>CM047810.1:63091383-63464898 GCA_026214975.1 Gentiana macrophylla
GATGTAAGATTCTTGTAGTTGACTGATACGGCTTTGACTTGAATGGGCTTTTAATTTGCTTCCTTTTTTGACATGCATCACAGAGGCTTTCTTTCTTCAATGTGATCTCTGACAGGCCTTCAACTAGCTTTTTCTTTGACAATTTGTTGATGGTCTTGAAGTTTAGATGGTTTAGTCTTCTATGCCAAATCCAGCTGGTTGATTGTTTATTTTTGACAAGCAAACATGTTTCTTCTTTGGCTGTCTTCCAATCTACCGCATACATGTTGTCTTCACTTGTTCCTGCAAGCACAACTGTGTTGGTTTGGCTGTGAATCACTCTGCATCCTTCTTTGTTGAAGTGCACATTGTAGCATTTTCACAAAATTGACTGATACTTAGTAAGTTGAAGTTTAGTCCTTTAACATAGGCCACATTTTGAATCTTCAAGTTGTTCTTGTGCATTATGCCTTCCCCCTTGATTTTACCAGGGTTTTCTTTTCCTCCAAAGGTGACTTTGGGTCCTTCAAAAGCTTTAAAGTCAGTGAGCCTTCCCTTGTTTCATGTCATATGTCTGGAACATCCAATGTCTATTTACCAGACATCCTACAAAACAAATTAATTATGTTTAGGTACCCAACTCTGTTTGGGTCCATACCTGTTAGCAGTCATGCCTCCTACTCCTAGTGTGTATCCGAAGGATCTTCTTTTTGGATAATTTGAAGTCATCAACTTCATATGTATAAGGCATGGAAGAATACCTTATAATGTTTCTACTAGAGATATTCTGATACTTTTCTCTACATTTTGGTGCCTTTGCATCCTTTTTCACTTTCCAATATGCAGTGGGAAACCTGTGTTCATGTTGCTTCATATGTTTAGGAACATGTCTAGGTTGACTTTTCCTAAACACATGTTGCATAGTATGAAATGGTTTCTTCCTGTATTTTGGAGGTGCAACATTCCAATCATCCTCTGAAGGATAAAGTCTTCCTTTACCTTTCAGAAAGCTTTTGCTTTTGGTTGACATGATTGATGGTTTGGTCTGATGTTTCACTGCACTGGGTTTTGACTTCACCGGTGCAGGATGAGTGGTTGAAACTATGGTCTGTCCTTTTCTGAACTTTGGTCAATTATTGTTCCTAGATTCAGAATTGTGTTGTCCAGTGTTTCTATTCTCATCCTGACAGTTGTAGCCAAGACCAGATCTGGATCCAAACCTTTTTTAGGGTTTGTAAGCTGGTGCATTTAGTGGTGCAGTGTTTTTCTTAACTGGTAGAGAGATTTTCTCAGTTGGTCTGTCAACACCAGATGTATGATCATCTGCTGCTTGTTGAACATTTGAGTGAGTCTCCTTACTAGTTAGTTCAGCTTTTACTTTATCCAGTTCTTTCTTTAATCTTTTATTTTCCTTTCTTAGATTCTCACACTCCTGTTCAAGAATTTCATGATTCAACTCAATTTCATCAAATTTGCTCATGAGATTTTGGATTAGGTTTGCAAAATCTAGTGGGAGAATAGAGGATTGTGCAGTGTTAGAAGTGGATGCATTAGATGATGAGCATGAGCTAGATGTTACCTCAGTTTCATTAGATTCTTTAGCCATAAGGCATAGGTAAGCCTTTTCATTTTCTTAGCTGTCAGCTTCATCATCATATGAATCATTGTCTGATGATTCTTCATTCTTTTCACTGCTGGTTTCAGCTTTGAGTGCCTTCTTTCTTTTCTTTTTTTCAGCTGTTTTGTACTTCTTCTCCTCATCTTTGTCATTTTCTTCAGGGCAATCTGCCTTGAAATGAACTTTCTTTTTGTAGTTTAATCATCTGTATTCATCATCCTTTTTCTGTATGTCTTTGTTTGAGCTTGACTTTTAATATGATGATGATCCCCCTTTGAATTGCTTCTTCTTGGAAAACCTGTCAAAACGCTTAACCAGTAAAGCTACATGTTCCTTCAGATCATGTGTCTCTTTGCTGTTTGCATCAGCTGTTTGACTTTGATGAGGTGCAACCAGTGCAATGGCCTTGTGTGCCTCTACTGGTGCACTGACTTCGCCGTTCAACTCAAATTCATGAGCTTTTAATTAAGACATCAGAGTCAAGGTGTTAGTGTTTGCAAGATTTGTTGTCCCTCTGATTACTGATGTAATGATCTTCCATCTTTCAGGTAAGCCTCTCATGATCTTCAGACACACTTCTTTCTGTGGATATATGTGACCAAGTTGTTGTAGTTCGCGATGATGCTTGTAATCATTGTCTATTTGATCAATGGTTTCACTAGTCTTCATTTTGAAGTTCTCAAATTTCTGTTTTGCAACAGACAATTTGTTTTCTTTGACTGCTTCTGATCCTTCATTGATCAGTGCCAATTTGTCCCACATCTCCTTTGCTGTTTTGCAATCTTTGATTCTCATGAACATGTTGCTGTCCAGAGTCTTCAAAAGCATGTCTTTTTCAACAAAATCGAGATTTGCTCATCTCATGTCATCCTTGGTCCAATTTTCTTGAGTTTGTCAATTACCTTTCCTTGATCTACGCTTGTGGCTACCACATTTGTAATCTCAATTGGGCCATCATTAATTACATCCAGCATCTCCTCATGAGTTGTTGCAACATGAGACAATATTCTTATTTTGTAGTCATCAAAATTATTAACTTGAAAACAGGTACCTTTGACATAAAGTTTGAGGAATCCATAAGTACAAATAAGATACATATATATATATATATATATATATATATATATATATATATATATATATATATATATATATATATATATATAAAATTTGAAAACTACTTTGAAAATATGTGATCTCCTTGTTACTGTAAATTAGATCGAGCAAGGTGTACGATACTAGGAACACCGCTCCGATACCAATTGTTGGTCCCAGAGAAGGGTAAAACTATAGTCAGAGGGGGGGTGAATGACTATAGTGGAGTTTCAAAAACTATTCTTGTATTTAAAAGCTTTTGGGCAGCAAATAAGTCCCTTCTTAATATGTTGTTTCAAAGTAGTTTATGCAATCACAGGTGTATGATATAATTTAAGCAATTAAATCAATGCAGTAAGGTAAATTGCTGAAAGTAAATTGACACAAGGCTTATAGTGGTTCAGGGTGGTGTAATCCCTTAATCCACTCTTCTCCTATGATGATTGGAGGAATTTCACTATTGTTTTCACAGATACAATAGTCTGATTGTCCTTGACTACACAAGCTTCACAATCTTCAAGACAATAACCCCCTGACTGCAACAGCTTCAATGACTCTGTCTCTTTCACTGTTCCTTGGGAACAAATCCTTCAGCAGCTGTCACAAACACAACTCCTTCTCAGATGGCTCTGATTCAGGTGCTTGATTGAAGTGAATTGGATTCACAAAACATGCTGATCAGACTCAATGCTTGATGTTGGAATTGAAGTTCTGAGTTTTGAGTTGATCACAAGATATTCCCTTTTAAGCACATATGAAGGTTCTTTGATTTCACAGAGTTTCTGCTGGTAAATTCTCAGACTTGATCGTTCTCTTGTGTGTATTTCTTGTCTGTCAATTCCTTCTATTTATAGCCTTGATGAACCTTGATTTGAATTTCCGTCCGTTGGCTATATTAATGAGGGGAATAATCCTTGATTTTATTCTTGATTCCCACTTAATTAAATCCTCCTTGATTTTAGTGATTGGATAAACGTTTATCAGAAAATCCGTCCTTGATTGGTCCTCAATTGATTGTGCATTTAATGCTTGATCTTCTAAATCTTCTTCAAATTTCAAATCTGATCAAGTAAATTTTACTTGGCCGTTCCCTGAACGGTTAAGTGATCTTTCTGACTTTGCCGGTTAGATCTTTCTTCACTGCATTGTCATTACTTAACCGATAGTTAGTTTACTTTGCCGATTCACTGTTTCCTTCATTCTTTTTATTTTTAGGAGAATCTTTGTACTTCACTGATGCTCGATTTGTGTGGGATCAGTGTACACCATATTTGAACTTTAAGTTTCCTCACTTGGAATGTAACATAGACTTATCCAAGGCCATCACAGGCTTCCTTGGTTATAAGTCAGACCATATGTCTTCATGCTTCTCTACTGGTGCTTGGCCGCTTTTACTTTGCTGAACATCTGACTCAACTTATATAACATGTCAGACTCTAAGTAAAGACTTATACAGAGAATTCTAACTTATTTTCAGGCTTTCTATAACAGCTAGTATGGTCATCATCAAAACATAACAAAATGTTCCGTACATAAATTTTGAGTATCTTATCCTTTTGCCATGGTCATGAGGTTGGTGGCCACCATGGAGGGTGGAAAACCACCTACAAGGTGTTGCAATGTGGTTTTTATTGGCCAACATTATATAAAGACGCACACCACTATGCACGATCTTGTGAATTATTTCAAAAGTGGGGAAATGTTTCTAAGAAGCATCATATGCCCCTCCAACCTATATTGGAGTGTGAATTGTTTGACGTGTGGGGCATTGATTTCATGGGCCCATTTCCGCCATCATTTGGTAAGAAATTCATCTTGGTAATGGTCGACTATGTATCTAAATGGGTCGAAGCTCAATCTCTTCCAACTAATGATACCGGAGTGGTGATGAAATTCCTTAAAAAGAATATATTCATGAGATTTGGTACTCCTCGTGCTATCATTAGTGATAGAGGCACACACTTTTGTAATCGACCGTTTACCAAGTTGATTGAAAAATTTGGTGTGAAGCACAAGATCGGTACACCGCACCACCCACAAACTAGTGGGAAAGTCGAGGTATCTAACCGAGAGGTGAAGAGAATTATTGAAAAATCTGTCGATTCAAACCGTAAGAATTGGGCGGTAAAGTTAGATGATGCACTGTGGACATACCGAACGGCCTTTAAAACACCGATTGGTTGTTCCCCTTATAGACTAGTTTTTGGCAAGTCTTGTCATCTTCTGGTTGAGTTGGACATCGGGCCTTTTGGGCTATCAAGTTTCTGAACTTTGATCCCAAGGCCATTGGTGAACGTAGATTGCACCAACTCATGGAACTTGAGGAGTTTCGCCTTGATGCTTATGAGAACGCCCACATCTATAAAGAACGCATGAAATCCTTCCATGATAAGAGAATCTTTCATCGTGAGTTCCATGTGGGTGATAAGGTTCTTTTGTACAATTCACGTTTAAAATTGTTACCAGGTAAGCTTAAGTCTAGGTGGACAGGCCCATTCTTGGTGACTAAAGTGCATGCATCCGGAGCAGTGGAATTGACTGCTTGAAAGACTACATTTATGGCAAATGGCCATAGAGTGAAGGTGTTTGTTGAAGAGGAAGGAATCCCTCAAACATGCGAGGTGATGTTCTTACCGAAACCCCCAGCCAATTGAAGCATGAGATAGTCTAGCTAAAGACTATAAATTTAGCAACCACGGGTACTATCTTTCCTATTACTTATTATGCGTTATCTTTCGGTTGGCTTTTACACTTAATTGCTACATGCTTAGGCAAGTAATTTTTAGTGGTTTCCTTTTTGTTTGATACATTGTATAATCACCATCATTTTGGTCGTATAATCTCATCGAGCAAACGACATTAAACAAAAGAGCTACTGGGAGGCAACCCACAATTGTACAATCTTTTGTGTCAAAACTTGCTCACTTAGTTTAGTGAACAACAAGGGGTATAAGGACTCATCATTAAGCTTTTATTTCTGGTTTCTCGGTTTGCGCCGAGACTAGGCCGGCTCACGCCGGATTCTTCAGTTGAGTCTTTGTTTTTATTGGTTTGTACAAGGCGTGCATAGTGTGTAATGCATGGCCTGCACCGTATTTTCCAAGGAAAAACCTGAGAGTTGCCTAAGTTTCCCAGCGTACGCCGTATAGCTTACGGTCTACGGCAGAGTGACGGTTTTGCAATTCAAATCAGTATATCCCCTTCTTTCTCTCCCCATAACTCCTATCTTTCGACTTCTCCTCCATTTTCAACACCATTACAACCCCTTTTCACCTCCATTCACCAAAACTTCTCCACCCAAACTCCTATTATTCTCCAAATCCACCATCTCATTTCTTACTTGCTTCTTTTCTTTCCTCTCCTTCCATCGATGAGGGAACCGATTTTACTCTTTTGGGAGGGTGTACCCGAGCATTCCGGTGAATCTCCATAGTTTCCAGCCAACCTTCATCTTCTCCGGTGATTTAAAACAACAAGAAGGTAATTGATTTCTTCTTCCATTTCATTGAGTATTGTTAATATTTATTCTCATTTCGATTTTGAATTGGGTGATAGAATTAATTTGTTTCATTGGATAAATCATTGTTGTTTTGATCACCACCTTAGTCATGGCCGAATCCTCAAACACTCGTAGGAAAGACACTGGTAAAAAACGTAAGACTAGTACTCCAACCATTGCCTTGCCCATTCATCAACACCGTCCTCTTGCTAGCACCGATGAGGAAATCACTTTTCAAAGGACTGCACCTCCGGCCACCATTCAGGCCTTTGATGAGTACTTTGGAACTTGTAATTTTTTCCTTGAGCGTGGTATTGAGTTTGCTTCTCTTTGCCCCAAATTTCATCAAATCTTTGAGCATCGTAGTTGGTTAAAGATTGCCGAGGTTCGTACCGCAGTTATCAATGCCACTATGGTAGCCGAGTTCTATTCTATGCTCTCTATCATCGAGCCTCTAGAAGATGAGCAAGTGGCTATTATTTCCATTCGTAGCACTCCAGTTCCCTTCCCTCCGAAGGTCATCAATTATTTTTATGGCATCCTCAATGTACCTATTGAGAAAGATTATTCTACAGTTTGGAACCTTAGTGATGCCGGTATGACACAAACCTGAGCTCTCGCGGCTCAACACGCTTTTGATCCTGCCGCCACTTGGGTTGAGAAAAGGTTAAAATTTGGGGGTTTTATCAAATACGTTCGAGCGTTGAAGCATTTTCTAGCCTAAAACGTCTGTCCCTCTAGGAACATTAGCGCTTTCAACTATGACGAGGCTTGTCTAGCGTGGGCAGTTATGAAAAATGTCGCGGTTGATATAGGTTAGATCATCTATGCGAAAGCTACAGACTTTGCTTTTAACCTTCTTAAGAATGGTAATATGCCTTTTCCTGGCCTAATCTCTGCTTTTTGTACTCGTGCTACAGTTCCTAGTCTCCCAGGTGATTAGCTCATGTCACCCTCTACGCCCGTGATTGGCCCTCACCTTCCTGAACTCCCTGGCGGTCGTCTTGCTTATGATAATCCTGCACCACCCCGAGACTTACCTCCCTATCGTGCCCCCGGACCTAGCCCCTCCAACATTCCTTCTCCGGGCATGTTTCCTATCCATAACCTTGCCTTTAAAGAACGACTAGATTTCCTTGAATCTGAGATGGCTTTCCTTTGGTACGGCCAAGTAGCTCATGATGCAAACCTCACCACGGGTTTTGAGAGAGTCCGACGGTAGGCTGACGATTTGCACATTGGTTTGTGAGGTCAGCATACTTTTCTAAGAACTATTTACCCAACTGCCGCTCAAATTTATGATGATCTTGATTCATGTCAAGAAAACACTTACTCCTTACCTACTTGGGTGCATGTTGTACCTATTTATACCTCCCACCAAACTTATCCTAGGTCCTCCGTGCCAACTAGTAGTCTGTCTAGTTTTATGTCTACAGGTATAGGTGCTGCTACTGCTTTCTCTGTTGGGGACAGTGTGCTTCTGTTGCCACATCTTCAGACCAGGTCAAGTTTTTTAGCAATCCCCACGCAGCAGATTTCCAAGGAGCCGGTTTGGCACACCCAATGAGTTTTGCTCCGACGAGCACGGTAGGCATGGGTGATGTTGTGTTTTGAGAGGCTGTTCAGAGACAGGGCTTGGATGATTCTGAGTCGGAACCCGATGTTTAAGTTTGTGCTTGTTGTTCACTAAGACTATGTTTTATTTGTTTTGACGGCCGCATGTGGCCTAGACTTTTCTTTTATTTTGTTGCAAACTTCTTGTGTATTACTACTTTGGTGTGTTGCTATGATTGGAAACACAGTTTGTTGTCTTTTGCCCAACTAGCTTTTGTTCTACTACGTTCTCTTGTGTTGTTGGTAGTTGATTCTTTGTTTGAGCATGTTCTTAACTACCATTAAGTTGCATTACCTGTTCTTAGCTCCTTATTTTGTGGTTTTGCACTTTGTTGGCTCTGGTTTTTTTTATCATTCTTCACTGGTTTCTATTCTGCCTAATCCGGCATGCGCCGTAGATTTCACGGTTTACGCCGGTATCACACACTTGAGACTTTTGTCCATATGCCCGGCCTATGCCGAAAATTCTCCGGTCTACGCCCGAATATCTTCGGTCCATGCCGACCTGACTGAAACACTACACCGCCTGCATTTTGTTTCTCTAGACTATGGGGTAGCCTTGTTAAGACCCAGCATACGCCGGCATTGTTCCGGTCTATGCCGGAAAGGGTGATACTTAGCCGACTAACTTCTGCAGCCTTCTTGCCCTATATATTTCCTTCTCCCCTTCTTCTCATAAACCCTACCCCCTCTTCCCTTCATAAATTTTACACCACCTTCTTTATTTTCTTCTACTGTCCTTTCCTTAGTCACCATATCTTCACCATCTTCCTCACCTCCACTCTCACCACTAGACTCCCCATACTCTATCTCTTCTCAACCCGATCACCGGTCTTCTAGCCCTTCTATGATCGACTATGGCACCGAAATTGATCGTGACCGCTACATTCACAACTACTGCTGTTCATCAATTCTGCTCGATAAAGGTTGAATACCAGTAAGCTCCCTACTTGGGGTGAGATATGCATCATATGGGGCAGTTGGGAACGATTTGTCCGTGCCCCTCATGGTCGTATCAACATCACTACGGTGCATGAGTATTTTGCCGTCCTATCTAAGACTCCTTCTATCGAGGCCACCACCACTCTCTCCTTTCACCACGTTTTGGTCCCCATCACTCCTCAAGCCATCAAGAGGGCATTTTTCATCCCTCGGGAATAGGCACCTCCTTATAGCCACTACGAGAAGGCTTGGCACTTGGATAGCATAAGCGGACGGGTCATCAAGTGCATCGAGGCCGCCCATGCTTTGTTTCCTGGCGAGGCCTATGATCGTGATCTCTCAGCCTATGATTTATCCTCTGATATGTGGGCTTGTAAACACTTCATCAACTCTCGTGTTTTTCCTACTGACAATTTCACTGAAGTCACTGATTATGAGTTGCTTCTTCTCTGTGCCATCTCTATTGGGGCCTTCATTGATTGGGGTGTCCTCATTCACCGTGCGGCTATGTGCTTTGCGCTGTCTAGGAACAACTTTCGTAAGCCTATTCCATTTACATGGTTGATATCTCACCTTTGCACTCAAATGGCCGGTGTACCTGTGATCTGCACTGATGAAATCTTTCCCAGTCGCCGTACTCAGATAGAGTAGATGCCCTATGATCTGCCTGGTGGTTCCTCCTCTGTTGAGTCCAGTGATACCGATTGAGTCGTTGTTTGGTTGCCTCGGTTGAGCATGTCATGCTAGTGTTATGGTTGGTTCAGTTGTTTCTTCAATCGCGTTGGTTAGGTTGTGCTTATGTCTGCTAGTGTCTATGTAATAATAATATTGCCGTCGAAAAACAATGTCTTTCTCTTCTACTTGATGCGTCTATTTGTAGTCTTTGAATTATCTGAATAAACTCGAGGCTTGCATGCTCTATTTTCGTGGTATTCCATTTGTTACTTTCGTTTTTGCATCTGTGCTACGCTCATTCTTTCATGATGCATGTCCCCCCCAGATTACCTCGTGCATGTAAACAACCCCCCCAAGTTCCTTGTGCGCTGCAATACTTTCTACCACCCTTTGGGTTACCACGGCTTGCACTGTAACTAACCCGGCGCATGCCACTTTCACTTTTCACACTTTGTCTTGCACATGTCGGCGCACACCGACCGCACTCTTGGCTTGCGCCGAGACCATTTTGCACCTAAATCACTATATTTACTTCTTTTGATTCCTCCTTGTTTACTAACTACCTCTTTACTACTCACTTCTCATCGAGGGCAATGCAAGTTCGTAAGTGGGGAGTGGAGACGCAGTTAGTCTAACAATGAGTAATTTCACTAGATACTCGAGAAGCACTTAATTTTGATCATTTTTCAAGCATAACAAGAAGAGCAAAATACTTTTTGCACAACATAAAGTTTTATGATCAATAGAATGAATAATTTAAAAAAGTGAGCAACCTTAACGAATTAGAGGTACCTTTTAACTTGCAAATCTTTGACGGTAGTGTGAATGATTGGAGAACGTATATCCCATTCTTTTGTTAACATGCAAACTTATGTGCAATCATGTAAGCATGCTTCCATAACAACTAGAACTTAGGCTTGATATCCTTTCGAGGCAAAATAGAAAGGTGTTTGGAGTCGGAGTTAGGGATGACGGTCATGGCGTTTCTTTGACTCAACCATAGCCAAATGGCCTTCCCGAACGTAATTTCCAACTGTCCCCATCTCAGCCTTTGTAGAGTGGTGAGACCCCACTCGAAACTAGCCATTCATGATTAACCTCGTTATTATCCGACCCTCGGCCTAATTTTGGTCTACATTCCCTTGTATCCCACAAGTTTAGCAAGTTTTTATGTATTGTGTGGTGATGACTTTGAAAGTTGTGAGTTGGATGACATTATTGGAACAAAGTTGAGATGGTATCTTATCAAGTTCGGAGTCCATTGGTGTATAAAGTTGAAAAAAAAACTGTAAATGAGATTCAATAAATGGTGAGCAATCTTGAAGGATAGTTCATCAAATTCAAGTAATGTGAGTTGGGTGATGAATCAATTGTTTGATACTTGATCTCTCATGTTGCTTATGTGAGAATTGTAAGCGTCAAATTGAAATTCTTTGGAATTGAAGGTGTAGATTCTTGCTATCTTGCATGTGTTCTTTTGATATATCATTTATCCCTTTGATTAGCCAATACCCGAGCCTAACGTTACAAGCTTGCAAATCCTACCCGACCTACCTTCTTGACTTTGAATGCCTCGATTAGTGGAGATTGGTATCATTCTTAAGCCTATGGTTTGCATTTAATAAGTTTTGCATGCATGATCTCATGATTGGTTGCATGGTAACAAATGTGAAGGATATTCTCACACACACTCCACTGTTCTCTTAGATAGCGAGGTAACATGTAGTTATGATATGATTCTGATTGGTTGCATCATCTAGTTGAACTTTCATCTCTTGATGTTGCATTGCATTATCTTGTGGTTTTAGTTATTTTGCCGCTTATTTTGCTCGAGGACGATCAAAGCCTAAGTGGGGAGTGGTTGATGTATGTCAACATGATAATGCATTTTACTGTGTTTTAATCCCATTTCTTGAGCTTTTAGTGATGTTTTCATATCAATTTCAGTAAATACTATGATGATATAGATTACTTTTTGTATATAGTAGATATTAGAAAAACCCATTGTTTTGGAAAATTTTGAGGCTTATTCACCTAATTTTGTTATCAGATTTACCCGTGGTATCTTTTTGTTTTTGTTTTGCTTCAGATACCGTGTTTTGGGACCTTAGGGTCATGATGAAGAGAGAGTGATCGGAGAAGAAATGCAATTTTCAGGAGATCTCTTAGGATTCTGCTTTGTCCGGCTTAGACCGGAAGATACCCAGTGCTAACCGAGAGTTTCCGGTGCACGCCGTATGATAAAAATATTTATCAGATCAGGCATATATTATACAAGACAGGCCCAACTACCCCTCGTGACCCGAGCACGCCGGAAATGGCCCGGCGCACGCCGGAACAAGAAGAATTCAGAATAATAAGAGCAGATTACTCGCATTTTGTAGAGATGAAAGGATAGAACCGAGCTTCATCTTCTTCCCTTGAAGACACCACCACTCCTAAGGCTCTTATAGCCAAAAATCACCCCATTTTAGCATTTGATCACAAGTGTAACACTTAAGAATGCTTAGTTTAGTCTTGTGGATAGTTTAATTGGAGCAAGGTGAACAATCTATGTGTACCAAACTCCATTAAATATTTTGGGAGATGAATGAAGGTCTCCCTTTGCAAGCTCATCACTTGTGATTGATAAAATTCTAGTTTTATCTTGTTTTACTTGTTCTCGTTGTTATGAATACTAATGTTAACTTGTTAGTGCTTGTAGTAATGAGTGGCTAATTCTATAACTAGCCAAGGCATTGTAGTTGAGGTAATTTAATCTCTTTTGGTTGATTGGAGAGTGATTGTGTATGTTTCTAGCTTCATTTGTGTTGAGACTTTTCCTACTTGTATTGTTTGGCTTGTTAGCATTGGAGTAATTGACCAATACTTGCATACACACACTTAATGGATACCGAACGGAGATATTAGGTGTGAGAAAGAGGTAGGAAAACCAGAAGGTAAAGTTAACCTTTGTTGGTGTTCAATTTCTTATCCGGGTAATCAACTAGTATTGTACTCAAGATTTTTATCTTGTCGAATCATTAGGTTTAGGACCCTTAAACCAAGGAGGAGACATAGTGCAACTCTATACACTCGTATGAGGGAGAGTTGTTAGCTTAGGAGTACACCGTTTCACACACAGTACACCATTTCACACACTCGGACACCCTTAATAGGTCGGTTGAATCATCTCATGAAACTAGAAGAGATTGCTCCTCAATGAAGTTGCCTTGGTTAGTCCTTTTTATCATTGATTGTTAATTTTATACGTACACTAAAACATTTATTTTCCCTTTAATTTGCGACTTAGATCAAGATAATCACAACTAATTGGTGTTTAACCTCACATCCCTGTGGATATGACCTTGACCACTTACTAGACTACAATTGACCCGGTACACTTCCGGTAAGATTGGACACCTAGAAAGATTCGATCAATACCAAAAAAATATTCATTAAACATTGAGTCACACTTTTCCACCTTGATCACCACGATTCGATTAATTTATTTATTACGTTGATTTAAATGTTTCAATAAATGTATCAACAACTCCATCCTTACATCTTGAAATGTACATCATAATACCGAAAGCAAATCACTAATTAATATGAATATAACAACAATATATTGTACACATATTCATAATAATAACATGTCACCATCCATGTAATACATTAAGGTGTTTACTCAAACACCTACAAATAATACATACAAATTTACACAAATATTATACATATATAATAATGTATGAATTGTATTGTTTATTACAAACCATGAATTAAATTCAAAGTATAACAAAAGAAGTTCAACCATCAAGTTTTCACAATCATTACATGGATGATTCAATTCATCCATAGTCTTGGTGACTATTTCGCACGTTTGACTGTTCAAAATTTCGAGGCTTTCGGCATTCATTCCTGTGGTGTCCTTGTTTCTCGCAATTAAAGCACTTACCATTAAATGGCTTAGCCTCTTGATTGCCTTTAGAACTTTCACTCTTCACTTTCTTTTCTGGCCATTGTCATGGTTTGCACCGGAAGTGGACTCCACCAAATTTGCCTTGGATTGTCCAAAGTGCCCTCCTTTGTCAAGTTGCCGGTTGTTCTCTTCAACCCTCGGCTTCACCACCAACTTGTTCATGGTTATCTCCTTATTTTTATGCTTCAAATAATTTTTGAAATCTATCCACAAAGGTGGGAGTTTCCCAATTATTGCAGCAACTTGGAATGGTTCATTAATTACCAATCCTTCCTCGAGACACTCGGAGATAATTATCTGCAACTCTTCCATTTGGCTAACAACAGTTTTGGATTCCACCATCTTGTATTGCATAAAACGGTCAATAATATATTTTCTCTTGCCAGCATCTTCCATCTTATACTTCATTTCAAGTGCCTGCCATAATTCTTTAGCACTTTTACACATACAATAACCGTATATAACGTATTGTCAAGACAATTAAGGATATAATTTTTGCATAGAAAATCTGAGTGTTTCCATGCATCCAATGCAATGTCACCGGGGTTTTATTATTTTCACACTCTTTCACCGCAGGAGGATCCTTAGTTATCCATTTCGCCAAACTCAATGTTGTCGGATAGAATAGCATTTTCTGATGCCATCTCTTGAAGTTCTGCCCGTTGAACTTCTCCGGTTTTTTGTGGTGAGACAAACTTGTTCCTTGCATAAAAGTAGGTTGCACAAATGACAAAGGAGTTGTTAAATCCAATGTTCCTTCCACTTCTATTTCACAAACAAAAGATCAACAATCAAAGTTGCCAAATAGACTCTCTTATGCACATTTTTCCCAATAATGGTATATCACAATTTTAAAAATTCACGAACATTTTAGACTTATAACATGAACATTTATGTAATCTACAACACCTAATAAACAACCTTCCTTCATTAAATTTTTTGAAACGAGCGAGTATTTACAAAGTATTTTGGACTACAACACAAGGTAGACAATTTTTCCAAGTTTCCAAAAAGTCGTGACTATATTAATATTTTTCGGCACAACAATTTATTCCACCAAAATGCATATTTCGGGTTACAAGTAAGCCATAATCACATACTTGTAGAATCATATTAACACAAAAATCATGTTGCTAACATAATTTCCTTTTTCAAAAGTATACAAGGCAACAAGTTGCATTTTTACACCAAAAAATGTTGTTTTTCTACAATGTTATATTGCAGATTTTTAATAATCATTTCACATCTTCAGAATTGATACCAACAAATTTTAAAAGATGTTTAAGATCGCACATATCATATAAAACAAATTTATCAAAAGATTCGTACATAAACATGTTTTTGTACTACATTTAACTAATATGCATCCAGTTAAACATGAATTTTCTGCTTCAACTTTTTCTAAAGTTGTTTAAAAATTCACGGACAATTTTAACAAATAATACAAATGGATTTGTAATCTATAACACCTCAGAAACAACTTGTATTCTTTAAGTTTCTAGAAAAAAACATAGTAATTACAAATTATTTCGGCCTTAAAAATAATGTAGTTAGTCGTGCCAATTTTCTGAAAAATATGTAAAAGTTGTTTCTATTACTACAACTTTTACCGATGTTATTTTTCCAGAATTGCAGATGCAATTCAGTGTTCAAACTTTTACAAAAGTATATGCACATCAAACATATTACATATGAATCATATTATATACACATGAAGCATTAAAGTCTTAAGATTGTTAGAAAAATGATTGTGTAATTTCTTTCATAGTAATCTATTTTTATCATTTATAGAAACTTTCCACATAGGGAAAGCAATGTTGAAAAACAAAATGGAGAAACAATTTCTGAACATTATTTCACATCTATATGCACAACACCACAACAATATGCACAGAAAATTGAACGACACAAAGCATAAGTAAATACGAAAACTTATTGTTTAGACTGAGGCGCGTAGAACGCTTTCCTTAAGACTTTAATGCCCTGACTATGTACTCACGGTGATGGCATAAGTCTCCCAAGATACAACAGTCTTCCTTTTCCTGGTTGTAGCTCTTCAATGCGGAAAAGACGGCGAACTGATTAGGCCTTGTTATCTCAACTTTAAGTATGCAGAAAATGTGTTTTGATTTTTGCAGAGTTTGGTATGAATGCAAGATGATTATCAGTCACTATTTTCATTCAACAATGCAGGGATTTATAGGAGGAAGAGGTAGAGTAGCAACCTTTCAATATTGGAAGTTAGGCTAGTTATTCTTGTAAATAACCAAATTTTGAACGGATGTCATTATGTTCATGAACATAATTCGAACAGATTCATTGTTTCAACAAGTTCGATCTGAACTGATGTCTGCTTCGGCTCACAAAAATCACTCTACCTTTAGACATTAATTTCTCATTCACTTGATATCGAAATCGAGTGATTCAAAAGACTAAAATCAACTACTATCTTAGTAGTTTTCAAAATTGTTTTTAGCTCCCGAATATTCATTCCGTAACTCATTCAAATCCGGGCCTAGAGTTGACTTTTTTTCACTTACATTTAAACCCATTTCGGAGCTAAAAGACCATAAAGTTCCAACATCTTATACTTTGAGTTAATTAAGTTTGCTTAACTGACATAAAAGTTTTTAAAGGACAAGTTTATTCACCCCCCCCCCCCTCTAAACTTGTCACAAGCCTTTACAAAGGAGCCAACAATTGGTATCGGAGCAGGCCTTCAAACCTGAAGAGATCAATTGTTGAACAAGCTATGATAGGAGTAATTGGCACTCAGTTATTTTCGATACAAATTCAACAATTGGTATCGGAACATAATTTCTATTCTGCAGAAGATCCCCAGCTAATTTTTTTCAGTTTGTTGGTTTGTTTGAAGTAACTTGAAACTTGTTTTTGAAACTTGCATCATGGATTCACAAGATCGCTTCAGATGTTTGCTTAGTTGTTCATTTTTAAGATGTGATGGATACAAAAGTAAATTGCAGGCTCTTGTTTTTGATACACATGAGAAATTACTTGAAGCATTTGTTGAAGATCCAATGAGCATATCAAGAAGCAAAGAAATAACTCAGATAGAGCAAGATGATCAAGAAGCTCAACTCTTGCCAATCAGTGTTGGACCCAGAACTCACACTGGAAGTGATGAAGAAATCATCTTGTTGGAACTGATCTCACCGAACAAACCTATGAATCAAGCAATGGAAAACATGCCATGATTCAAGGATGTGAAGAAGTCAGTACTGAGAAAATGTTGACCAAATCTTATTAGGTAAACGCTTCTACATCTAACTGTTCTAATGCCATGAACAATCAAGAAAATTCAGAGTTCAATGAAACTCTTGTCATACTCTTGAAGGAATTAGAGGAAATTCAAAATATTTATGAGAATGTCAAGAAAGAAAAAGATTCACTGAAACTGATGTTTTAAGATTGAAAGCTGAAATCAATCTTATCAAGTCTAACAGTATACCTCAAGAAGTAAGTTCTACTGATGATGTAAAAAAAGTGATAAATATCACTGAATCATCAACTGATCCAACTTCAGAAGTTCAGTTCAAACTAGGAAGGCCACATGGTGACATACCAGGCTTAGGGTTTGACAATCAATAGAATTCTGAGGCTAGACCAAGTTCAGCTACACCTAAGTTTGTAGGTGCACGAACGTCCAATACACATAATACTGATGAAACTATTAGAACTGCTAAAAACTCAGCAAAGTCTTTTTATGAACAAAGTAGAACATCAGCCAGAAGAACTTATCAAACTAACAGACCCTACAAGAAAATTCAGCAAAACGCTAAAAATGGCAAAAATGACCAAAAGTCAGTTAACAAACCAATCAGACCAGATATACCAAAGAATGATTGTCATTCAAAGGATACTAGAGTCAGGGGGAAAGGTAGACTATTTCCTAATGATGAAGATTGGAGTGTTCCTACTCCGATTGCTAAATTAACTCAGTTTCACAAAGCTCATAAGGTTAAGACTCCATACAGAACTGTCAATCCAAGACAACAGACCTATGTGAAATCTAATAGATCTAGCAATAAGAATAGAAATAAGTTTGACAAGTCAAAAGGTCAAGAAAAATATATGAGAGAAATGAGCTCAATATTTAAGATGTTCAAAGCTCTTGAAAAGGAGATTAATTCAGTCAAGAAGAAACCATCTTCAAGAGTTAATCCAAAAACTAATCAAAAAGGAGCCATGAAAGTATGGGTACCAAATAACTCTTAATATGTTTTGCAGGAGTAAAACTGATTTTTGAGGAATATCAAAACTGACTTCCTCAAAAATACAGTTCTGGAGTTTTTTTTTCAAAACAGGAAAGCAAAACTGATCATCAAAAGCAAAACTGGCTTTATATCCAAACTGAAACTGACTCACATTTGTATAAGCTTAAAACTGAAAAGATACAGCTGGAGATACATTGTATCAGACATTTACTGATACAAGCTACGGATGAAGAAAAAGTCATCACCTATATTGATCGTAATCGTCCATCTCCACCAAATACCACATTTTCCGTATCTCAAAGACAGAGATGTGGTTTATGACAACACAGCTAGCCCTTTCAAATTCAACTAACAAATTTTTTTCTGATTCAGTAGAGGCACATCCGTATGTGTCCTCGAGTAATTCAGAAAATAGCGCTGAAATTATTCCAAATCGTCCTCCGGTTAATCGTCTCATTGATATACGTCCTCCTAGAGAGGGCCAATCTTGCAGTATATCCAGACTACTGTGGCATGCTCAGATTGATTCCGTAGGGAGACGCAGTGTTTCTTCATCCACTGCCCTTCGCTTTGGCATTCACACTCTTCTCTGTATGAGGTCTTTCTCCTCTAGTGGTTAGGGCGGGTTAGTCCGCCATTTTGGATTAACGGTAGTGGCCGGCCGGCTGGAAAAAGGTAGGTTCGGGGGCTCCAACAGGACCTGGGAGAATTTCCAGAGCCTAGGATTACCAATGCAATATTTCTTTCTAAAAAATAAAAAATAAATTTTCTATTTAATGAACGTTGCTATGACATACAGAGGTAAACTTGGTGAGTGATAAGAAATCCATTCTGGTCATTTGTAGGCGGCTTCTATTGGCACCAACGGTTTTACTGCTAACACAACAATTGCTTCCGACACTCGAAAAATTACTTTGAGCACCACGACGTTAGTTTTCGATAACGCCAGTGACATTGACTTTAGTTTTCGATACTAACTTCACAGACACTGACGTAAATTTTTGATTACAACGTCAGTGACACTGACGTTATAGTTATAAATGTGTAATGAGTGAAAATCGTCAATCCAGTGACCTTCCTAGTGTGGTGCCGAAAAAATAAATACATGTGTCATACCGGAAGTAAATTGAAAATAATAATAATAAAGAAAATAGTATCGAATATAAATATAGGAAATGGTTGTAAAATACCACTTTTAATCTAATTTGGGCAAAAAGGACAAGGTTAAAAGATAGTGGTTGTAAAGGACAAAAAGTAATGAATATCCTATAATACCTTTTATTACTATTTTCCTAATTTTTATATTGAATTATTAATTGGGAATAAATGTTGTTGAAACCGCTTTCTTTTATAGCGTGTTTATTTCTTTCAACACATGTTTAATATACTGCATTAATGGTGGCCGGAATTTATGGTAAATATGGGGAAATCTTTTTAACCTCCAAATAAAAAATGATTGTGCAAATTATTTTTTGAGGTCTGCTGTGATTTTCAGTTCTACCTGGCCGAAATGTTACTCCACGATGCACACACCCATAACATGTAGTAACACATAATGCAGTGGCATGGTCAAAGAGTCCAAATGCAGTAACACCAAATATAGAGCATGCTTCTTATTTAAATGGTTTATCATCCTTATCTTGTTCAAATAAGCTATCAAAAATTTGATAGACAGAAACAAAAATAATGCACATAATACATGTAAATAACCTTATTTTACACAAAATGAAAACTGCTATCAACCAGCATATGTAGTAACAGTGACAATTATTGAAGAATTCACCCTATGAGCATGCAGTAACACCACTATGCACACTCCATAAGAGGCGTAACGCATAATGTAGTACCACAGTGAAAATCCACAAATGTAGTAACACGTATTTCATGCTTGTTTAGTGAACACCCTCACCATGATGCAAACACCCTCAAATGTAGTAACACATAATGTACACCATGAACCCTAAACCATCATCCTTAAACCCTGAAACCTGAACCCTAAACATAAACCTTAAACCCTAAACACTAAACCATAAACCCTGAACTTATGCCTAAGCCCTCGTCGGGTTTAGGGTTTAGGGTTTAGGATTCAGGTTTAGGGTTTAGGGTTTAAGGTTCAGGGTTCAAGGTTTTAGTATTTTTTTACCTTGTTTTATCGTGCAATTTGAGTGTATACTTTTTGTTTCTTTGGCATTCAGTACTCCTTTTTGTGACATTGTTTCATCGTGTATTTTGCATGTATTATACTTACTTTTCATTACTCATTACACGTGAATGTAACACTACATTATGCGTTATTAAGCATGAGGGATACTTCATATGCTTACTTTATTAAAAATGCGGTAGCAATTTCTTCCTCATTTCATACACAACAAATTTTATTATTTTCCGATGTATCACGAAGGTTACTACATATGCTTACTTTATTGTATTTGCCCATGTGGCAAAAAAGACATTAGTATTTTCCGATGTGTCACAATATATACAATTTCTTCCTCATTTCATACACAACAAATTTTAGTATTTTCTGATGTGTCACGAGGGTTACTGCATATGCTTACTTTATTCCTGTTACTATAACTTTAATTAAAGGTTTCAGTTTCTATTACACGTGACTGTGTCACGACATTATGTGTTACTACGTATGAGGGTGTTCACATAGTGGTGTTACTACAAACGTAACTTAACATCTTCAAAACCTATAAAGGACGATGTAATAAATTAGTGGTTTGATAGTAACATCTACACTAACACATGTAGTAACACTTTTCTTTTTCATCATGTAGTAACACCACTATGCAACTCCAGAAATCCTAGTAACGCATAATGTAGAAACTCAGTCAAAGTCATACAGTAACACATTGATACACCGAATTCAGTAGTAACACACAGTACACTTAACTGAGGCATAGTAACACATTCATACACTGAATTCAGTAACACATTCATACACGTAGTAACACATTCAAACACATTCATGCAGCATCGATTTGGGCTAATATGCAGTAACACATTCATACACGTAGTAACACCGAATGCATTTACACCATCGACAAATCAAACATACTACCAAGACGCACAATCAAGGATGGTGATGCAGTAACCGACAAAAAGCACCGAAAATGTTCGGAATTTACTCGGTGTTCTTGCTTTTCCCTCTCCTTTTGCCATTTTCTCTTGTCAATTACCTTCTTCCTGCTCGTATTGTGATTAATTTGGTGTCACTTTTACTTGAGTTTACTTTGTTTGATTTTTC
This sequence comes from Gentiana macrophylla, assembly GCA_026214975.1. NCBI lineage: Eukaryota > Viridiplantae > Streptophyta > Magnoliopsida > Gentianales > Gentianaceae > Gentiana > Gentiana macrophylla. Next base: position 63,112,255 of record CM047810.1, read on the forward strand.
GACAGTGTAACTGCATTGTGTGTTATTACGTTCATAATCGTGTTACTCACTGTAACTGCATTGTGTGGATTGGGTGCATAGTTGTGTTACTACATTATGAAAAGACATGTGTTACTATATGATGTTGAGTACAACGTAGATTGGATGTGACTGCACAATTCGTTCTTGACTAGTTAAAAAATCGATACTTAATCGGTGTTCCTGATTTTCCCTCTCTTTCACCATTTACGCTTGTCAATTAACTCCTCCTCCTCCGACGATCGGATTGTGCTTGAATTGGTGTTAGTACTGATAAATTGACAACGATTGCTGCAGAACCCTAATTGCGTCGTCACCCAGTTTTTTATTATTATTATTTTTTTTATTGAATATACCAGGTGAATGCAGTAACACATTCACTCTAATAATTGTTGTTCAAATCAGCACCGGATTTGCGGAAGGAAAATATAATCAATTGTGTGTGAATGCGTTGGTGTCTATGACTATTAGTAATAAAAAAAAATTTGTAAAATTCTGTAAGGATTATGTACTTGTACGTATTCTTTTTATTTTATTTTTTTTTTTTTTTTTGCCATTTTCAACCTTATATCAACCATATATATTTGAAACCATTTTATTTCATCATTTTGAATCTTATACTTTTCTTTTCACCCACTACCCCTTATGAATACGCGTTGCCGATAGAAGATCCCACTTTCTTATAGGAAAAAATAAAAAGGTATTGGTTATGCGCCTAATTCCTAGTATTATTTATTTGGGGGATTTGGGAAAAACGGGTGTGTTGACCAAAAATTTGGGAAAAACGGTTTTGTCCCAAAATTTGAATTTTTTTCTTAGTTTTAGGTGTTTTTAACCAAACTAAAACCCTATTTGGGAAGAAGGCGCACCCAGGTGATTGAGCCTTAAGATCGTGCAGCGTTGTGAAAGAAATGGGAGAAAATCATGGTCAAACTTCACTAAAATCCAAAACACCCTTTTTTTCCAAACTTTTTTTCCAAAACACCCTTCTTTACTCATTATCCCTATTTATTTATTTTTTTTTTTTAAAATTTCTTCACCTTCATTCAGCTCGCTCTGATTTATGTAATTACCTCAAGCAAACAAATAAGGGATAATGAGTAAAGAAGGGTGTTTTTGAAAAAAAAGTTTGGAAAAATGGTGTTTTGATTTTAGTGAAATTCACGATTTTCTCCCATTTCTTTCACAACGCTGCATCGATCTTGGGCGCTCAAATCTCCTAAGCGCGCCTTCCCAAATAAGGTTTTAGTTTGGCTCAAAAACAACTAAAACGGAAGAAAAAATTCAAATTTTTTGACAAAACCGTTTTTACACAACTTTCTGGGTCAAACACCCGTTTTAAGCAAATACCCCAACAAATAACCTGACCGGAGCTGACCTTTGAAAACGGATCAACAACATCATCCCGTCGTTCTACGGCCGTCCGCCTAATGGATCCACCAGTTTCATCCAAGAGCTGGAGTATCCACAGCCGAAGGGAAATCATCACAAAGTACCAAATCCAAGAGCGCGTAGGATCAGGCGCCTATTCCGACGTATACAAAGCTCGCCGCCTCTCTGATAACCTTATAGTTGCCCTCAAGGAAATCCACGACTATCAATCATCTTCCCGGGAGATCGAGGCCCTGCAGGTTCTTCAAAATTGTCCGAATATCGTTGTTATGTACGAGTATTTTTGTAGCGAAGATGAAGACGCTGTTTTGGTGCTCGAGTATTTGCCCACGGATTTAGGAGCCGTGATTAGGGAGGGTAAAAAGGGAGAATGGAGAGAGGAAGGACTTAGAATTGGTGAAATAAAGCGGTGGATGATGCAGATGTTGGGAGCTGTTGACGTTTGCCATCGGAATTCCATTGTTCATAGAGATTTAAAGCCTGCCAATTTGTTGATTTCATCTGATGGTGTGCTTAAGTTGGCCGATTTTGGACAGGTCTTCTATTTTCTTTCTTTTCTTTCTCTTTATGTTTTCTTCTCCCTTTTCTACTATCTGTTCTTGTATTACTACCTTGATTCTACCTCGAGACACATGTAGTATGGCTCGACGGTCTCTGATTAATTTGTTCACAGCCTGACCTTACCTTACCAGCACAAATTGAGGTAAAATGGAATGGGATGGGATAAAATATATGTCAGATTATGATTCTGTTTCTTTCATTTGTTTGATACAAATGTAAAGGGATATAGGCTATCTCTGATTTCGTTTTCTACTAGTACCCAAGATTTACCTTTTATGTGCAAAATGTCAATAATTATGATTACAAATGGACAATTCCTTGATATCTTGTTCAGTTACCACAATATATTTTCTTTGCTCGTCCGGTCAAGTTAAGAAGAAACACTCTTTTGAGAAGAGAGAAACTATTTCAGCAATCGAGTCATAGCTGATTACATTCCACAATCTGCTAAAAAAATGTAGTAGCAGCAGCATTTGATGGAACCATGTAAATTTCTTTTGGTAACCACTGAAAGTTAGCTGGACTGCTGGGAATCGAAATAATCACGGGCATCCTCTATTTTTTCTAAAGAAAGTTACTGTCTATTTATATCACTCTCCTGCTTGTTGATATTAATGTTTCCATATTTCCAAGTATTTTTTCAAAAGAAAATTACTGCCCATTAATATCACTGTCCTGCATGTTGATACTAATGTTTCCATATTTACAAGTATTTTTTTAGTGGGAAGAGAAACTATGATTGATTGCTCCAAGAATAGGATAAAATTAGTTTTATTGAGTTGTTTTCATGCTAAAAACTGTTTTTTATTTATTTTATTTATGTGTACTTTCTTTGCAATATTTACATCAGCTTGTTCCAACCCTAAATGCTTCATTGCTCCTCCTGATGCAGGCGAGAATTCTCCTTGCTCCTGGTTTTCTAGCTGATAATGATGATAATCCGCAAAATCTTTCAATTAGTGAAACTGTAGTGAACCCCCTAGAAATCAAACAATCCGTGGTAGGTCTAGAAGGTGGAGAGTTTCAGATAGAAACTTCAGGCAAAGAAGAGTATGGAGGAGTGTCAGATGAGCAGAAAGCAAGAGACTTTTTGGACGAAGTAGATAAAGAAAGTAGTATTCCTGACGGGGATACATCTTGCCTTGCTACATACACTGCAAGTGAAATGGAGGAAGATCCTTTAAAGCAGTATTCGTATGAGGCCGAAGATTGTGAAAATGAAGGGCTAGGAGCTCTAACATCGTGTGTTGGAACTAGATGGTATAGGGCTCCTGAACTGCTTTACGGGTCTACAAAATATGGCCAAGAGATTGATTTATGGTCATTGGGATGTATTTTTGCAGAACTATTGAGCCTGGAACCTCTATTTCCAGGGGTCTCAGATATTGATCAGCTAAGCAGAATTTTCAGTGTGTTGGGCAACTTATCCCCAGAAGTATGGCCTGGTTGTGTAGATCTTCCTGATTACAAGACAATATCATTTAATAAAATCGATGCTCCGGTTGGCTTGGAAGCACTTCTTCCAAATCGGTCTCCTGACGAAGTCCTGCTTGTTAAGAAGTTACTATGTTTCGACCCTGCAAGTCGGGCCACAGCAATGGAGTTACTCCAAGATAGGTATTTGAATGAGGAACCTTTGCCTGTTCCTTTTTCTCAGCTTAGGGTTCCTTCTGGGCATTGTGTCTTTGATGAGGATTCATCCACAGACTGGGGTAATCACAGAGAATATGATTCCGAGTCTGACTCGGATGATTTTGCCCCAATGAAGGTTATAAAATCAGATAATGGTTTTTCAATTAAGTTCAGCTAAAGTTATAATTAATAATACAATTGAAGCAGACAGTTTTATGTGATATTTTCCTTGTGGTGTTGTTTAGCATTGGTGTAAGAGGTCAAAGTTGTGGGTACACTGGGTCCAAATAGGGGCACCCCGCATAGATCGGATGCTTACATGCATTACAATGTTGTACCTCCCACTACTGTTAAACCTCGATACATGAATACACTCGGGGCGAGTTTATTCATTTATCGAATATTCATTTATTGAGGTTTAACTATACCATGATGATCCCAATGATAGGTGTTGAAAGTCTTTGGTGCGTGTTGTGTCTATGGAGTCTGCTGATTTTAGTGTAAAGCATTTCAGATACAACAACATTCTTGGAAGATGAATTGTCTGATGCATTGTTGTACCTTTAAGCAAGGGCAGTAGACGACCATTTTTTCGTGTCATTTGTTCTATTGTTTTTGTACATTTTTTTTTTCATTGTTTACAATACACCTACTTGTGGATGCTGGTGGAATGACGTGGGTCACACTGTTTGATTGATGGTCTGCTAATATGTATTGAATAATTTTATAATACAACCGTTACCGTTGAATGAAAGTTGTATCAAATAACATAAATTATATCCTAGAGTAATGGTTATAAAGGACAAAAGTGGAGAAGAAATTGTCAAAAATGACAAGTGAATTGAATAATGGTGAAAAAGGACAAAAGACCCTTGAAAGGACGGAATTATCTCGCCACGTTTAACGACTTCAATTCAACTATTTAACAAATCCACTAAAATAATTCCACTAAAACTTTTTATTATCAGACAAATCTACTATTAAGAAAATCAACTAAAACAAAATAAAAAACAAAAACGAAAGAAGGACATAATTGCTTATTGGAATGAGAATTTGTCATTTTTGGCATTATTTTCAATCCACTGGATTAAATGCCAATTAATACATTAATTTTGTCTTTTTCAACATTTGTTCATTATATCATTTCATTGTTACTCTGTCGTACAATAGGTATGTATTTGTGTGAAAGTGAGAAAGAATAAAAGTATGATACGTGTCATTTTGGTATTGTTGGAATCTAAATGACCCGACCAGATATGAAATCCGTCTGTGAGATCCAGAACTTTTCTGGATCTTACGGTCGTCAAGTGTACATTCGAGTCAATCTTATGTGAATTACACTTAACCCAGTAGCGGAAACAACTAACACAATTACAAATACGAATTCAAATGCTTTTATAAACTTAATAACTCTTCACTCAAAAAAAAAAAAAAAAAAAAAAAAAAAAAAAAAAAAAAAAAAAACAAAAACTTAATAACTCAAAACTAATGCACAAGGCCATAAGGGGCTTTGTAGAAATTATACATATACTTGGCGAACTAGATGATGAAGAAATGAGTTTGTAGAATTCAAGATCTTCCAGCAATGTATCCCTAACACATGGTGATGAATCTCTATCCAAGCATGCTTCATGAAAATCCAATGACTTAGCTCTAAGAAATCACGTCTACTTTGAATATTCTAATTATTTAGGGGCTGTTTGTTAAAATTATTAAGCACTGAAAACATTAGGTGGTGGTTATAATTAAGAGTTGTTTGATAATAAGTTTTACACGGCTTATTTAATTTAGAGCATCTAAAAAGTACAAACAAAATCACCACATTTAGTGGACAATAAACCCACACTGCACACGGTGAGACTCGAACCCGAGACATGCTGGTCTTGGGATCTCTGCTTAACTATTTGACCTAAGCCTCATTGGCGAAAGATTTTTAAGCGACCTCCTTCCCACTTATCGTTGAATAGAACGAACCATGATACTGTCAAGTAATAGCCTTAAGTGATCTCTCAGGCACAAGTAATCTAACTACACACTCAAAATGTAAAAATGATATAGCCGTAGATTTTATTTTCTCCTATGTTGTTTTGTTCATAATTTCTAAAAACACTTGTACTTGAGAGATCACTTAAGTTTGTATTTGAGCGGACCCTTGCTCGAATAGAAGCGCTCGGGCTTGCTTGCTTCCTTTTCTTTTCTTTTCTTTTTTCTCTTTTATTTTCACAAACCCACGAAAATGTCCAACTATTATTACTCACGTTTCATCATTCGTTCGCACAATTACAAGTCAAATGTTCACCGAATAAATAAATAACTGTTGTGTAATGGTGACTTAAACTATGCTACTGAGTCTGGTCTGCTGAGTGTGGCATTCAGCAGAGTCTGTGGAAATTGTGGTGGTCAGCAGAGCATGAAGCATCTGCTGAATCTGGTGTTCGTTTGGCACAGCAGCAGAGTTGATCAGTCTGTTGGAGCTGTGTCTGCTGGTTCTTGTGAACGGTGGAGTAAAAGTCTGTTGATTCACAACAGACTTAAGGAACACGTCTGCATGGTTTCCTAATTCGGTGGAGTTACTTTTGGGGTATTTCAATCATTTACTGGGTTGACTTATTAGTCGGTTAGGGTTGGATTCCCAAGGCTATAAATACCGTTTGTAATACTTGTAATTGTAACTTTCTGGTGATAATAAAATATCCTCGTTTGTCCGTGGAGTAGTCGGCACATTGCCGGAAACCACGTTAAATCTGTGTTCTTCTTGTTTCTGTGTTTGTTTTCTTGTTTATCTTTTATCTTTACTCACAATCACCATCACTTCTTGATCGATCCATCATAACAAACTGGTATCAGAGCGAGGTTCATCAAGAAATCTGTTTATCTGTTTGAAGTAAGGTAGATTGGCACCAAGGTCATAATTGACGCTAGGATTTGGGATCAACGCAAGCTTTTTTGGTGAGAAAGATGTCTGCTTTAAATGTTAAGATTGACAAGTTTACATAAAAGAACAACTTTAGTCTATGGCAGATCAAGATGCGTGCTTTTTGAAGCAACAGGGATTATGGGGTCCCTTGTCTAAATCAACAGAAGGAAGTGCTGCTGAGAGAGCCCGTCTGGAGGAGAAAGCACATTCAACAATTATGTTGTGCTTGTCAGATGATATTATCACTGAGGTTGCTGAAGAGGACACTGCTGAGAAGTTGTGGTCCAAACTTGAGAGTCTGTATATGACTAAGTCTCTAACCAACAAGTTGTTGTTAAAAAAACGTCTGTTTAGTCGAAGGATGCATGAGGGCACTCAGCTGAGAGATCATCTAGATCAGCTGAACACAATATTGCTTGACTTAAAGAATATTGATGTGAAGATTGAAGATGACGATGTTGTATTGATTCTACTTGTATCATTGCCTGCATCATATGAGAACTTTGTACAGTCCTTTATTGTTGGGAAGGTGTTGGAAATAAAATTTATGTTTTGATGATGATTCATCAGTTATTATGTTGTTCTTTTTAAACCCCATTGATGAAGTGTCATAACTAGTTGTTATAGTGCAAAGCAAAAAGATGTCTAGAAATCAATGTATAGGTTTTTAATAGAGTCTGATAATTGTATAAGTAAATCAGATAAGCATTGTAATAGTTCTAGGATCAGAACTGAGAAAACGAGAAACTGACTTGATGTTACTTAGAGTACTGAGCTTACAATGCTTATCTGATTCAGAGTACACAATTGAAGAACTGAAAATGGTAAGTTCGCTGAGGGACATAGACTCAGTTGGCTTATCTAGAACCGAAGACTGAGGGAACAAACTCAGTGGATGAAGAACTGAGGGACACAGAATCAGTTGACTTATCTAGAACCGAAGACTGAGGGAACAAACTCAGTGGATGAAGAACTGAGGGACACAGACTCAGTTATAGAAGATTGAAGAACTGAGGGTTCAAACTCAGTTATGGAAGATAAACTGAGACTGTAAAGTTAGAATTCAGGAAAGTATGTGATGACCTGAATTGACTTTATGGATCTTGAAAGAAGACCTAAGATACATAAGGACAATGATATCTTAGCTGATTTATGAGTTATGGTGTACTCTGATTAAGTCAATGGTAATCAGATGAAAAATGGAGTACTGAATTTTTGAAGAAGAGTAAAAACTCAGTTAATGCTCTTAAGCCGAAAACTGACTTGTAGACAAGTTTTCTTCCTGAGGTCAAAGAAAGGAAAACTGAAGAAGAGCTGACCGTTATAAAGCAAGCAATCTTATTGGACGCAAAGAAATGTCAGAAAGGACACTGTCATTCCTCAGGACAAGCAGGACCACTAACGGATACAAGAATTCAATTTCAAACGTTCAAATTCTTCTAACCGTTGGAGAAACCCCTATAAATAGATCACTTCTACCTCTATAAGAAGTGCGGAGTTCTAAAAACAAAATTGCATTCAAGTAAGAGGGAATGTCGATCAAGAAGAACTCCTGCTGTGTACTTTATTGCAATTATTGCAAGATCAAGATCAAGAAATCTTCAAGCGTTCATAAGCATTAAAAGAAAGATCAAGAACAACACTAGAAGAGAAACAAAGAGCCTGAGCATATATCATATACATCTAGAAGAAGAAGCTCGAAACACAATTGAATCATAGTTATTGATTCAAGTCTCAACTTTGATTTTATCAAAAGGACTGTGAAACACCAAGAAAGGTGTGAAGGACAGTTGAGTGCAGTCAGGAAGACTATGTTTGTGTAGAGCTGGTGAAGAGGCAATCCTACCCTCTAAGGACCAGTACATCAAGCTTAGCTCAAACATCACATGAGAAGAGAGGAAAGACAGAATTACACCACCTGGAACCTCTATAATTTATGTCTCATTTACTTACTTCCATTACGTAATTAATTACTGCATCTAAGTTTATATTGCACCTAATCACACACTCAGCAAACATAAGAAACTGAGTCACCACAACATTGCATTTCATACAGACAAACTGATTAACTCAAGTTTTCATAAAGGCTTAATATAATCCGCTGCCAATTAACTTAGTTAAGGATAAGTTAGTCATGACTTATACTCAGCTAAGTTAGCTTAACTCCACACAAGTTTAAGCTGAACTTAATCTGTTCAAGATTCAGTTTTCAGTCAGGTTTTTTGGGGACAAGTTTATTCACCCCCCCCCCCCTCTAAACTTGTGTTAGCCCTTCCAAGGGACCAACAAAAGGACTCAGTATCATTGGAGGATGTAAGGTCATCACTCCATGCTCGAGAGTTACGCCATAAGGCATCTGGATCTGGGACAGATAGTCAGTCTGCTGGGTTGGTTGCCAGTGGAGTCCGCAGGGTGTCAGGCAATTCAGGAAAGAAGAAATTCAAGAAGAATTCCAAGAGTCCTAAAGCTAAGGATGTCTGTAATTACTGCAAGGAGTAGGGACATTGGAAAAATGAATGTCCAAAAAGGAAGAAACATTAGGGTACTCAGTAGGGTACAACTGCTTTGGCAGAACAAGACACAAACTCTGAAGAAGATCTGGCCTTAGCAGTTTCAGAGTCAGTAGGGCACAGAGATGTGTGGATTCTGGACACTGGGGCATCTTATCATGTGTGTCCAAACAGGGAGTGGTTTTCAACTTATCAGCAGGTTGATGGAGGTCATATTGCTTTGGCCAACAGCAAGGTCTGCAAAATAGTTGGGATTGGATCAATCCAACTTATGACACATGATGCTAAATTTTGCACACTGAAAGAGGTTAGGCATGTTCCACAAATGACCAAGAATTTGATATCACTTAGTGTACTGGACAACAAATGGTTCAAGTTCAGAGGTGAAGGCGGAGTGGTGAATGTCTATTAGGGTTCAAGTGGTTCTGAAGGGTATCAGGCAGGGGACATTGTACATACTACAAGGGTCTACTGTATCAGGTTCTGCTGTTGTTGCTTCATCAGAGGTTCACCAGTCATAATTGACTAAGTTGTGGAATATCATATTGCGTCATATGGGTGATAGAGGGATGCAAATTCTGTCTAAGTCTGATCTACTTGGGGACATAAGGTCAAGGAGCTGGAATTTTGTGAACACTGTGTGTTTGGGAAGCTACATATGAGCAAGTTCCCAAAAGCAATCCACATCACAAAAGGGACACTTGATTATGTCCATTCTGATTGTTGGGGACCTTCAAGGTGGAGTCACTGGGTGGTCACAGGTATTTTGTGTCTTTTATAGATGACTATTCAAGGATGGTTTGGGTAGTTATGATGAAGCACAAGAGTGAAGCATTCAAGCACTTCAAGCAATAGAAGGCTTTGGTTGAAAATCAGACAGACAGGAAGATCAAGGGACTTAGAACTGATAATGGACTAGAATTTTGTTGGTCTGAGTTTGATGAATTTTGCAAGAATGAAGGCATTTCTAGGCACCATACTGTTAGAGATACTTCACAGCAGAATGGTGTTGCAGAAAGAATAAATCAAACTCTTCTGGAGCGGGCAAGGTGCATGCTCTCTAATTCTGGTCTAGCAAGGAGATTTTGAGTGAGGCTGTTAATACAGTCTGTTACTTAATCAATAGGGGGCCTAACACTAGGATCAAACTTAAAACACCACTTGAAGTTTGGTCAGGAAGGTCAGCAGACTACTATGGACTTAGGGTTTTTGGAATCACTGTCTACTACAATGTCAGTTAGGGTAAATTGGAGCCTAGGGACAAGAAAGGTGTGTTTGTTGGATATGGAGATGGAGGTAAGGGGTATAGAATCTGGTCATCAACTGAAAATAGGGTTATACTCTGCAGGAGTGTAGTCTTTGATGAAAACTCTATACTTAACTCATCTGTAAGAGCCACATCTGAATGTGAAATCGGATCTGAGACTGAGAAGGTTGACAAACAGGTGGAGCTTCAAGTAGGGTCTACTAAATCAAAAGACTCAGCAGGGGATAACAATCAGTAGATCCAAATCTGGATCCAAGCCAGTTTGCTGAACAAGGGTCAGTAGACACTCAAACAGCTGATGTTGGTCAGCAGGGAATAGCTCTCAGCAGAGCTAGGAGGAACAATATCAGGCCTCCAAGAAGATATGGGTTTGAGGTGGATATGGTTGGATATGCACTACAGGTAGCTGAAGAAGTGGATGGTTTTGAACCTAACACTTAAATGGAATCTGTGACATGTTCTAAGGCATCTTAATGGCTTGTTGCCGTGGGAGAAGAAATGGAATCACTTCAGAAGAATGAGACTTGGGATTTGGTCAAACAACCACAGGATAGAAAGGTGGTCAGCCGCAAATGGATATTCAAGAAAAAGTAAGGAATGACATCTGTTGAGGATATCCGATATATGGCACGTTTGGTTGCTAGGGGGTTCAGTCAGAAAGAGGGGTAGACTATGAAGAGATATTTTCTCCAGTGGTCAGACATACTTTCCTCAGGATGCTATTAGCAATAGTGGCACATCAGAATCTTGAACTTGAGCAATTGGATGTGAAGACAGTCTTTCTACATGGAGATGTTGATAAGGAAATTTATATGACTCAACTAGAGGGTTTCCAAGTTCCTGGAAAAGAAGGACATGTTTGCAAGTTGAAGAAGTCCTTGTATGGACTTAAGCAGGCCCCAAGGTAGTGGTATAAGAAGTTTGACAGTTACATGATTCAGCAGGGTTATAGCAGGAGTCCATATGATTGTTGTGTTTATCACAACAAGTTGACGGATGGTTCAATCATCTATCTGGTGTTGTATGTGGATGATATGCTGATAGCTGCTGCAAACAAGTCTGATATTCAAGACCTGAAGAATCTGCTCAAGGCTGAATTTGAGATGAAGGATTTGGGGAATGCAAACAAAATTTTAGGGATGGAGATCTATAGAGATAGGAAGCAGGGAAAGCTGTTCTTGTCTCAGTAGGGGTATATTGAAAAGATATTATCCAAGTTTGGCATGTCAGAAGCCAAACCTATAGATACTCCTATGGCACCAAATCTACATCTGTCTACTGTGTTTGCTCCACAGTCAGCTGAAGAGGAAGAATACATGTCAAGAGTTCCATATGCTAGTGCAGTGGGCAGTTTAATGTATGCCATGGTCTGTACTAGGCCTGATTTGGCTCAGGTAGTCAGTGTTATCAGCAGGTTTATGGCTCAACCTGGAAAGGAACACTAGAAAGCAGTAAAGAGGATATTCATGTACCTTAGGGGTACATCAGATATTTGACTCATTTATGGAGGTGATACTCAATGTTTTGTCATAGGGTACTGTGATTCTGATTATGCTGATGATGTGGATAACATGAGATCTATGACTGGGTATGTGTTTACTTTGGGTGGGTCTGTGGTAAGTTGGAAGGCAACTTTACAGGGTACAATGACATTATCTACTACTGAAGCAGAATACATGGCACTGACAAAAGCAACAAAGGAAGCAATCTGGTTAAAGGGGATAGTCAATGATCTGAGTCTGCATCAAGATCAAGCCAGGGTGTATTGTGACAGTCTTAGTGCTATATGTTTGGTTAAGGATCAGGTTCATCATGAGAGAACCAAGCACATTGATATTAGGTATCATTTTATAAAAAATGAAAGGAGGGTTAAGGTGGAGAAGATCAGCACTGATGTGAATAATGCCGATATGTTCACTAAACGATTCAAGGGCAAGTTTCAATTATGTCTGGCTTGCTTTGAATATCCAAAGTCATTAATCCGAATATGGAAATACTCGGTGATGTGAAGTCTGTGAGGTATTCAAATTTGAAGACAAAGAGGAAATATGGCACTTGGTTGTGCATTTGGTCAGTTTGCATAAAGTTGAAGTCAAGGTGGAGATTTGTAATGGTGACTTAAACTATGCTACTGGGTCTGGTCTACTGAGTGTGGCATTCAGCAGAGTCTATGAAAATTGTGGTGGTCAGCAGAGCATGAAGCATCTGTTGAATCTGGTGTTCGTTTGAGACCTTGAGAGAGTTGATCGATCTCTTTGGAGTGTGTTCTGCAGTATTGAGGTACCATCGAGTGAAGTCTCGCCGTCTTGGTGAACGGTGGAGTAAAAGTCTGCTAATTCACAGCAGACTTAAGGAACATGTCTGCATGGTTTCCTAATCGGTGGAGTTACTTCTGGGGTATTTCAGTCATTTACTGGGTTGACTGGTTAGTCGGTTAGGGTTGGATTACCAAGGCTATAAATACCATTTGTAATACATGTAATTGTAACTTTCTGGTGGTAATAAAATATCCTCGTTTGTCCGTGGAGTAGTCGGCACATTGCCAGAAACCACGTTAAATCTGTGCTCTTCTTGTTTCTGTGTTTGTTTGCTTGTTTATCTTTTATCTTTACTCACAATCACCATCACTTCTTGATCGATCTGTCATAACATGTTGGACAATGGAAAATTAAACTAGGCGATAAGGACAAATTCAGTCTTCGTTATACTGAATCCATTATCAACTACAATGTTTTAAAATGGAATAGACCTCAAATATGCGGTTTAAATTTCACCGTTTTGCTGATTTTTATGAAAATAACCTTGAAAATGACGTCAAAAAATATCAAATGCGATGTCAAAATAAAGAGGATGAAAAAAAGGATAAATATGGTAATAAAATTACATTTTTTTAATACGTTTAGATCAAAATGTATATTCATTTATGTATTTGAGCTAGAAAAATAATTTAAATTGTAGTGGAATACAAATTTGTCCTCTTTGTCCAAAAAGAAATTCCATTGACCTTCTTAGATATTATTATTTCCTGTTTGTCGTTATGGAAGAGAAAATAGAAGACAAGACGATATGGTAGATGATGTAAATCAACTTGATGCTGTTTTTACTATCATTTTATCATGGATTCCGATGCAATCATAAGTATTATTGTATCACTTTGAACCATTTTTGCCTAATTTCATCCAACGCAATAGAATTGTTAATATTAGTATTTATTCGATGTTTTGCGCTCCATCGAATAGATTTACCGGTTTCTATAACCAGAGATTTGTTATCGGGTTTACGCGTGGGTTGTGCCTGTTTTTGTTTTTGTAGTGCACATATATTTCTACCCAAGGGCTTGGTGGAGTTTGCCTAGAAGAGATGACTTACGTAGCATTGATATATTATGACGAGAAGTTGGAAGATTTTACTCCTGCTTGGTGGCACCCGCAATCTCCTCAGATGAATCTAAATCGCAGAAAGAGCGGGAAATTCGAATTAGCAAAGCATGGCACCCATCACATCTGGCCGGCGGCTGTCCACTATCGCCACCTGCTCAACATTTAATGCACCTGCAAGATCCAACTACCACGTCAGAGCTGGATCCCGCCACGACCATTTTTTCGGCATCCGCCTTTTGTGATATGATGCAGAGTACAATGATCATTTATTGCATTGTCAGCCCGCCTTGGCATGAGAGCTTGTAGACGCTTGGAGCTTGTAGATAACGTCCACATATGGCTCAGCTGACATGATATTTAAAACACTCATTTGATCATTTTGGATGATATCTTGGAGAAGAACATTGAATACACCCGATTTACTTTTTCATCTTCCACAACCACCTCCTTGCAGGAAATTTCATCTTAGGGATCTTCTAGCCCTAGGATACCATTAGTTTAACATTTCAATCATTGAAATATTGATTCATAATCATTGTAGTTATTTAGAAGCTTTTTTGAAGGAAACAACATCTTTTTTAACAACTCTTGGAGCTTTTGAGTAATAGTTTTCACTTGTCTACGAGTATTGCTTCCTTGGTGATTATCTTTATTGCTTTTATTGTTGATATGCTTATGAAATCCTTCTGACAACTCGGCTTTCATAACCATGTTTAGCTAAGTTTTGGCTTATGTTCGCGGTTTTATACAAAGCAAAAGATAACAAGTAATAAAATAAAACCGATGTCATTTAAGTGCGAAGGCTCGCACTATAGTGGTGAAACCGGATCGTATCCGCAGAGGACTTGTACGAAAAAGAGTTTTTGCCTTCGATTTCTTTTATAAAGTTGATGATTATGATCTCGGATTTTCAATTAACAAACTAAGGTAGCAAGCGTGAAAATAAATAAAACTACGATAATAAAAATTTATAATTTAAAACAACTAGAACGCACCGATGATCCACCACCCCACGAAAATAACAAGAAAGACACATATTCATTCGTAAGTTCTTGGATTATTATCGCTAAAGAGGCATTTTCCTTTCGGTTCATCGCCTTTTAATTAGTTCACCACTCTCGGTACAACTAAAGCATTTACGGATCAAAGATATGGATATAAATCCTAATCTGACAACATTCACCCTCAACTTACGTATGTTGGAAAACTATTATCATTCTCCTTCACGGTAATCTACGAATTTATCAACTATCGTATCTAAATTCGATTAGCATGCAACATAAGTATAGATCATACAAATTGCACATAAACAATTCAAACATGAAGGAAGAACAAGAAACTCACTAGAACAAATGAAAACGAAATCCTTGTTTATTCCGGTGATGGTGGCTTCACAACGATGGTTCTAGCTTAGAGACCTTAGCCAATCATCCTCGATTATGATTTCAGAATCAGGGCCGTAGCTCCAGCATTACAACAATACTACTATTCTAATTTATTCTCGGCATAACGCCTACAGAGTATTTACATAAAAGACGGGAAAAGTAAAAGCTTGGCCAAAAGTGACCAAGGAGGGCGCCTTTATGGATGGAAATGAGGAGTTCTTATAGGGAGAGTTGAGGGAGGTGTATAAGGGAGAGGTTGTAGTTGAGGAGATATTTTTGGGAGAATATGCTAAGGAATATTCTCAAGTTTGTTATAAGCATGTGGGAGGTGATAATGACTTTGCATGTGAAGGTGAGGAGTCACTAAAATAGCATGTGGAGTTTGTTATGACTCATCATCATCATCATTAAGGAGCACATGGAGTAACATGCATCAAACTTGACCAAAATATCTCCCGGTTCGTCCGTAATTCCAGTGAGTTCGGTAAAAACATCATAACTTGAGTTGTAGACCTCCGATTGACGTGATTCAAAATGCGTTGGAAAGCTCATTTTAGTATCTACAACTTTCGTCAAGAACTCTTCCCTGAAAATGCCTCTAAGTCGGGTAAAATTTCCATCGAAAAACAGGTTACGGTAGAAGCACGTTGGAAAATATTGATCCGTTGATCTCGTAAACTCGTGGCATCTTCTTCTTTTCCTCAAAATCCATCTTTTAGGCCTCAAAATATAATGTTACGTGGCATATTTTGAAATACTTGATCACCAAGTTTGGGCCGAATCGAATCGAGTTTTCTTTATTCGAATCGAGCTTTCTTCTTAATCTTCATCGATCTTCGTTTAAGCTCCTCATTTAACATGCAAGCGTATTCTACATTCATGATAACATCGTGCAAAATGTAACATCTCATATTCAAAGATTTTTATCAATGAAACCACATAATTAACACAAATTTGCACTTAACCACTTTTAAAACTCATTTGCTCAATAATTCGATTAAACCCTTGATTTCTATGCAAATTATACGAATATGGAGGAAATTGTTATAAAATATAACATTAGAAATCGTATAAAATCACCCTAAACAACTCCCCCCACACTTAGCTTTTGCTCGTCGAGCAAAACAAAACAAGAATCAAGGCTCGAAAAAGATAGACACCTCAGCAAATACAACATATACTCAATAAATCAGAGGTTCACCCTGATGTGTGTGCATAGCCATAGAAAACTTCCACTAAGTCCAAACTCGAAAATTTCAAGCAACTAGCAAATACCCCCTTCAAACTAGTAATAATGATACTTATAAGATGTACCCTACAAAACGTGACATATCCTGAAAAGAATGATAGAATATATCTAGGGCCATTCTGATATACTCAGAGGATAATCCCTACAACATATCTGTCACATTATCTTTGGGATAAGGTATACGATAACTAAGTCCTTAACTTATTCATAATAATAAATTTTTCGATTTTTTTTTTTTTTTTTCCACACTTTTTTTCTTTTTTTTTTTTTTCAACACACATCGAATGAGCTTTTGCCCGTCATACTAGAATAGGAAATTTGAGATAATCCCTATCTACTCAAATCATAAAATTTTTTTTCGATTTGTCGTGAGCTTTGGTCATCATAGTGGTATAGGACATTTCGAGATAATGCCCTACCGCACTCAAATCATCGACCGACTTTCGACACACACAATTGATTACTTTTTTCGAGATTTCGGCGCAGCAAGTGGTTAACATGCTAAAAGCAATTCAAACCTCATCGAGCATAACACCTCAAGCAATGATTTATTTGTTAATTATTGTGCAAGAACATTAGTTATGTTTCACTTATCACATTCAAGCGTTCGAGATATTCACAATATATCATACTACGGCTATAAACACAAACTATCATAATTCTCACGATCGACACGTTAGCACTAAGCACATGACTTATAAGATAATCAAAAATCACTAATCAAAAAGGGTATAGCTTTATAATTTAGCTCATCATTCACTATGGCTCGTGAAAATATATTGGGTGAAACAACTAACTTATCGAACATACGGAATATAGCATTAATGACTATAAAAATAACGAACAAAGATATGCATTGTTTACTCGGGAATAAACAAAAATTTGAAAATTTAGCCCATTTAGCATAGAATCAAAATAATTTAAGCAAATGGTAGATACATATAACCGACTATTCCCTCCCCCACACTTAAATCACAACATGTCCTCAGGTTGTGCAGAATGTAAAAAGAAAAAGAACACTTAGCTGATTGTGGTTCGAAAGTGGCAATTCGGAAGTGGCCTAGAATCGACTCAGAAATGCTCGATGAAAGCAAAGAGATCGTGGACCATCCACCGGAAAGCGGCATCATCCGAAACTCACAATTGCTATCGCAAATATCACGCACATCATGGGAAAACAAGACGTACCTCGGGGATAGGGGCACAAAAGATGATAGACAAGGCAACATCATGGAATAAAGGCAGAAATAAACTACAGACAAAAAGAAAAGATATCTAGGTTACCGTCCTAGTAGGGCTTAATTATAGTCGGGAGCTCGACTAGACAATAAAATTTCAACTCGGTCGACTTTGAATTTCCTATTCCCTTAGTTGCATAGTAGTTAAACTAATACATGTCACACATTATTTGAAAATTTAAAAGCAGACTAGGTCATGATATGAAATATGTGACAAAGTATTAACTATGAGTCTTTTATACCCGAGATCCTCAAAGGGTTATTTCAAATTGTTCTAACAACCCAAATCTAAGAAATGATGCATTTGAATTTTTTCTTTGTACTTCCTCGGGATTTTCGGATAACCTCCTAATCGTTCCCTTTAAATGACATTCAAACATTCATCCACGAGACTTGGTGAAACAAAATGAAAATCAATTCAAGTATTGGAAAACTATTATCCAAAGTATGAGTAAAGTATAATGCAAAATGTAGAGTTTTTGTTTTTTTTTTTTTTTTTTTTTTTAAACGGGTTGCCTCCGGTCGCGTTTTTGGTTAATGTCGTTTGCTCGACAACCCAAAAATTTTCAACCCGGGTCAGGCCAGTGAGGCCTCTTTCCGGAATCATTCTTGATTTCCTCGGGGTCAATAGTATGGATCCCACAAAAACAAAGTCTCGCCAACGTATTGGCCATATCAAGAACTTCAGTATCCACTTTGTTCCTATGGTTCTTCTCTTCTTCTTTTAGATTTGAGTTTCACAAGTCGAGGTGTATCATCGATAATCACAATATCATCAAAGAATTCACAGAGACGTAAATCATCGGGTTCCAAAAGATCGGAGCTGTCTTGACTAGGGACGTCGTTTAGATGGAAAACCACTGGTCGTTCCTTTTGTTGACCAATATAGTGTTTCAACCGATGACCATTCACTCTGAACAACTCTCCCTGCTTATTTTTCAATTCGACGGCTCCACTAGGGAAAACCTGAGAAATTTCAAAGGGGCCAGACCAACGGGTGCGTAGCTTACCAGGAAACAGATGTAACCTGGTATTATATAGTAAAACCCATTCGCCCTCTTTGAATTCTCTATGCTTGATTTTCTTGTCGTGAAGAAGTTTAGTCCTTTCATCGATTCTTGAGCTCGTAGGCCTGGAGTCTGAACTCATCAAGCTCCTGCAACTGCAACAATCGCTTTTCTCTGCATAACTGGCTGTCAAAGTTTAAGAATTTAATAGCCCAGAATGCTCTGTGCTCAAGCTCGATTGGCAGGTGGCAGGCCTTACCATAAACCATCTGAAACGGAGATGTGCCGATAGGAGTTTTGAAAGCTGTCCTGTAGGCCCAGAGTACATCATCCAGTTTCTGGCTCCAGTCCGTCCTATGAGAATTCACCGTCTTCTCAAGAATGCTTTTCAGGCTTCGGTTACTTACTTCAACTTGTCCACTCGTCTGAGGGTGATAGGGGGTAGCAGTTTTGTGTTTCACCCCATATCGTTCTAAAATCTTTTCTAATGGAGTATTGCGTAGTGAGTTCCTCGTCATCGATGAGAGCTCGTGGACAACCAAACCGTGTAAAAATGTTTTTCCTCAGGAAGCTCTTGACCACCTTGTGGTCGTTCCGCGGTGTTGCTATTGCCTCTACCCATTTTGACACGTAGTCAACGCAGACCAGAATGTACTTGTTCCCATACGAGGATGGAAACGGTCCCATGAAGTCAATACCCCATACGTCGAAAACTTCACATTGTTGAATGGGGTGTAGGGGCATGTCCATTCGCCGAGAAAGTTTACGGTGCGCCGGCACCGGTCACAACCTTTACAAAACTCAGTATCCTTAAAAATTGTCGGCCGGTAGAAACCGGATGAAAAATCTTCGCAGTAGATCTTCCCAGGCTCCATAATGACCTCCCACAGAGTCCGTCATGGCATTGCTCTATAATGTCCTCTGCTCGAACTCGAGGGGACACACCTACGGAGTAATCCATCCTTACAACGCTTGAAGAGAATAGGGTCGTCCCACACATAATAGTTCAAATCCGAAAAGAATTTCTTCTTTTGCTGATATGTCAGGTCAGGGTCCAGATATCTGCCGCTCAAGAAGTTTGCAAAAGGTGCAAACCAAGGAGAACCTTTTTCAAGATGCAGGCGGGAGTAACCTCGCACACATCAATAGTCATGAGTTGCTCAGTTGGAAAATCAATTCCAATCTCATCCGACTCTATTTGATGATCATCGGTCAGCCGAGACATGTGATCAGCTACCACATTCTTGCTACCCTTCTTGTCCCGGATATGAACATCAAACTCTTGTAAAATCAAGATCCATCTCATCAAACGAGGCTTGGCATCAGCCTTGCTCAACAGATACTTCAATGCGTAATGGTCTGGTCTGCATCAGACTTCCGACCCAAGCAAATAGCTTCTAAATTTATCCATGGCAAAAACTCATCGCCAACAACTCCTTCTCGGTTGTTGCATAATTTACTTGTCTTTGGGTTTAAAGTGTGACTAGCGTAGTAGATAGGTTGGAAACCCGCCGTCCACTCTCGACCTAGCACCGCTCCGATTGCATAATTAGAAGCATCACACATAAGCTCGAAGGAGCTTTCCGGTCAGTGCTATAAGAATTGGCGAGGTAATCAACTTGTCTTTTAATTCTTTAAAAGCTCTTTCACACTCAGGGTGAAAACAAATTTCACATCCTCTCTTAAGAGAGTTGACAAAGGCTTGGCTATCTTAGAAAAGTCTTTAATGAACCGCCTATAGAATCCAACATGACCCAAGAATCCTCTTACTTCTCTTACATTTTTAGGGTATGTCATTTTTCAATAGCTTTTACCTTCGCTTTGTCAACCTCTATACCTTCCTTGGACACCTTGTGTCCAAGAACAATTCCTTCTTCCACCATTAGGTGGCACTTCTCCCAATTTAAGACTAAGTCCTTCTCATGCACCGGACAGAACTTTATCAAGATTGTGTAAGCAGGGTCTAAACTGTCCCGAATACAGAGAAGTCATCCATAAAATTTCCATCACCTTCTCCACTAAACCATTGAAGATAGCCAAGATACATCTTTGAAATGTAGGTGGTGCGTTCTGAGACCAAATGGCATCCTTCGTAAGCGAAGGTACCGGAGAGGACAGTGAAGGTAGTCTTTTCTTGATCAGTGGGGTCGATAGCTATCGAAAGTATCCGAATAGCCATCCAAAAACAATAAAATTGCTTGCCTCTAAGCCTCTCAAGGAGCTGGTCAATGAATGGCAAAGGAAAGTGGTCTTTTAGAGTTACCTCATTTAGTCTTCTGTAGTCGATGCAAACTCTATAACCAGTGACTTGTCGTAAGGCAATCTCTTCCCCCTTTTCATTCTTTTCAATAGTTATCCCTCCTTTCTTTGGCACCACCTCGAGTGGGGCTCACCCATTCACTATCGGCTATTGGGTAGATGATACCCATGTCAAGCAATTTGATGATTTCCTTCTTAACGATTTCCTGCATGTGAGGGTTTAGCCTTCTCTCGAGGTCACGTCGCACCTTCTTCGATCCCTCAACAGTCCTGATCTTATGCATACAGATATCAGGGCTTATCCCCTTAATATCTCCCACTTGCCAACCAAAGGCGAGGATATTATCTTGCAGCACTTTGATAAGCTTTTCTTCCTCCTTCGGTTCTAACTTAGATGAAATGATCAAAGGAGCTTATCACCGTCCCTCGAGAAAAATGTATTTCAAGTGTTGAGGCAAGGGTTTCAACACTAAATCTGACGGTGGCTTCTCCACACTTGGTCTCAATTTATCTCCTTAAGCTCTAGATCTCCAAGCTTATTATAAGGGCTCTGAAGCATCATGGCCTCCCACAGCAGACAGGCCTCATCTCCTTTTGCAAATCTGGGCATATCACCATGCCTCTCCCTCATCTTCTTTCCTACCACCTCGTGGTAATCGTAACTTTCCTTGTCAATCTCTTCTAAAAATTTTATCCACTCCTCATTAGTCCAAGTTCTGAGATAGTTTATTGAATTCTTCCTCATCCCAACTACCCATGAACACTTGTTTATCATACTCATCGCTGAAATCGTCCTCAATAGCTAAACAAGTGTCCTTTGGACGGGTGCTTCATTTGCATTACCCACATTGAACTTTATGCTCTCATCCTCCAAATGTAGGGTTACTTCGCCCTTTGTGGGAATCTAGTAAGGCACGGGCGGTTGCAAGAAAAGGTCTTCCAAGGATCAAGGGGTTTTCTTATCGTTGGTCATATCCATGATTACCCAATCATTTGGGTATATGAAGTTCTTAACCTTGACCAATACATCTTCTACAATTCCCTTGCATATTTCACACTTCTATCGCAAGTTGAAGAGAAATAGGTTTAAGCGTAATAGATTGATCCAATCCAAGAGATTGGAAGATTGAGCGTAGACATCAGATTGATTGATGCTCCCGAATCGCATAGAACATTGTGGAAATCCTGTTCCCGATAGTACATGAAATCGTAAATCTACCAGGTCGGGACACTTCACAGGAAGTTTAGTCGGCTGATTCTTTGAGCATTCTCCATTCAATACTATGTGCTCGAGCTCTTGGAGCTTCTTTTCGAACTCACTGCGTCCTTTATAAACTTTGTATACTTTGGCATTCCTATCAAAAGATCAACTAATGGAATGTTTGCCTCAAGTATTCTTGAGCAAGTCGATAACCTTCTTATATTCTTTATCGATTGTTAATAATGACTTGTTTTTGCTAGGTGGGTAAGGGAGATCGACAAAGTCTTCCTCAAGAAAGTGCTTCTTTGCCGTCTTATCATTGATTGCTTTGTCTTCCCTATCCTTCCACCTCACATGCTTCCAGAACTTAACTTAGAATCGACTTCTTCTCGGCATTCTTCTCTTTATCATCGGTATTCTCAACTTTCACCTTTTCTTGAATTTTCTCTTTCACTTGGATCAATAGTAGTCCCAACATCTTTCCGAGGAGAACAAAGATCTTCCCCTCCTGCGTCTCTGCTCACGGGAGGGGCTACTGCTTCCTGGTTGGCCTTGACCGCCAACCGCTTTCCCACTCCTCGGTTTTATAGCATTCACTCATCTTGACCATAGTTCCATGGTGCAATGAGATCGGTGCAAGAATTACGGTCATTTTGGACCAGATTAACCCCTCGGGGTTCTTCTCGATAAAACTCGGCGGTGACCTTGAGGTCGACTTGCTTTGTCGCCCTAAATTTGTCCTAATGGCACCTCCAAATTTCTCACCTTTGATCTTGGTCGAGTACTTAAAGCATTTGCCAATTGAGTGTTGGCCGTGATTTGCTCGCTCAACTTTTGTTCTAAGATCCGAAATGATTGATTTTGATTTTGCGGTGGATTGGTGTTCCATCTTTGGTCGATAGTTGGATTGAAAATTGCTTTGATTAGGCCTAGGGCCTGAAAATGATGGGGTTCTTTGCCTGCGGAAGGGTCACTCCATCGGAAACCAGGGTGGTTCGGTTATAATTGAATCCTTGAGTGTTTTGATTTCGACCGAAGGTCGATAATTTTGAGAAGTGAATGTATTCACTTCTTACGAATGCAACAATAGATGACATCGATGGAATGCGTGCCCAACGGTATCGCAATTTTGGCAAACGACATTGTTTTGAATGGCTTTGACTGTGAGATCGGGTCAAGGCGGCATTGATTACTACGATGGCCTTGGCCATGGCAATTGTCACACACAAGACTTTGAACATTCATTGCCGTCACTTGCTTCAGTGCGGCCAATCGAGCTTTTAGAGAGCGTGGTCTCATCTACCTCATACTTCCCTGCGATCAATGAGCTTTTTTCGATTGGACGCTTTGCATAGGTAGGGGCATAATTATACTTTGCAATATCTTCAAACAACATCCATCCTCATCGGTGTCTTTCTCTAAATGCACCTCAGCAGTAACTATTCACCATTCCCTTAGTCAATTCGGTCAAACCCTTTGTAGAAAGTGTTGACCAATCTTTGTTTATCCAACCCATGGTGGGGCACTTTCTCAAGAGAGTCTTAAATCGTCTCCACGCATCGTAAAAGATTCCTTCTCGATTGCACAAAAGTGAATATCTCGATTCGGAAGATGAGCCGTCTTTGCGGTGGAAAATGCGGCTCGTAAATTCTTTCTCCAACTCCTCCCACGAAGTAATGGATTATTGGTAAGGATTTATACCATTCTTTCGCTTCTCCCTTCAAGTGAGAAAGGAAAGAGTTTCATTTTTCAGGCGTCCTCGGTGACCCCTTTGATTAAAATAGTCCCGCACGATTCTAGAAATGAGTGAATGTGATCGTGCGGGTCCTCGATGGAAAATCCATGAAATGTGGAACCTCTTACCAAATTGATTAAAGAAGTTTTGAGTTCGAAATTATCGGCCGTGATTTCGGGAATCACGACCGCGGATTAACTTTCACGGTAGATGGCATGGCAAAATCGCCAATGTCCGTTGCTCGCCATTTCTTCAACCTGGGCTCCTACTTGAGCTTCTCCTCGCCGTATCCTTCAGGATTGTTTCCTTCCGTGGTTCCTCGTCCGTTGGTCGGTGAGCCGGGCCAAGCGTCTGTTTGGTCGGCGATGGTTCGCTCTATCTCCGGATTATACAAAAGTGGTCCCCGTGAGTTCGAGTTTGCATAAACTATGTTTGGGCACCAACACCTAAATCACGAGGTTTGGGATTTTATCCTTATGCTTCGCAGAGTGGGATTCACCGAGAATCCATCACCCAACCTCAATGATTGAAACGTGTTCCGTGTTTCTTTTCTCTCTTTCTCGGTAATTACCGAATCCACTCGGTATTTATCGAGAATTTTTTAAATTTTTTTTTTTAATTTTTTTTAGAATTAAAAAAACTATACTAAAAAAGCAGGCTCAAAGCAGTCTAAGCAGCGTAAAAGAAACAAAATACTATAAAACTAATACTGAGCGAAGCGAGCGAAAAGAAAATATTTTTTCTCTCTCTCGTAATTACCGAAAGATTTTTTTTTTTTTTTTTTTTAATTTTTTTTTATTGTTTAAGACGAAAACAGATAACTTAGTTGACAAAAAAACGAAAGCGAAAATTTTCCGTGCCAAGTCCCGGCAACGGCGCCAAAAACTTGTTCGCGGTTTTATACAAAGCAAAAGATAACAAGTAATAAAATAAAACCGATGTCACCCCAAGTGCGAAGGCTCATGACTATAGTGGTGAAACCGGATCGTATCCATGAGGACTTGTACGAAAAAGAGTTTTTGCCTTCGATTTCTTTTATAAAGTTGATGATTATGATCTCGGATTTTCAATTAACAAACTAAGGTAGCAAAGCGTGAAAATAAATAAAACTACGATAATAAAAATTTATAATTTAAAACAACTAGAACGCACCGATGATCCACCACCCCACGAAAATAACAAGAAAGACACATATTCATTCGTAAGTTCTTGGATTATTATCTCGCTAAAGAGGCATTTTCCCTTTCGGTTCATCGCCTTTTAATTAGTTCACCACTCTCGGTACAACTAAAGCATTTACGGATCAAAGATATGGATATAAATCCTAATCGACAACATTCACCCTCAACTTACATTATGTTGGAAAACTATTATCATTCTCCTTCACGGTAATCTACGAATTTATCAACTATCATTATCTAAATTCGATTAGCATGCAACATAAGTATAGATCATACAAATTGCACATAAACAATTCAAACATGAAGGAAGAACAAGAAACTCACTAGAACAAATGAAAACGAAATCCTTGTTTATTCCGGTGATGGTGGCTTCACAACGATGGTTCTAGCTTAGAGACCTTAGCCAATCATCCTCGATTATGATTTTAATCGGGCCGTAGCTCCAAAGATTACAACAATACTACTATTCTAATTTATTCTCGGCATAACGCTTTCTGAGTATTTACATAAAAGGCAGGAAAAGTAAAAGCTTGGCCAAAAGTGACCAAGGAGGGCGCCTTTATGGATGGAAATGAGGGAGTTCTTATAGGGAGAGTTGAGGGAGGTGTATAAGGGAGAGGTTGTAGTTGAGGAGATATTTTTGGGAGAATATGCTAAGGAATATTCTCAAGTTTGTTATAAGCATGTGGGAGGTGATAATGACTTTGCATGTGAAGGTGAGAGAGTCACTAAAATAGCATGTGGAGTTTGTTATGACTCATCATCATCATCATTAAGGAGCACATGGAGTAACATGCATCAAACTTGACCAAAATATCTCCGGTTCGTCCGTAATTCCAGCAGTTCGGTAAAAAATCATAACTTGAGTTGTAGACCTCCGATTGGCGTGATTCAAAATGCGTTGGAAAGCTCATTTTAGTATCTACAACTTTCGTCAAGAACTCTTCCCTGAAAATGCCTCTAAGTCGGGTAAAATTTCCATCGAAAAACAGGTTACGGTAGAAATACGTTGGAAAATATTGATCCGTTGATCTCGTAAAACTCGTGGCATCTTCTTCTTTTCCTCAAAATCCATCTTTTAGGCCTCAAAATATAATGTTACGTGGCATATTTTGAAATACTTGATCACCAAGTTTGGGCGAATCGAATCGAGCTTTCTTTATTCGAATCGAGCTTTCTTCTTAATCTTCAATCGATCTTCGTTTAAGCTCCTCATTTAACATGCAAGCGTATTCTACATTCATGATAACATCGTGCAAAATGTAACATCTCATATTCAAAGATTTTTATCAATGAAACCACATAATTAACACAAATTTGCACTTAACCACTTTTAAAACTCATTTGCTCAATAATTCGATTAAACCCTTGATTTCTATGCAAATTATACGAATATGGAGGAAATTGTTATAAAATATAACATTAGAAATCGTATAAAATCACCCTAAACAGCTTAGCCAAGATGATGTTAAATAAGAGTGTTTATCTTTTGTGGTGATGTGAATGACATGTTTAGATTTATAGATTCTTTCATGGTTATACAAATGAAAGATAAGATCTTCATTAATCAAACAAAATACACCAATGAGCTACTGAAGAAGTTTAGTCTGGAAAAGAGTTCCAAGATTTCCACATCTATAAGTACTGCCGTCAGATTGGATGAATATAGAGAATGTAAAGATGTTGATCAAACCCTCTATAGAAGGATGATTGACAGCCTGTTGTACCTTACAACCAACAGACCTGACATATCATTTGCAATTGGTGTTTGTGCAGTATTTCAATCAAAACCAAAAGAGGGTCATCTAGCTACTGTGAAGAGAATTATGAAATATCTGAAGGAAACCTTGGAAGTAGGAATTTTGTATTCTAAAGATGGAAACATCAAACTTATATCCTACTCAGATTCAGATTATGCTGGATGCAAGGTTGATAGAAAAAGCACCCCAAGAACATGTCAACTGATGGGTAATAGACTTGTTTCCTAGTTCAGCAAGAAACAGAATTCTATTTCACCTTCTAATCATGAAGCATAATATATAGCTGCTGGAAGTTATTGTGCTCAAGTTTTATGGCTAAGACAACAGATGATGGATTATGGGATTGAGGAAAAAGAAATTCCTATAATGTGTGATAACACAAGTGCAATTGGTATAACAGAAAATCATGTGCTGCACTCAAGAACCAAACACATTGATCTGAGACATCATTTTATATGAGACCGTGTTAAAAAGAATGATGTGGTGGTTCAATATATCCATACTAAAGATCAAATGGCTGATATCTTTACAAAACCTTTTGACGCTGGAAGATTTGCTAAGTTAATAACTGAACTTGGAATCATCAAGGTCAGTTGACCTACCGAATGGTCAAGCTAAGCAATGGAATTCACAAAGGGGACTATTTCTTGCCCTGCCGGGTGAGCTCAGTTGGCAATTTAGTCATTGGTATCAACAATTCCTAATTGCCCATGTTTATTAATCAACCGAGTTGTACATTGAAGATTGGCCGAGCAAATGAAATTGCCAAGGGGATTGGTTTTTGTTGTGTTGACTGAGCTCACTTAGCAGATCAGTCATTGGTATTAAAATTCATTTTTCATTTTGTTTTAACAGTTTTTGAAGTCAGATTAAGCCATCAGCTGAGCAACCTGAAGTCAACATAGTATCTCACTGCTGAAGCAATTCATCAGAGCTTATCTCAGCTGACCTGTTGAAAGTACAATACGGAGATCAACTTTTAATGAAACGTCAACAAATAAAGATAAAAGGTTTTAACCTTATCTTTATTACATCTGTTATAAGGACATAACCGTTTCATACATAGTGGTGTTACTTAGAGGGACAGCTGGCACCGTTTCATTGGATGGTTAAATGTATGACATTGGGATCATGAACGTGAATAGTATGTGAGTGGAGAATTTGTACCATTTTATCCTATATAACCCGAATTTACAGCGAATAATCCTTACATTCTATCAATTATTCTCAAGCAAATTATTCCTCTAACAAAAGTTCATCTTTTCAGAAATCAAAAAGCTCATATTTTCTCTCAAGATGGCCGCCATTGATGTTTATACTGGAGTTAGTCAAAGTGTTGAAAGTTTTATCTATGAGGCTGATAACACTAATGGAGCAAAAGAACTTGGAGCTAAAATGCTGAAAATTCAAGGGTTGGAGAATGTTCTTTGTTTTCCATTTTCAACCATCTGCTTCAAGAACATCTATGAATTTTGGAGAAATATGGCTGTTTTCGCTGATCAAAATGAGTTTGAGACAAAAGTAAATTGAAGAACATTTAAGGTCAATGAAAGATTGATGAGGCAAACTTTTGGGTTTCAATGAAGTTTTGCTACATCAAACCCAGATGATTTGACGATTGATTAGGTAAATTTTGTGGAAGAAATCAAAACAAATCCCAACATTGATGCTTCTGTCATATTGGAATTCAATCACATTAGAAAGGAGTTCAATCTGCTGAGCAAGTTGTTTATTGTGGAAGGTAGGAAGTTATGACACACTTTCTGGGCCAAACAAAGATCTGATGGCCATTATTGCCAAGAGTTTGGGTTTTAGTGGGGTAGGATACCTTGTCTGCTATATGATAAAGATTTACACTATTGATGAAGTAAAGAGAAAGGACAACAAGTCAAGACCCATACGTTGTGGTTATTTTCAAATCAAAAAACCACTAGCCTCTATGATTCAGAGAATCCTGAATCATATGAAAATTCCTCATCAGGAATCTTCTGATATAAATCTTGGCAAGAAAAAGACAGTGAAGAATGTGCTATCTCGAACAAGTATGTCTAGATCATGTTTGTCTGAAGAAGAAGTTCAAGTGGAAAGAAGAACAAAAAGAAATATTGATTTAGTTGGAGAAGTTGTTGCACAAGATGTGCAAATTGATAGACCTGATGAAGTTGTGAAGTCAGCAGACCATGTCTATCATGTCGAGTCTAAAAGGTATTCAATCTGCTGAGCCTGACAGATCAGCAGAAGTTACTGTTTCAAAGAAGAGAAAGACAATAAGCCAAGAAGATCTATCTAAAGCTTTGGCAGGTTGGTGGTGAGACTCAAACACCAAGGAAAGGACTCAAGAAAATAGCAAAGAAAAGAGTTAAGAAAATTGACATAAAGAAACAGGGCAATGAAAATGGGATAAGGCTGTTGCAAGAACAAAAAGAGAAGGAGGACAATGAAAGATATTCTGAATTCATAGAAGATATGTATAATGATGGTGATCAGACATAGGGGGAAGCAATTGTTGTACCATTGGAAGTGGTTGGTAAAAATGTTCCTAAGTCAACAGAGCAAACACCATAATCGTTCCACACTGCTGAGGAAAATTTACCAAGGACAGCCACTAAAACCACTAACACTTTCATTTCACCTGCACAGTATTACATAAGGAAATCTCAACCAAAGAAAGTAAAGGAAGATTCAACACTCAAGAAGATTGTTAACTACATGAACTGGAAATATGGCAGATATACTGAGTATAAGTAGATGGCAAATGAGAGGATCAGATTTGAAGACGGGGAGTTTGATACACTGAAGGTTGATACTCTATTGAAAGCATTAGATTATACAAAAATGGTTGATAGGTTGTATCAAGCTGTTCTGGAAGGATGGAAGAACAGAAGCTTACTATTTAAAGATCCATCATACAGAAATGGTCTTAGTGATTCATCTTCTTCTTCTGATGATGATGATGATCCTAATATGTTTACTGGAGTGTCAAGTTCAGCTTCTGCACAAAAAGGAAATTCAACAGAGACAGAGAAAGACAAGTCTGTTGAGCAAGAGACAGAGCAACATGATGAGGATCCTCAACAATATACAGACGGTCACCAGGCTGCTGAAGTTGTTGAAAAAGATCTTGTTGATCAAGAAGCTTTTGAACAGACAGATATTCAGCAAAGTGAATATGATATTGTTCATAGAAGAATGATTCTATAAGATGAGGAAGAGTTACTTGTAGCTATTGCTGGAGATGTGGATACTGAAGTTGACAAAGAAACATTATTGAGAGGAGTTGCATTAGATGATTCCGATGAAGCAGTTATAAATGAAGAGTTAGCTATTGTATCAAATGAATTTGCAAGGTTTCAAGACATATTTGATACAGAAGGAACATTGAATGGAACTGCAAGTGATATGCAAAATATAGCTGCTCAAGGAGGAGTGCTGGAGGAAAATAAAGCATATTTCCAAATATTGCTCTGGAACAAGTTGGAGAACTGGGTGTGGTTGCACCTACTGGACCTCAAATTCCAGTGTTGTAATTCCTGACACACCAATAACACCAAATTTGATAACTCAAATGACCACACTGGAAATTCAGCAGAAGACAGTTGAAGATAGATCTGCTGATATGGAGGTTCAGAATGTTGAACAATAGGAGGTTCAGCAAGCTGGGTTACAAACTGCTGTTGAACAAAGGTCGGATGAAGTGGTTCAGTCAACAAGGGTCAAACATCTGCTGAACAAGGAGTTGCTGAGCAACCTGTTATTGAGGAACAGGTTACTGAAGAACATATTGCTAAGGATCAGACAGCAGATGAAAATGAAGCCGCTGCTAAGGGGGAAATCTGAATCTTATGAGTCACTTCCTGACTAACAAAATGAACATGAACAGTCTGAGTGCAAAATGAACCTGCACCAAATGCTGAACAGGTTGGAAGAGTGCAGAATCAGCCCCCACAAGCTAACTGAAATCCTATGGTAGCTGTTGTTGTGAGGTAACCAAGATCTGAAGATGATTTTCATCCTCATTTTATAGCTGCTGAGATTGAAAGAGTAAGAGCTGAGATGGAACATATGAGAGGTCAGTTGAGAATTTATGTACTGAGGTTGGATGATTTGGTCAATCTGGTAGAAAACAACGGAAGAGTGTATGTTGCTACAAATGTAAGGTTGATTCCTTACAATGGAGTTGAAAGCAGTTACAAACAGAGGTATCCAAATTAAATACTTATACTAGGCCTGGAGACAAGTTTGATGATGTTCTGTTAGCTAAGTTGAGTGAAAGTCTATAAACCAGAATCGCATCAGTTGATACAAGGACATAGATAATGGAAGCATAGCTGAGCTCAATCGTTGATACACAAACGGGATTAGTTCCATGCTTCTTGTTTTATTGATTATGTCAATAAATGGCAAAGTGATACAACAGATGCAAAAGAGGCAGAAAGACTTTTGGCAAAAAGAAGTATGAGGCTGATCATGCTGAAGTAAGGAATCCAGCACCTAACAACAGATCAACTAATGGCAGAATTCGGGAAAGAACATATTGCTGGTAGAAGATCCATATTATGAGAAAACCTTTCTGGAAGGCCAAAAGCTATTTTTGGAAGCAAAACTGATTGATGAGAGAGTTAAAAGAAACAGAGCTGCTTTAGATCCAAAGAAGAAACAGACAGCAGAACAGAGATTGAAGATTTTGTCACCTGATGATTCACTAAGAGAATTCAAAGATCTTTATGTCAGGGGAGACTTTATTTTTCATGGCTTTGAACTGAACCTGGCTGAAGCATGGAACTACTAAAAGTGTGTTAATTTTTGGATTAACTTTTCATCAGTTGAGAACAAATGGTTGACTGAAGTGCAACAAGAAATCAACACCAGGAGACCGCTGAGAGAATAGCAGAGACAAGAACAAGGACGAGACTAGTCAGCAGATCACCTCTTTACTTTCTGAAGAATAGTAGTTTTAATAACTTTTGAACGAAATTTGTTCATCAATCAAATATATATGAAGGTTTTGTTCTGTTTTTATTGTCTTATCTTTTTTGCTTTGCTGTATGGAGGGTATTGGCATCATCACTAAAAAAGGGGAAATTGTAAGAAATAATTATAGTTTTAATGATGAGGCTAGACTAGCTGTTATAGGGCAAGCAAAAAAAATAGGTTTACTAGAGTTATATCCTTGAATATGTTTGATCAAACAAGCACTGTATGTGGTCAGCTGACTAGTTTAGCAGACCAGTCTAGGTTTAGAACTCAATAGAGTATCTAGGACCTACTGTGCTAAAGGATGAGGCTTCAAACTTAGTAAAAGAAGACTGAAGGCTGGGGGTTCATACTCTGTTATTGAAGATTTAAGCCAAGGATATGAGGTCAGACTTGAGGTAAGTCTATGATGGCATAAACTGATCTCATATACCTTGTATTGAAGGTCTAAGTTCCCAAAATGGACATGTGATAAATGGGACTTAGTTAAGTTTTAAATGGTGTACTCTAACCTCACAAAATAAAGATTAGATGAGAAATAGTCAGCTAAAGTGTTCAGTCAAGAACGCATCAGACTTAAAATTCAACTGACCAGCTGTATCACTCAGCAGACATATATTAAGACATCAGCTAAGGTGATACATATTATTTGATTCGGTTAAATCATAAATGTTACGGAATATTCAAGAAGAAATTAAGGATAAGGATCAATATAATCCATAGGATTATTCGGTCAATTAATGGTGAAGATTAAATGAACGTTCCAAGGATTTCAGAGCCAAATAACATGGAGCATTTTCATTGGTTGACAGGCTATCATGTCCGAAGGGCACTGATACTGACACATGATGTACATCAGCGAATTTCAGGGGAATAATCAGAAAAATCCAACAACGGTCATTCTCAAAATTCATTTTCAAACGTTGGATTTTTTACCTATAAATAGAGGACACTTGCAATCAGAAGAACACACGAATTATCAAGAAATTGAAGTAAGTTGCTCTGCTGAATTTTCATTATAACCTACTGAGCATAACCTGCTAATCTAGAATTTCTTCAAGTGTTCATGCACTAAAGTTTTATCCAGAATCACACTTGAAGAAACTGAACTGCTAATATTACATTTTAGATCAAAGGCTTGTCATTTGCTGAATCACTTTCTCGATTCACCTTTTCTTCTGAAGGCAGAAAAGCACCGCTGAAGTGTCAAGGACTGTTGTTTAGTGGTGGAGCTGGTGAAAAGACAATCCTACCCTTCGAGGATAATGGAATACTAGGGAGCAACAATCTACTTGTTTTCTTGTATTTAGATTGTGAAGCCATAGTTACTGATCAAGGACAATCAGCTTAGGCTTTTGTAACTGCAACTTAAGAGTCTAGTGAATTTCCTCCAACATCACATGAGAAGAGTGAACTGACAGGATTACACGACCTGAAACCACTATAAATCTTGCTTTATTTATTATTTGCAATTACTTACTGCATTTACTTTTATATCTGCTAATCACATCAACACACAACTTACATCTAGTGAACACACACTACACAGCTAACTGTAACACTTAGTTTCACCAAGTATAGAACAACAAGTAAAGGCTTTGATTTTTATCCATTTGCCTGACAAATTTCAATGAGACCTCATAATCAATGAGACTATAGATCAGCTGAGATGCTGAGCTCAAAAAAAGTTTTTAGTTACAAGTTTATTCACCCCCTCTAAACTAATACAACGCCTTTTAAGGGACCAACAACTACACATAGCTTGGCGTATGGTGAATCAATAGAAACTTATTCCCTGACGTGTTTATGAGTGCACCGCTAATAAATCAATGAGTGTGGGGGCCATTGATATGCCAAACCCGACAAACGGCCCGTGAATCCAAAGCCTAGCCCATACGTAAGCCCAGCAAAGGATAGAACCCGGCCCATCTAGCTTGTCCAACATAATCCAAGTCACACTAATGAACAGAGCCCGCCTTGCGCAACCACAAGCTCTCGTAACCTACCGATACATAAGTCGATCAACCCGCATGAAATCCAGCTCAGATACTCAAAGTCGGCATGCGTTCTATCATCTTGCCACCAGCTCGGACAAAGCTCACAGCGAACACCAACACGGAGCTCGCAGCGGCCTCAACACAAGCTCACCTGACAAAGCTCGCCTAGCGAAACATGCAATTTACCTGCCTGTTGTAAACACCGACTATATCATCTATAAATAGTGGTGTCCCCTTGAACACCAGAACTACGTTACGAGGCTTGATCATTTACACTTAAGGGTATGTAGGCAGCCATCTTGGCTCAGTCACAATCCCCCCCCCCCCCAAACACCTTTTTTATTTTACTTGATCTTTATGTTATTCTTGATATAAAATGACATAAAAGATACGACTTTCATACAATTAGCTAGATATCAACCACATCATCTCATTTGATAATTCGGACATTATCATATAATAACACACGTGCTTTTATTATTCATCATAATAATGTTACACATGAACTAAATAGACTGCAATTGACCTGGTAGGATCTGGTCCAACACGATTGGGTTTAGGACTTTATTTCAACAGTAATTTGATATCACAATAAATGACCAGAGAAATGAATCAAATTCAGAAGAGTTTGAATCATGATTCAGTAAATAAAGCTTATATTTAGAACACAAGTCATGTTCAACTGAGAAGACAATTCAGACGAGAAGAGAAATTCAGCTAAGCAAAGTCAGACGTAAGGGAATTCAGTTGAGAAGACAATTCAGGTGAGAAGGACCAGACTCAAAGTTGAAAACACAATGACTCAACAAATATTTTTATCATTTATCAAAGATATTATTCAATTTAAGGATGTTTTGGGGTGTATGATCAAGATAAATTCAATAAACAAGCTTAAATTTCGGGGGACAAAATCAGGGACCAGAATTTCAAGATATTCTAATGGTTGACAACATGTCATTGTTAGATGTACATTATACATCGCACATAATCAATCAAAACGGTTTTTCAAAGAATAATCAGCATAATCCAAAAACAGATAAATAATTATCCAAAAGAAAAATTTTAAATTGAACGTTGGTATCTAAACACTATAAATAGAGGACTTGAAGAACACAAATTAAGAATCTCATGAAGCATTATCAAGATAGCTGTTACTCTACAAAAATCGTTTTTCATCAAGAAACTCTGAAAATTTCCTAAGGCATTCAAGGTATATTCCGACATTCAAGTGTTGTATCATTCAAAGCTTCAAAGTTCATATTCAGAAGCAACACTTGAAACAAGAGCACTGATTTTATAAAGTTAAATCTAGATAAAGCTCAAGAATCTAAGGATTCAAAATGAAACATTTTGTTTTCACAAAGGTTATGAATTTATGAAGCATTTGAGAAGTCGTGAATGGTAGAAGATCAATGAAGCACTTGAAGGTGTGAAAGACATAAGTAACTGAATTATGAGACCTAAGAAAGTGATGTGTTTGTGGTGGAGCTATTGAAGAAGTCTAACTTCCAATGAACAACAGTGCTATTTCTGTGAAGCAGTCGAGACAAGTAGTCAGGGACTGATAGTTAAAATTGTGAAGCTGAGGGTTTCATTCAAGGACAATCATTCTATTGCATCCGTGGTTTGATATTTTACAATAGTGATGCCTCGAACATCACATGATAAGGGGAGACATAAAGGATTACACTACCTCAAACTTCCATAAACGTATTTCTTGCATTTTACTTTCTACAATTTACTTTTAGCTTAGTATTATAAAGTGACCTAAATATGCTAACACTAAGTAACTCGCCTGACTTCAAAAATGTTAAAAGGCTTTAAAATCCACTATATAAACTGTACATAAATCAGTTTGAGTTATTAAGTTGAATATAGTCTAGTTACTCTTTGAAATTGTTTTTAAGTAAACAAGTTCACTCACCCATCCCCTCATAACTTGTTTCAATCCTTTCCAAGGGACCAAAAATTGGTATCCGAGCAGTGTTTCCTACAATAAGTATCATATCTTGAAACTCTGTTCATGATTTGATTTGAATGATATGCTTTTCAAATCTGTTTTCCTAAAAAAAATGCGTAATGGAAGCACAACACCTTGTCACCGTGATTCATACTTTGTCAATTGATAAACTTGATGAGTGGAAATGGCTGATGCAAGCACACCTTGCAACAACACATGAAGAAATGATGTTTGTCATTATTGATGGACCCATTAGAATCATGAAAGCAAATAATGATGCTACTAGTGCATGAGCAATGAAAAAGGTATTAAAACAAAGGCTAAATGGATCTCAAAAGATTGAAAAATGATCTAGTCTGGATAATACGGCCAAAGACATGATCTTAAAGGGCATGGACACCTATATGTTTCTGAAAAAGCAAGGAATGAAAAATATCTAAGGAAATCTGGGACAAATTGATCCTAGTTTGTCAAGGTGCATAAGCCATCAAGGAAAACAAGCTGATTGTGGCTTCTCAAAAGTTTGAGACCATCCAGATAAAATCCGGAGAAACTATTGATCAGATGGAAGTAAGATTCACAGATGTTCTAGATGAGATGAATATACTTGGTAAATCCTACACTCAGAAGGAAATTTGTGTAACAATTCTGAGGGGGTTGCCAGAAGAATGGTCAATGAAGACTACACCAATAGAAGAATCAAGGAATCCGAATAACACAGATACTTTCAGACTCTTTTCAGATTTGAAAGCTTATGAGTAAAAGTCGAAGAATCATAACTCTATTAATAATGACACACAAAGGGTGTCAGCCCTGATAACACCCCAGCATGATTCTCAAAAGTCTTTTGAACCAGCCAGTAGCAACACCAATAATAATGATAAATTGGAGGAACAAATGGATTTAATGATGAAGAAATTCAACGAGTTCTCTAAATTTTCTAAGATTCATAAGAAATCTGAGTCATCCCGAATTTCTACTAAAGATGAAAAATATAAAAAGAAGGATGATTCAGGAAAATTTGATGAATACATGTGCTACAACTACAAGAAACATTGACATTTGAAGGCTGATTGTCTAGAACCATTCGTCAGAAAGCATAGATATAAGGACAATAAGAAATACAAGGATGAAAAAAGTATAAGTCAGCTGATAAAAAGAAAGAGCATAAGAGCACTAAAAGCTGAGGAAAGTTCCACCAGTAGTTCTAGTTACGATGAGAGTTCTGCTTCAGAATCAGCTGATGATGCATTAATTTCATTCTCATGGCTAAAGCTGATGATGACTGAGGTATTAAATTCTAAATCTTGTCACTTATCTGCATCCAGTTCTTGTTATAGTTCTCTGCAAAAAAACTTTGATTTAGGTGAGTCACTTAAGAATTTCCTTAGTAAGTTTGAAGAAATTCAGACGAGCTATCATGTTATTAAGTCTGAAAAAAGAAGCCATTGAATATGAAGTTCAAAACTTAAAGCTCAACTGAACTTTATGAAGAAAGACAAGCCAGTTCATACAAATGAATTTGGAAAGAACTCTGTTGAAATAGTTTCTAACACAATTGAAGTTGAACCTAACACAATTTCAGTCGGTATACCTGTTTTTAAATGTGTAAAAAGACCTGGAGACAGATCTAGATTGGGAATTGAAAGTCAGCAAAAGTCCAAAGCTGGATTGAAAGTCCGAGCTGAACCTGGAACCAAGTATGGTCCCAAGTTTGTAGCTGAACAGAAGTCCAAAATTGGGAAGTCAGCTGAATTTGTTGGAGCTTATAAGAAGTCATCAGAGATGAAGAACAAACCAATCACGAGTAGAAAAGCTAAGTATGTGAAACATTCAAAGACTACTAAAGTCATGGGATAGGCAAATTATTCCCATCTAATGATGATTGGAACCTGGCTAATCCAGTTGTAAGATCAGCTACATTCAAAAAAGCTGATCATGTTAACAAACAGACTCAAAACAGAGCTACTTTTGTTAACAAGAAAAGCAAATTGAACAAAGATGTACCTAACAATGGAAAGTCTAACATGCATAAATATATTCCAAAGAGCCAGAGAACATATGTGTGATAACGCTCTAAGTGGTACCAATAATTTTACTTATATTCACCCCGAATTCTGCTCAAGAGAGGATAGATAGGCTCGTTATTGCTTAGAATATATGTTAAATGCTATGTGAGTGTTTCCAGGATCGTAATTCTGCATCTATGCTATTTTCCGAGGTTTGAGTCTTGTTTTGTCTCCTTTGCGTGTTTTATAGGATGTACCGAATCTGGAGCATTGGAGAATGGATCTGGACCAAAAGGAATGCATTCTTATTTGAGTGATTGAAGTCAAGAAGAAGCTCTTGAAGAAAAAGAAGAATAGAAGGCCCGTAACCCGAGGGTTAGGCCCGGTAAACCGGTGACTTATTCAACATGAAATTTATTCTGCCGCATTGTCTAAGTCGGTTAGGGTTTTAGAGTGTCTTATGTCAGTCATTGTATCTATATAAGGCCGCATTAATAGAGTTCTTCATATGATTCATAAGTTATAACAAGTTTTGATTATTTTTACATTATAATTATTATTCAATAAAGTTTTCTCGAGCTTGGAGAGTTGTTTTTGGTTTCCTCCCTTCTTCCATCATCTCTAGCTTGAGTAGATCGAGCCAGATCTCCATTGTTGAAGGTATGAAGATTTAAACATTCCTTTATTGTCTTCAATATGGTAGATCTGTTCGTATTTATGTGTTTTAGTTAATCTGCATGTTTAACAACCCCATGATTTACTTATTTTAATCGTACTGAGCAATGTAGATCCAGAAATTAAGAAAAGCCACCCCCGGTAAACCGGCGGTCTATACCGGTTTACTGAGGCATATTTTAGAAAACCTAAACTGGGATTCACTACAGCTACGTTGATCGGCAGAAAGAATTAAAACGAGTAATAGGTCTGGCCAATCTAGTATTCGTAATTCGTAAATTAACATGAAGACCACAAGTGAAGTGTTAATTAGGACATAGTCTTGATAGACCCTAGGAACGTGCTGGTCAATATCGACAGCTGTCTAGGCGGGTTAGATGAGGTAACGCTCAATATCGGCTGTTCTAGTTCTTTATGCGTATGGGCTATTACGGACCAATTAAGGAGGGTAGCTTGCGTATAGATTATCTACTGCCATTGTCGGAGTAGATATGAGTAGGAATTGCACCCATAGCTGATAAATATGATAACAATCATTAAAAGCTCGTGATTAATCTAAGGAAATTATGTGGGGAAGTAAACATAACGATTAACTAAACCAAGTTAGTAGATCGGTGAGGAGAGGGAGAGAATACCAAGTTTTTTTCTTTTATGTTATTGTTTGTCAATGACCGCCTTTATGTTGCTTCTTAATTAGGTTAGAATCGTTTATACTTATAAGTTGCATTGTCTCTGTGGGATCAACCTTGACTCGAATTTACTATACTGCGATGTACCTAGTATTCTTACTAGTAATATTGACGTTAGTGACTTACACGCGATCAAGATTTTTGGCGCCGTTCCCGGGGATAATGGCCAAATTTTAAATATAAATGTTTTAATTCTAATTAAGAAGTCGTTTTTATTTTATTTTATTTTATTTTGAGTCTTGAGTCGATTTCGTATCAAACTGCGATATGTTAAATGGCAGAAAGAGAAAATTCGGGGCGGTATCCGAGGTAACCTCCGAGTTACGAGGCTGAAAAATCGATTTACGAACAGTTCCTATTATTCTGTGTTATTCCCTGTTGATTTTAGTTAGTAGGTCCGCAACAGTTGGGATCAAACCAGCTGAAGCGGAAGTTGCTAACTTTTTCTTTGTTTTATTTTGTCTTTTTGCAGGAAGATCAGAACACTTCAGAAATTTGATCCATTCGGAGTTGAAAAAGAGCAAACAAGCCAAGCAAAATGCCTAGAACGATATTGAATGTCACACCGATTTCCATGTACCCTGGATCTGAAGCATGAGAGCATTATGAGACTATAAAGAAACGGTTGGAAAAAGAGGAGAAAGCAATCAAGCAAGAGCCTGAAGATGACCTGAAGAAGTATAGCACATATCGCCCAGGTGAGTTTCCTTTTGAGTTAATTGAAATATCATCTTCGGATTATGATTCTGATGATCCTGAAGAGGATCTTGATATGATGTTTTCTGAGCCTGAGGACTACTCAGACTCAGACACCGTGGTAAAGTTAGGAGACCTTGGCACGTTCAGACTCCCGATTTCTGTTAATGGAATATCCGCAGAATTAGGTCTCTGTGACTCTGGCTCGAGTTGCAATATTCTACCTTTTTTCCCTCTGTCAAAAGATAAAACTTCCGGTCGTAATGAATCAAACCAGGACCTTGATCTTCGTAGATAGAACCAAAGACATGCCTGCTGGTTTGCTTAAGAAGTGTACAATTAAGGCAGGAGGGTTCACGTATCCTATTGATTTCACAGTCATAGATGTACCTGAGGACCTTAGTGCCTCAGTTCTCTTAGGACGACCTTTCTTAGCAACGAGCAGGGCGGTTATGGATTTTGATAAGGGGGAGATCACTCTAAGGATGAATAATGATGCTGTATCTTTTAGGATCTTAGAACCCCTAGGAAACTGACCGGAGAGTTGTAAGATGACCTATGCTTCAGGAAAGGTGAAGATCTTGGAAATCAAAGGGCATAAACATAGAGAGGTTGTAATAGAAACCGTTGAGCAAGAGTTTATGAGATTAATGCTGAGAGAGAAAGAAGATAAGGACCACGACAAGATGCTCACGGAAGCTAGTCCTTCCGTGTTGCGTACTGAATGAGTCGAGTTAAAAGTGGAAAATATGGAGTCCTTGGGTTTAAAGTCTAAATCTTGACGCAGAGGCAGAACTAGCACGCAAGCTAAAAGGGAGAGGCGTGCTAGGAAGAAGCTCAAAAAAGGTTCTTTAAAAATACAAACCTCTGGAGCGAAAGTTTGGTGAGTTAAAGCTCCAACCCTTGATTGATCGAAGATCTGAAGAAAGTCGAGTTGGCGACTATAAACTCAGAATCTCTTCAAACCCTTAGGTAGTTTAGGATTGAATAAAATTAGCCAGATGAAGGGATGAGTTTTTTTTTTCATCCTACCACCAACTTAGGCTTGAAACCGAATGGTTGTGGAAAGGTTTTTTTACCTCATTGTGGATTCTAGTGAAGTAGGTTAGGTTTTGAGTCCGAAATAACAATTGAAGAATAAAAGGGTAGTCAATTTGAGGTCAGAATTGAGCAAACAGGTTGAGTAAGAAGTGCAGCAAAGGTAGATAAAAAATCTGGGGAAAAGATAACCCCGGTATCTCAAGGGTAACCTCTGGGTTACCGAGGCTTGATTTTCAGATTTCTGAACATCAGTTCATAAAGCTGGATTTTTAGAGACACGTGAAGGACACACGTTACACCAGATACGGCCAGTCAGCAGAAACCGAACCATTTTCCCCTCTTTTCAAAATTTTCATCCTTTACCACACTCCACCATAACTCCACCTCAATCCCATCAATCACCTCCTCAAATCCCTCATCCTAATAACTTCTCTAACCACAATCCCACTAAAACCATCCACATTCACTCCATTCTTCCTATTTAAACCACCCCTTTATCACCAATACCATCATTCTTATCAATTTCATCTCTTTCATTCACCAAACCTCTACCATTTCTTCCTTCTTCATATATTTCGGCCACCATCACCAATATATCACCATCAAATCACCACCATAACCAAACCAAAGTCCTTCTATTTTCCAAACCCTAAACACCACATCCTTCATCCCTATTACTGTTCTGTAGTGCTGCTGCAATGGTGAAGTGTCCAAAATTCTTCATCTTCTATCATCAGGAGCACAACCCCAGAAGAAATCCGGGAAATTTCAGGCCGGTAAACTGTACCACACCTCCGGTTTACCGAGGGCATTTTTTCAGAATCAGCTTCAGAGTCTGTATCAATCCTCATTCAGGATGGGTCCTAAGCATCAATGGTCAGCTGTTCGTCCCAGTGGATATCAGAAAGTGTATGGAGATGCCAATCTGCTGATAGACAGGGTTGCGCAGTTCCATTCATTAGCTATTTACGAGTCGTTCCGAGGCCATTGGAACGCTAGGCCAGTGGCTCGAGAATGAGGGTTAGATTTGGACGTCTGCATGTTGGACTTATTTTTAAGTTTTAGTGATTAGTGCCAGACTAACTGTTATAGAGCAAAGGCAAAAGGATGTCTAGATCAAATGTATAGGTTCATTAGAGTTTGATCTTTGTATAGGTTTGATCAAACAAGCACTGTAAAGGTCAGCTGACTTATATCAGCAGACTAGTCTAGGTCAGTAGGGTAGATAGGTCAGTAGACTTGTCAGGAACCTGCTGAAGACTGAAGGCTGAGGGCTCAAACTTAGTTAATGAAGGCTAAAGGATCAAACTTAGTAATTAAAGTCAAGGATATGGAATCAGAATTTAAGGAAGTCTGTGATGACCTAAACTGATTACATATACCTTGTGTACAAGATCTAAGTTCCTTAAGTTGGATGGTGATTGGAACTTAGTAATATGCAAAAAGGTGTAATCTAACTTAATAAATAATAGTTAGATAAAAGACAGTTAGCAAAATATAGTTCAGCTGACTGATATGGGTCTCAGCAGACTCATAAACCTGCTGATACATATACCTCGGTTTATTCAAGATTACATTGGAAGAAAACATGGATAAGGACAGCTAACAACCTCTGATTTTATCAAACAAATCAATGGTTGAGATTAAAAGGACGTTGGGATGATTCAGGACTTTATCCAATGGTTACAAGTCAAAGGATGGGCGATGCATTCGTCAAAAAGCGATCTGATTGTGTCGAGACTATGAGCGATGATGAAAGCAATTCAAATGGGACAAAATGCAGAGCAACTATATTTGAATTTCAAATATAAGTCACAAGCATTCCTACCTATAAATAGAAGACTTCTAACTCAGAAAAAGATGATGAAAATTAAGGAAAAACAAGAGATAATTCTGAGCTGCATTTTCTTATAAAGAAAAACACCCTGCTGAACTTACTGAGCTTAAGGCTACCGATTCAAGTGTAATCTGCATTCAAGCTACATCAAGTTTACACACTTGAAGACTACAAGTTGCTGATCATATCATCCTGATCAAGCTGCTGCAACTGAATCATTTATTTGATTCTATCTTTCTTTTACAAGAATCTACTGAAGACAGTGAAGCATCTGTTGGGTGTGAAAGACTGTTGTTTGTGGTGGAGCTGGTGAAGAGGCAATCCTACCCTTCAAGGACCAGTGGAAGACTTTGGAGCAGCAATCCTACCGCTCCAAGTGTTCGGATTTGTGAAGCCATAGTTATTGGTGAAGGACAAGCAACATAGGAATCTTTGTAATGGCTACATCAAAGATCTCTAGTGAATTACCTCCAACATCACAGGAGAAGAGTGGGTGGCGAGGATTACACCACGGAACCACTATAAAATCTGCCTACTTACTTTACTGCACTTACATTCGCATTTAGTTTATTATACACATCAACCTACTGAATCTAGCAACTGAAATCACACACATACACTACTGAGTATCTAATACTTGGTATCATATTTTACAACAAGTAATAAGGCTTAATTTTGATATAATTCCGCTGCACAAATTCAGCGAGACTCAACGATCGGCCAGACTCTCGAGTGTCGCCAGACTCATCAAGTATCGGCAGTCTTTGAAGTTCTTGAGTTTGTTAACTCCAAAAGTTTTAAGTGTTAAGTTTATTCACCCCCCCTCTAAACTTTACCAAAGCCTTTTCAAGGGACCAACACTGCGGGTCGATATTGCAGGAGGCCCTACAAGTACAAGATTTACGGGACATGGCAGAGGCACCGGCAAGGTTCAACGCAACGGTGGTAAGGGAATTCTATGCATACGTTTCGCATAACCCCGGAGCCACATTTGCTATGGTCCGAGGAGTTAAGGTTGATTTCTCTATCGAGCGGATCAACGCTCATTTTGGGGTTAGAAATCCACCGGTAAGCCCGGATGAGTACACATCCTCGAGCAATATTGCCGATCTCGAGAGGATGGATATGGTTGCTGATTTCTTAGGGGTACAATGGAAGCGTAATCCCGCTGGAGCCCCAACCATCTTCCTAGAGAATGAGCTATCTTGGGACCGGAAGATGGTCAATCGATTTGTTTGTGCTCGTCTTCTTCCGACGAAACACACGATCTCTGTCACCACTGCGAGGGTAGAGTTAATGTTCTACCTAGAGATGGGTGCCACAATCAACATCGGTCTACTGATGCATAGGCGTATTCATGAGATTGCTGCCACTTCTGAGCGAGAGCTGCTACCATACGGGCCGATGATTGATATGTTTGCACTAGAGGCCGAGGTGAAGATGCTTGTCAGTGATGATTGGGAAGATCTGAGCCACAGCTCTGTTCGTAGTCAGTTTCGAGGGTACAGAGATGGGTTAGAGCAGAAAGGGAGCATACTCCGGTGCTGGGAGCACCGAGAACTCAGAGAGCCTTGCTTGAGGAGCACTCGCGAGAGATTGCGAGTTTGCATCGCAAGATGGATCAGATTATTGACTTTTTAGGAGTTTCGCCTGCTACCCCGCCACCTAGGACTGCCCCTCGTCATAGAGCATCCTCTTCCACCGCCGCCACCTCGATTTCTGCACCACCTCCTGGTTTTGAGCCTAAAGATGACTGTGAGGGTGATTCTGATGATGACTAGCTTTTATTTCTTTCTATTGTTGTTTTCCATTTTCTTGTTTTTCTTTTCGTTTTTCTTTTTCTTTTCCTACTTAGTTGATGTAGCAGAATATTAATAATATAATGATTTTGTCGGCTTAATTTGTTTTGGAGTTATATTATTTTCTCTTTTACTGCCGCAATTTTATTGGCCAGTTTCTTGTCACCACTATTCTTCTTGGTTTTCTTGAGTTACTTAGCAC
Source organism: Gentiana macrophylla (assembly GCA_026214975.1). Taxonomy (NCBI): domain Eukaryota; kingdom Viridiplantae; phylum Streptophyta; class Magnoliopsida; order Gentianales; family Gentianaceae; genus Gentiana; species Gentiana macrophylla. Next base: position 63,156,826 of record CM047810.1, read on the forward strand.
AGATTCTTCATGGACTACTTACATGAGCCCGATGATTTATACGACGATCCGATTCTTCTTTGGTTCTGCCCTTAACCGAAGCTAATTAAGTTCCTTTTCATTTTTTATTTCTCATCTTACATATTGGGGACAATGTTTCGATTCAGTGGGGGGTAGAGGAATGTCACTTAGCTTTTTTAGCATTATATTCCATGAATTGCGTGATTGTCTTGATTCTCTTTGATGCACAATTCACCCCTTAGACTTTGATTCCTTTTGACAGAATTTCTAAAAATTATGATATCTTTGATCTTTTCGAGTTAATTGACTTCATCTTTGTTTTACTTTGTACGAGTAAGAGAAAGTGTCTACTTCTAAAGTAGTGGCGTATTAAGCGCATATTCTGTTATGAGCCACCATTTTAAGCACGTATAACTCACTTCCCTTGGTGTGTAGTCGATAGCATATTGCTTTGACTAGAGTTGACCCTGGCTTTATCACGAATTATGTTCCATCAACGCTTATAAAGGCAATGGAATTTCGGATTCGGTAGTTTATCAAGAGTGTGACCATGAGGATAGTTAAATCAATGAGAGTTTCACCCTCCAAGAAAGAGAAGTGCATTGAAATATATACATCTATATTCTCTTTGGCAATATCTTAGTCGATGGAGTGTAATACGCATGACTTATGCATAGACCGATAAACGTGAGCCTAAGAGTAATATATGCTCGGTTCTCTATACTACTAGAATTTCCGGCAATTCCTACGGGAGAATTCGTCGGTATTTCGTCGGAAATATGTGTTTCCGACCAATTTCCGACGAAATATGGGTTGTTGGAAAAAAGCCCGTTGGAAACGTGTTGCGACGAAATTTCCGACGAGTATAGCGACAAAATTTGCTACGAATGGTTCCGACAAAATTAGCGACAAAGTACTTACGAAATGATTCCAACGAACTTCTGACAATTTATTCCGACAAATTTCCGACGAAAATTTGCTTAATTATTCCGACTAAATTACGACAAATTTTGTCACTGATTTGTCGGTAATTTTCATAACATCTGTTGTGATTATTAAAAGAAAAAACCATTTCGACAACATTCCGACGAATGTCCGACGAATTTCGTCACTACTCCGTCGGAAACTTTAGATTTTTTTTATTTTCATTTATTCGTAAATTCTCATTCCACCTGTCCAAATAAATCACAATTTCACTATTCATGAAAAACTAACACAATATTTAACTAATGCATCAACCAAACCAAGTCAATAAAGGCTCCATATAGCTAATTAGTATGTTACAAAAGCTTATGTTGTTCCACTTAGGATTTCCAAAACAAAATAAAGTGACAACACAATACATAGCAAAATATGAACAATCCATAATCCTCACTATCTAGCACCACCTGGAGTATGGAGGAATCCTTGGACTAGTCTGCGCAATCCTTTCTATCTCCGCTTTGCATTGCAGATTGTGCGGCCGTTGCTCTCTCTCTCCTCGGCCAAACTTTCACGTCTGTGAAGGTCTTCACACAACCTAGAATTTTCTTCTGAAAGCTGTGATACCTGCTGCGTCAAAACCTCATTTGGCATCGTATGAGAAACCAATCCACTCGTGTATTCTGAAGATAAATTACCCAAGCCTTTAATGAAAATAAAGCCACCGAAGAATGAAACCATAATGTCATGTAGAGTTGCTAGAATAAAATAAAATGCTGACATAATGTATATTGAAATCTAAATATTCCATGATCATCAATGCCGAGCGCCATCTAAAGTACGGAGGTAATTGCGACTAACCGTGCAATCATTCCTATGTTCGCGTGTTTGCCAGATTGTGTGGTTGTAGACTTCACACACTCTTCAGAAAACCTCAACTAAACTTCCATGTGCAAGATAAAGGTCTTTAAGTCTTCTCCTCATCACACGGCATTGAATGTGAAATTGATCCACTATACTTTGACGATAAATTACATGTACTGAAACATAAACTAGAATGACAAAACAAATAAGTAACATAAGTAGATTTCTCAAAACAAACACAATAGTGCATTATAAATCAAACAAAAACATGATAATATAAGGAACATGTATAGAAACATGTATTGCTAAGGAACATTCTAAACATTAAAAATTCTAGGAGGAACAACAATATGGTAGAATTCTTAAACATACTTAGCAAATATATATATATATATATATATATATATATATATATATATATATATATATATATATATATATATATATATATTCTCAATAGAACATAGTACCGGATCTCACATAAATGATAGTCACACAATTAAAAATTAACATGATAAAACCAATAGCTAAAAGTTATCCCATTTTCATGAACCAAAACAAATCAAACTTGCAATGCAAAATTACATCTTTGGGTCATAGTTAAGTCTCTTCCTAAATTCAAACAATCCAATTGACAAAGTAGAAAAGTGATAAGATTTAATGGTTACCATATGATAAATTGTATTGCCTACGGATCCAAAGACATTTCACCATTGTTATATACTGAAGGAAATGATATATACTCCTTATCCCGCCATAAATATCTTACGAAGACAATGTCAATGAATGTTAGTGGAAAGAAATCAAAGATTTTTGCAAGAACGAAAATTCAAAAACAATTTTTGCAAAAACAAAAATTCAAAAACATTGTGTTGAGCAAAGTAAAAATTGCCAACTTTGAGCAAAATCTTCTGTGTACACACATACTAGAATTTTCGGATATAGGTCACTTCATCAACCATATCGATTAGTATCCATGAATGCAACATAATTTAATTAATTTCATTGTTTCCAAACAATATTTCACTTGACACTGGCGTGTAAATGGTAAGCACTATTTCAAAATAGAAAAAACCATCTTAAGCGTGTTGTGTTAATGGATTGGATGTGAAGTGATTCTCATACATGAAGTGATTCTCTTGAAAAATAAAACCAAAGTTAATGACTCCATCTATAGTTAAACGAGAATGGCTATTTACCATAACCAAACACAAAAAATACTTTGCGAAAATCGAAGTACATGGAGGGAAAACCACAAAATCAATTAGTAGGTAATTCACCCACAGAAAAGAATTTAGTAATTCACATAATAGTTTTAAGAGTGTAGGCAACGAAGCAGAAACTCACAAGCTAGAACGACGTAGAAATTGGATAATCAATGATATTGGGAATGCCAAAAATCGAAATGGCTGGATATATACACACACGCATAATCCACAGAAGGAACCATCATCTTCCTCAGCCACATAGCTTCCCAACTCTGTACAGACATAACACGAAGGGTAGAAAGTGATGAAGATGGAGTGTTTACGATTACGTTACGATATGCAAAAAAGTGAAAAACCATACCGTCATAATGAGTATATTTGATATGATGACCACCAAATTGGCACCAGCCTTTGGGGATGCGATCTGCTCCATACCAATTACGTTACAATGTGCATTCTTTAGTAAAGAATCTCCTATATCATTATGTTGTTGATGCAGAAACAAAAATCTGCATGCTAGTACATAAAAAGTCATCCACAGCAAGCTACAACAGCTACCACTCAATGCTGCAGACCAAGATCCATTGTTTATGATCAACCATGATCCATTGTAAAAGTTAATAATAGACGGAGAGCATCAACTTTTTATTATTACATTTCATGTAGCCATGTCTAACTTAGAGTCATCACAAATGTGTTAAATACAAATAAGGCTAACTTTCAGAATGTTTAGTTCAATAGAGTAAAATACATAAGATTCCTCAAATATTTGATGCCATATATGTGGACAATGGACATCAGCTTCTCATGTCAAAGGTAAACTAATGCTACCATTTTCAAATCATCGCAGCACCAAATCGTAAGCTAATGCTACTATTTCGTGACTAGCATTGAAGAAAATGGTATTATAGAAACTTAGAGACATCAAAAAATAAAAAACTTTACCAAATAGAAAAACAATGGAATCTTAAAGAAATTATACCTCTCCTCATGTCACTTGAGTGGAGGATGAATTAATCTGATTCACATCCATTTCTGGAGTAGTCACAATCAAAGAGAGCTTTAGAATGTCAAGTCCTTGATAACATAACCTGGAGACAAAAAAATAGAGCATTTCACTTGACTATAGTGCGAAAATTGGGTTATTCATTATAAAGAAAAAGGAAAAAAAAACATTGAACTTAAAATAAAAAAAAAGTGAAATCAGGAGAAAAAATGGTCTAGTATTACATCACAGTAAGTAATCTTTTGCAGTTTTTAAGTACATATGAATATTGAATCAAAACAAAAGACAAATTACAACAATTAATTAATCAATCCTAGATTTTGTATAGATATGTTTCCAAAACTCTGTAAAATCTCCTCTAATATCATACCTCTATTGTGCTCTCTGCCAGCGTTAACAACTCCGGCAATAACTCCGATTGCAATCTCTGCTTTCAGTGGTGCCTTTGAGTCCTATTTCAGAATCCTTAGCTTTTAATCGCCCGCATCGGTAGTGTTCTGCTTACTTTGGACGGGAAAAACAGAGCAGGAGACGGTGAGCCGGTCTCGTTACCTGGAGCAGGTTCCGGAGTGGGATTCGAAGGCAAATCTGGAGCTGGAGGTGGGGCTGGAGCTGGTGGAGACTGCAGAACGGGTAAAGGAGAAAAAGGAGTAACACCGCCGGGTACCGGGGAGGGGAAAGGTGAAGATTCGGTGAAGTGTATCAGCCATGGAGGGAGGTGGACGAGAGCTGCGGCGGCTGAGAAGTTTGAACCGAGAACCCTATTTGCATGTGAATGATGAAATTTTCAGGCAAAAACTTTTATTTAAGGTCCATTATGGGCTTTGAGCTCGAGCTTGACTCAATTAAACATAAACATGCTCGAAATTTGGTTCAAACTCAATTGAGCCATAAAAAGACATAATTGGACGATTATACGATGATTTGATATTCTTTGGACTCGGGTCGTGAGCTCGATTGTTTTTCAAAATTTGTTAATCTTTTTTATATTATATGCCAAAATTGAGTTCGATACCTCTAATACTCGACTTGACTAATAATTAATGTTTTTATAAAATATTACGTGATGATCTGATTATATATATGTATATTTAATTAAATATTTTGTATAAACCTCGAATAACTCACGAGCTACTCGATAAATGTATTATGAACTTCGATTTCAGCTTGATTAATCATTCGAGCAGCTTGACTCGAGCTCAAACTCAAAAAAAACCGAATCGAGTCAAGATAAAAGCGGATTTAAAAGATTTCTCTCTTCCAAGGTCACTAGAACCTTCTGCTCGAGCATTCCACTTCAACAACGTCCTTACCTTTCTGGTGTCGGCGGCACTAGGCTGTCGGCTTGGTGATTTTAGTGCCGAGCTAGGTTCATTGTAGAGTCAATGAGTTCAATCTCGAGATTCGTTATTGAGTAAATTATTACAATCAGAGGTTCATTACTGAGTTGGTGAGCTCAACCCCAAGGTTCGTTATTGAGTAAGTGATTTTAAACCCTATATTTGTTATTCAGTGAGTAATTACAAACCGAGGTTCGTTATTGAGTTGGTGAGTTCAATCACAATAAGGTTGGTTATTGAGTAAGTGATTAAAACTCGAGGTTCGTTATTGAGTGGCCGATTAAAACACGAGGCTCATTATTGAATTGTGATTTTAGTATTGAGGTTCGTTATTGAGTTGATGAGTTCAATCTCGAGATTTGTTATTGATTAAATGATTACAAACCGAGGTTTGTTATTGAGTTAGTGAGTTCAACCCCAAGGTTCGTTATTGAGTAAGTTATTAAAACCCGAGGTTCGTTATTGAGTAAGTGATTAGAACCCGAGGTTCGTTATTGAGTAAATGATTTCAAACCCGAGGTTCATTCTTGAGTAAGTGATTAGAACCCGAGGTTTGTTATGGAGTAAGTCATTTCAAACTCGAAATTCGTTATTGAGTAAATTTCTCTTTACCTACGGAGTTACTAAGGAATCGGTACCTTGTCAGAATTTTGTGGGATATTTAGCATATTTTCTTACCGACTTCCTACGATCATTATGAGTGATCAATAATCCATCATTTTTTTAAATTTGTTTTACAATATACGACACCATAAAATTTGTGAAAGTTAGAAAATAAATATTGTATGTACATCTACCGATATATTTTAAGGAAAAATTTAATGCAAAATTTTTCTTTTTGAAATTTTTAATGCAATTTGAAAAGTAAAATATCAACACAATTATTATATTCCTACGAAATACCGACAAACTTGAGTTATAAGTCGGAAAGTTCGTCGGTAACATGTCTACTTACAGCTGAGAGGATGGTGTTCGTCTGAAATTCGAAGGAAAAACTTATGATCGTCGGAAATTCGAAGGAAACAATTATGAAAATCTTATTTTTATGTTTATCCTATTTCTGACCAACTTGCTACGATCAACAGTGTTCGTCGGAAATTGGTAGGAAAGACCCGAGCGGGAGAAATTCGCACCCTTAAACATGGCGGGAGCCTTTCGCGCGTAGGATTTCCGACAAATTTCCGACGAAATACTTTGCGATAATGGAATTCCGTCGGAAATACGTCGCGAATATTTTTATGATTTCATAATTATTTAAACCGTCACAATACCGTCGGAAATGCGTCGCAAAATTCCTACGACATTATTTCGTCGGAAATTCTCGTCGGAAAAACAGAAAATTCTAGGCTGCTCAATTAATTAACAAATACATGTTCGAGACTGGTTAGTTCGACTACGGGTTGACGTAATGTGAGATTGTCTGCATTACTAGGTGGTTGTGAAAGTTATTGCACACACACATTGGCTCGTGACATGAATAGTGTTTAATGGGTTACTGATGGATATGAGTGGCATGATCTCGATCTTGACTTAGTGAAGCATAGTTGTTTTTAATTAACTTGTATATTGATCGAGGATGTTGTTTTCTTTTCGCCTTTTTGCTCGGGACGATCAAAAGCTAAGTGGGGGGTAGTTGATAATGCTCTAAATGGTACTAATAATTATACCTATATTCATACCGAATTCTGCTCAAGAGAGGATAGATAGGCTCGTTATTGCTTAGAATATAAGTTAAATGATATATGAGTGTTTCCAGGATCATAATTCTGCATCTATGCTATTTTCCCGAGGTTTTGGTACTGTTTTGTCTCGTTTTGCATGTTTTATAGGATGTACCGAATCTGGAGCATTGGAGAATGGATCTGGACCAAAAGGAATGCACTGGGTTGAGTGATTGAAGTCCAAGAAGAAGCCTGTTGAAGAAAAAGGAGAATAGAAGGCCCGGTAACCTGAGGGTTAGGCCCGGTAAACCGGCGACTTATTCAACACGAAATTTATACTGCCGCATTGTCTAAGTCGGTTAGGGTTTTAGAGAGTCTTGAGTCGGTCATTGTATCTATATAAGGCCGCATTAACAGAGTTCTTCATATGATTCACAAGTTATAACAAGTTTTGATTAGTTTTACATTATAATTATTATGCAATAAAGTTTTCTTGAGCCTTGGAGAGTTGTTTTTGGTTTCCTCCCTTCTTCCATCATCTCTAGCTTGAGTAGATCAAGCTAGATCTCCATTGTTGAAGGTATGAAGTTTTGAACGTTCCTTTATTGTCTTCAATATGGTAGATCTGTTCGTATTTATGTGTTTTAGTTAATCTGCATGTTTAACAACCCCATGATTTACTTATTTTAATCGTACTGATCAATGTAGATCCAGAAATTAGGAAAAGCCACCCCCGGTAAACCGGCGGTCTATACCGGTTTACCGAGGCATATTTTAGAAAACCTAAGCGGGATTCACAGCAATTACGTTGATCGGCGGGAATAATTAAAGCGAGTAATAGGTCTCGCCAATCTAGTATTCGTAATTCGTAAATTAACATGAAGGACCACAAGTGAAGTGTTAATTAGGACATAGTCTTGATGGACCATGGGAACGTGCTGGTCAATATCGACAGCTGTCTAGGCGGGTTAGCGGTATGAGGTAACGCTCAATATCGGCAGTTCTAGTTCTTTATGCGTATGGGCTATTACGGACCAATTAAGGAGGGTAGCCTTGCATATAGATTATCTACTGCCATTGTCGGAGTAGATAGGAGTAGGAATTGCACCCGTGGCTGAAAAATATGATAACAATCATTAAAAGCTCGCGATTAATCTAAGAAAATTATGTGGGGAAGTAAACATAACGATTAACTAATCCAAGTTAGTAGATCGGTGAGGAGAGGGAGAGAATACCAAGTTTTTATTTTATTTTATGTTATAGTTGGTCAATGACCGCCTTTATGTTGCTTTTTAATTAGGTTAGAATCGTTTATACTTATAAGTTGCATTGTCTCTGTAAGATCGACCTTGACTCGCATTTACTATACTGCGATGTACCTAGTATTCTTGCTAGTAATATCGATGTTAGTGACTTACACGCGATCAATGTGATAGGACATGTTTATCAAATACAATTATGTTCCTTTCACATATGAGGGTGATAAATTCAATCCACCAAGAAGAATACCATTTGGTTATTGACCTAGAATGAACTTAAGGAGTGACCACTATAGACCCAAATAGATTTAGGTACCTAAACCTGTATAATCTATAATTGCAAGGTGTCTAGTACTTTGATTGTGGATGTTCCAGACACATACATGAAACATGCACTATCTTGAAGATTTGTAGCTAAGGATGGACCCAAGGTTAATTTTGGAGGAAAAGAGAAACTAACATTGACCAAAGACAAGAGATTCATTAATAGAAATGGACTGAAGATTCAAGATGTGACTTATGTTGAAGGATTCAAATGTAATCATCTCAGCACCAGTAAAATTTGTGATAAAGGCTACACTGTTATCTTCAGCAAAGACTCATGTCAATGAAGAAAATGATATAGCCAAAATTATGCTCACTATAAAGATAGAGAAAAACATGTGTGTTTTATATTGGACCACATTAGTAGCTTAAACAAGTCTAGTGGTACAATCTAAAGCATAATCAGCTGGATGTGGCACAAGAAGTTGAATCATCTGATTTCAAAGGAATCAACAGGCTAGCAAGAAAGAATCTGGTAGATGGACTTCAAAATGTTTTTCACCGGAAGGATAGCACCCATGATTCTTGATAGAGAGCGAAGCGGATGAAATCAAGTTTTAGATCCAAAGTTGAACAGTCAACATGCATGATTTGAGAGCTACTACACAGATTTATTTGGACTAGTTGTTTTAGTCAGCATAAGTGGAACGAAGTATACTCTTGTGTGGTAGTGGATGATTACTCAAGGTTTATTTGGAAAGTTTTTCTAAACAAGAAGAAGGAAACCTTGAAGAATTTACCAGAATTAATGAAAAGACTTCGGAATGAGAAAAGTTTAACTGTCATCAAGTTCAGATCCGATAGAGGTACCGAGTTCCTAAACCAAGTAATCAAAATTATTGCGAAAAGATAGAATGGAATTCGACATTAAGTATCTGATGCACGAACACCACATCAGAATGGTGTAGCTGAAGGAAGAAGCAGGACACTCAAGAGGCTGGAACAACTATGTTAGCTGAAGAAGGTTTACCAAAGATTTTGGGCTAAAGCAATTAATAAAACATGTTAAACTCGGAATGGTAAAGTGATCCACAAGCAACATGGAAAGACATTCTATGAATTATGGAAAGGAAGGAAGCCAAACATTTTCATACTTTCACATTTTCTTGAGGAAAATATTTCATTCATAATAATGGAAAAGATCACGTGAAAACTTTTGATGCAAAAACTGATGAAGGAATCTTTGATCCACAAGCATCATGGAAAGACATTCTATGAATTATGGAAAGGAAGGAAGCCAAACATTTTCATACTTTCACATTTTCTTGAGGAAAATATTTCATTCATAATAATGGAAAAGATCACGTGAAAACTTTTGATGCAAAAACTGATGAAGGGATCTTAATGGGATATTGTATGTTAAGATCAAAAGTTTACCGTTATACTAAAACCAATTGGTGGTAGTAAATGTGCTACTATATTTTCTTATAGATTAAGAGTGTCAACACCCCCCTCAAGTGTGGGCAATCTCTCCCAACACCTGCACAATTTTTTTTAAAATAATGTTCTAACCAGGGTTCGAACTCATGACATCTGGCTCTGATACCATGTTAAGATCAAGCGTTTACCGTTATACTAAACCAATTGTTGGAAGTAAAGATGCTACTATATTTTCTTATACAATAAGAGTGTCAACATTCTAAAACCATGTAGTATTTGATGATCCACATTCCACATTTCAACTCAGACATGTTTGAAGAGTTAGTTGAAGAAACCAAATAGCTGAAGATTTCGAGCAATGATACGGGCACAACCATTGTGGTACAACGAGTGACATAACGGTCATATTTACCGTTGATAATGTTAGATTTACATCATATCAATTTAGACTCATTATGATTAACGGTGTTGATGATCGTTGTGTCACTCGTTGTGACCCAACTATTGTGCCTGGATCATTAGTCAAAGATTTGAGATCCGGTATATGTGGCAATAATATGCGAAAATGGCATTATTAGCATTATTTTAAAAATTATAGCATTCACATTCTTCTTTACGTACGTAAAAAACAAATTAGGATCCACTCGTACATGCAAAACCAATATATGACTCGTATCATTCGTAGTATAAAGCTTTTATGACAGTAATTAGTTTTCCCTAAATGAAAAACTTAAAAATCGTGGTTACTAAAAATAGAAACGGGTTATATTAAACATACTCCACACAGCCTAGCGATCCCGCCATGTTTTTAGCTTATTCGTGGTACACAATTCTTTGCGTTGTTGTATCAAATTGGCCACTACATAATTAAGCAGTATAAAAAGAGGTCATGCATACCTGAATTCAATCGATTGAATCAATCCTTCCACACAGAAAAAAAACACAAAAAAAAAAAAAATGTGGAAGCCCCTCATCCTTTTACCTCTCCTGTTTGTAAGCACCTTCGGCAAGACTGTTTCCTCGGTGGACCGCCATGGACTCGACATAATCGGTCCATTGATTCCCCGTTTTCAGTTCGGTTTTGGAGGTGGTCATGGCCAGGAGGAGCAGGCTGGAGAAGGTGCTGATGAGGTGGCACATGATTATAAACCAAATGAATTGAAAACAAATTTTCTAGGTGAATGGAAAATCGATAATCCAAATGCTGGGGTTTCTGCAATGCAAATGCAGTTGATGCCTACTGGAAAAGTTGTGTGGTTTGATACTACAAATCTTGGGCCATCTTCTATTTTGAATGATCCACCTTTTTGTCGTAAAACTCCTGATAATAAGCAAGATTGCTACGCTCATGCCATTGAATATGACCCCGACACCTCCACCTACAAGACCATGAAGGTACCTATATATAGCTCTTTTTATTTCAAACTTTATATTTATTAAATTTGTTAAATATATAAAATGTTAATTAAATTTCTAACAAAGTATATATGGGCTATATAACTAGATTAAGGTCTATCACAATATTTGTTGAAATATTTATTATAATCTCTTAATTGAACATGCTTAATTATCTTTTTTTTTTTTTTTTTTTTTTTTTTCTTGGCGTTCAATTCAGTTTCAATACGACCCATGGTGCTCATCCGGAGGACTGGCTCCGAATGGTGACTTAATAAACACTGGCGGAGCATTAGAAGCTGAGAAAGCCCTTAGGATCCTTTCTCCTTGTGATGACTGCGAATTTCAGGAGAACCCAAATGCCCTTGGTGATAATAGATGGTAATATCTTTTACACAACTAAAAGTCTTAATACACAACATTTTTTGCTACTTTTACCCTTCGAATTTATGTTTTTCTGCACTCGTTGATTGTGATGAATTTCAGATAGAATGTTAAAAATATTCTTTACTCAATTTTAGTCAGAAATTTTTTCTGATCGACCGGTATCGTGTACGGAATACATTAAAAAATCTGACTCCTAAAGAGGATACTTAATGCTCTAAAGAGGATACTTAATGCTCTAAAGAGAATTAAATCAGAATAATCATCGTTTTTCGACTGAAATTGGTTCAGAATAATTTACAAAATCGTTGTTTCTAGACTCAATTTTCTGACAGCTATTTGGTATGAAAAAAACATTTAAAATCCGGACTCCAATTGAATCAGAATAATCATCGTTTTTTAACTCGAATTGGGCCTGCAGTCTCAAAAAGATGTTCCCTAGAAATCATTGTTACTACAAATGCACTTAATTAAATACCTCACTATTAATATTAATATTAATATTTACAGGTATGCTTCCCAGCAAATATTAGAAGATGGTAGCTTCATAGTTATGGGAGGCCGCAACACATACAGTTATGAAGTAATTCCACCCAGTCAATTGAACTTCCAAAGCAAAGCTATCCCTTTCCCTTTCCTACGTGAAACTAGAGACGAGAGAGAAAACAATCTCTACCCATTTCTTTACCTTCTCCCTGATGGAAACGTCTTTCTTTTCGCAAACTCTAAATCTCTAATCTTGAATCCACGAACCAACGAGATCGTCCGAAGACTCCCCGACCTGGCAGGAGGATCAAGGAACTACCCACCTTCAGCTATGTCAGCACTTCTTCCATTGAAACTCACCCCAGATAACAACGAAGAGAACATCAAAGCCGAAGTGATCGTTTGCGGAGGGAACACTCCAGATGCACTGAATAATGCAGAGAAAGGTGTATTCCTTACAGCATTGAATGACTGTAATAGAATTGTGGTTACTGATAAAGATGCACAGTGGGATAGAGAAGAGATGCCATCTCCAAGAGTGATGGGGGATATGTTAATTCTTCCAAATGGAGATCTCCTGATGCATGGTGGTGCAAAGAAAGGTTGCTCGGCTTGGTATGCCGCGGATGAGCCCAATTTCACACCTGTTCTTTACAGCCCAGACAAGCCTAAAGGTCAAAGGATGAAAGAATTAGCATCCACAAACGTTGCGAGAATGTATCATGCATCTTCTGCTCTGTTACCCGACGGCAAGATCATCGCAGCGGAAGCAATCCAAATCAGTTCTATAACTTTACTGTTAAGTACCCAACAGAACTGAGGGTGGAAAAATTCTCACCTCCTTATTTGGCACCAAAGCTCAGAAAATACCGGCCTGAAATCCTTAAGATAAGCCGTAATGGAGACCTAGCATATGGGGCGCCGTTTAATGTCCATATCAACATTGATGCAAACGTTTCTGTAGAGAAGGATGACATCAAAGTGACAATGTATGCACCGCCATTCACTACTCATGGCTTCTCTCAGAACCAAAGGTTGGTGATTTTGGGGCTGACCATAGTTTCCGAGAAGAGAATCAAGGCGATGGCACCACCTTCCGGTAGGATTGCTCCTCCCGGATACTATATTCTCTTTGTTTCTTACAAGGGTGTGCCAAGTGAAGGCTGGTGGGTGATTCTGCAGTAGTCACTAGCTATAATAATCATACAAATCTGTTGCAACATTTATTATACTTTTCTCATCCTATGTTCCTTTTTTCCAAGATTAATCCAATAATATTATAAATGGAGAGCACATAGGTTGTACAAGTAAACATTTGTCCCCCACAAATTCAAATATATAGTTTCTTAAATGTCAAGAATGAAATAGGATTTCTATATGAAGAGGAACATGTGGAAAATATATGATACCCAATCTAATCCACTGATTCTTTTTGTTTCACCTTTATTTATGTCTATTACATTTCCATGTTTTGTTTAGTCAATTTTTCACCTTGCCAATAAATCTTGGTCTATCCTGACTCAAGAAACTATAAAAACAGTTTTCATCAATGATACGAATAGTCTGGACTATACAGCATCTAAAATGAACGTTGTCTCCATCTACAAATTGAAACTTGCCTTCGAATTCCAAATTCCACAACAGAATCAAAGGGAACCTTCATGTTTGAAAGCCTGAGATGCTAATCAAATCAGTATCTAGCAAATCTGATAGCACAGTTTTTAGGATTAACACTGCGCATATAATAAATATTCATGACGACTATGGCATAGGGTCACACTGTGCATATCAGACATTCTATATAGACCGTAGCCTTCCGTGCATTGCTAGTACGAAAAAATTAAAAAAAATAACAAAGTGTTGAAAGATGGTGTTATTGGCCTTATTATTACTCTTAATCAAGTGCTTTTAGCTTTTTATATTAGCCTTAATCTCCTCTGTAATGGTCTAGTAACGGCTAATTGAAGTAAACCGTGTTTACTGTTCATTAGCCGTTATTAGTGGAGTTAAGTTTATCGCCGTTGGGGGCTTTTCTATAAGTTGTAATCCCATATCTTACCCGACAAGAAGTTTTAATCCATCAAAAGAGTTTTAGCTCCATTCTTCTCTCTTGGTCTCTATTTCTACATGATATCGGAGATAAATCTTCCAAAAACTATGTAATTTCTTTTTCTCTACTTCTGTAAAATGAGTACTGAGCAATCTTCAGAGGTTAATTCAAAGGAAGAAGCCCTAAATCTATCTTCCTGGACCACTGAACCCTCCATAATGTCATTTTCTACTGACAAACTCAATGGTGATAACTTTGAAAATAGTCTTGTTATGGCTATTCTCATGGGATCCAGGACCCCAAATACTGCAGAAAACTTTATCCTCTATGATTCTGCAGTGTAAATTTGGAGTTCTGCTACTGAGTTGTACACCAAACAAGAAAACACCTCTAAAGCCTATGAGATTGTGGACAATATACTAGAGATGAATCTGGGAGACCTCTGTGTAACATAGTTCTATAATCTGCTATCTAGATCTTGGCAGCAACTTGATAGCCTTAAAAACATAACATGGCACTCTGCTGAAGATGCCAAGATTTACAAATCTTTAAAAGATCAAAGAAGGAGATTTAAGATCCTCATGGGATTAAATCCCAATCTTGATGATGTTAAGGGAAGGATACAGAGCAAAACATCCCTTCATTCAATCAAGGGTGTCTTTGCTGAAATAAAACATGAAGATAGAAGCATGAAACTCATGATGAGTAGTCATACCCCACTTTCATCTCATAAAAATAGTGCTCTCTTTACTAAAAGAACTCCTCAATCCTATCAAAACGAGAAGAAAAAAAAAAGGCAACAGAACTACTTGTACTGTAATAGGACTGGTCATACTGAGGATACTTGCTGGAAATTCCATGGAAAGCCTCCTAAATGGAAGCCGAAGAACCAGAACCATGAAAGTTCTGGCAAAATTGCTGCCATTGAGGAGTAAAGAGCAAATCGAGGCCCTAAAAAGACTTCATTCTTCTCAAACTCTTTAGACTGATGCTCCTCCAGGGAATATTAGGAAATCAACTAGTTTTACGCAACAGAATTTAAAATTTGACTTTCGATCCCAAGATCGACATCATTTAATACAATAAACACGTTAAGTTAGTAGACGGTGATTACCACGCTTGATCTATAAGATCGACGCTTCGACCGTCTAGGGAGAGTAATAGTGCGCGCAAGCCGTCTGCATGTCCGACCTCTATCAATATTCACACGAGCACCTCGCCGAAATCCTCATTGGATAGCTACTAGAAAAATCCGGTTGCTAGACCGGCCTTTTCTCTTTCTCTAAAACTCTCTAGAAGAAGTTCTCTATTTTTCACAAGAATTACGAACTCTTGGAATTGTGTTGTATAAAAACTAGCCAACTCCTCTCTTATATAGAGGGTGGTGAGCCCTATATGTCCCATTCCCAATGGGAAAAAGCTTCTGCGTGGAGTAAGGAGAAATAAAATATTTTACTAGTAAAATAAGGAAAATAAATATTCTAGATTTATCTCATTTAATTTAATATCTTATATTAAAGAAATCCAATATATTGTCCATATTTAATATTGACTATCTTTATCATATAAGTGTAAATCAATTTATACAAATCTATTAATATCTAAAATTAATATATGATAATACTATTAATTATGATAATGTCGAAATTATGTAAGGTTTTCAGTGGTGGATTAGTGGTGGATATCTAGCTATAAAAGTGATGTAAAGATGGTGGCACATGGTGGTGCTGTGGAGTTTGTGGTGGTGGTGCAAAACAAGTAGTAAGAGAATAGTGAATTGGGCAGAGTTTTGCCTTGTTTTATAAATAATCAATCCTCTTTCAGTTTATACATGGGGCCCTATTTATAGGGTGAGAACCGACTAATGTTCAACATAATTACAATCAATGACAAATAGTACAACTGAATCTGCGGCTAATCGTCAGACCGTAATATGGCGACGGCAGCACGGACCCATGAGTCTATACGGTGTGTCCTCAATCGGCTAGTTTTGTCGTCGGTCTCTATCTCCAAATGTGGAGGAGGGGATCCCTGGCGGATCCATTAGTCTTATGCTTGAGCAGGTTTGTCGTCCGGTTTGTTTCCTCTTGTTGTGAGCTCGCCCTGTAGGCCCACCGAGAGGGTATGAATATGCTCTGTGAGCGGGCTTTGCCGTTGGTGGGCTTTCCGACTGCCATTCCAGTCCTATCCATGGGTCTCAACTGACTCGGATGCTGAATCATGGGCTGGCCTATCAATACCCCCTACTCCGCACCGAAACATCTCGAGATGTCGGGTTGGGAGTAAATTTCCCATGCATGTTGCCTTATTCAGCTTACCATTAGCGATAGTGGGGGGATAGCCCGAGCTGCTTCGAAGTTGTATTTGGGCGTAGAGCCTTAACTTCTTGGGGTGGCTTTATTGGGCGGATAACCTTAGCCGTTTGAAGTTATATTTGGGCAGATTGCCTTAACTTCATGGGATGACCTTAAGGGGCGGATAGTCTTAGCCGCTTGAAGTTATATTTGTCCGGATTGCATTAACTTCATGGGGTGGACTTAATGGGTGGATAGCCTTAGCCGTTTGAAGTTATATTTGGGCGGATTGCCTTAACTTCATGAGGTGGCTTTAGTGGGCGGATAGCCTTAGCCGTTTGAAGTTATATTTGGGCGGATTGCCTTAATTTCATGAGGTGGCTTTAATGTGCAGATAGCCTTAGCCGTTTGAAGTTATATTTGGGAGGATTACCTTAACTTCAAGAGGTGGCCATTCATGGTGTAGTCGGATGACCTTGCAACTGCTCCGAGTGAGATAACTGACATGGCGAGATTCTCAATCCAACAATTGACGTAACGGTTGTCTTTATTCCGCAATCAATATGACTGCTGAATCGTACCGTCGCGTTCCCTGATTGAAGCTTTTTCGTTCATCATGCCAAGATTGTGGCTTTTTCAATATTTGAAATTCAAAACATAAATTCTGAAATCTCGGCCGTTGGATCACTCTAATCATAGCCGTCGGACTGGAAAATCCGAGTCTATTTAAGGGGGATCTCTTCCGACTCTCATCACTTATGCAAACCCTACTCAATCAGCAAGAGACATTTCGGCACAGAGATAGAGATTTTCGGTTGTGGTTGCTTGCTATGTTTCATATTTGAGGCTTTCAATCAATTCTTGTCTCTGTTCTCGAGGTATCCATGTTCTCCTTCTTTTTATGTTCTTCGTTCTGGTCGTATTTCCTTTTTTCAGTCATAGATTGTATTTGGGATTGTGATTTGTCTTTATTTTTTGGGGTTCATTTCAGTTTTCTAGGTAGTTTGTAGTTTTCCATGTCTCGAGAAAAGAGAGGATGAGGTGTCGAGATGATTGAATCTTTATCATCTTGGCCTGACTTCTATTCTTCTGGGTGATTGATACTCCATCTCGTCCCTTTTTATTTGTAGAATGCCGGGTAGTGATTGATCTAGAGTGAGGACAATGATGGCGTCCATGGCTATGATTTCGAGGAGGTTGACGAAGCGATCACAAGCACTTGTGAGGGAGATGAGGTTGAAAGTACTGAGGATGACATGGTGCTGGCTCATCTAGATCCGGGTCAGTCAGGACGCCCAAAAACTGTTGTCTTTAACGTGCCTCACGGCCAACCTGTTCCCTCTGTTGCGGCTTCAGCGAAGCCTAAGAAAATATTCGGGAAGGGAGCCGCCAGAGCCAAAGGCTCTGTTTCCAAAGCTTCGGCTCCTGCAGACCCGCCAAATGGATCGAAGAAGAAGAAAACCGGCGGCGATGCCCCTGAGCCAAAAGATAGCAATAAAACTCTTAAGCCGAATAACCCCAAGGCGGTCAAAGAGGACAAGGAGATAGATGCCCTTGACAAGAGAGTCGAGGAATATTGGGTGAAGGTCCAACCCCATCTTGGCGATCTGAGGGCTTTCTTTGAATTCAATATCGCTTCTGATTATTTATTCTCTAGCTTCAAGGAGTTGCCAACCGTGCCAGACAGAGGTTGGACAAAGACAAGTTGGTCCTTTTTTATGACCACTTCGTCTCCGGACTCAGGCCACCCTTTGAGCCTTTTTTCATGGATGTGATATGGAGGCTGGCCGCACTCCCTTGTGATTTCACCCCAGGAGCGGTAAGGGTAGTGATGGCATTTGTGGTGCTTTTTCGGATCCTGGGCTATGAAAATTCTCTCCGAGTTTTTCTGAAATTTTATACTTTTAGCAAAGCGCCACTAATAAGGCAGATTCCAGTAATTTCTTGTCGACCAGAGCGAAGAAATGCCGATTGTTTTATTGGACTTTGAACAAGGTTGGGGACTGGGGCGAGAGGTCCATGGTTGTCGAGTCCGTATCAAGATGGCCATTTCAAAAATTTAATACGCGTCCAAAGGATAGGTTGAACACGATCGTCATGTCTAAGAAGCTTAAGGCCGTCGAATAGGAGCTTCTCAATAATCTTTATAAGTTTCTCGGATGGGACGAAGAAAGTGAGACCCAGAAATGGACATTTAGCTGAAGGGATTGCTTGACCTCAAAGCCTCATTTTGTTGTGTAGCTGGAATTCTTGGACCGATCACGCTCAACCTGTGGTTAAGATATCAAAGCTAGGGACTTATGAGGATTGGCACGCTGAATGCCACCATAATAAATGTCGTTCATCCAAGTGTCCCGTATGCAAGGGGAAGGAGATATTGCAGCCTGCTCGTAATTTACTTTTCCCATTTTGTTTCATTTCCTTGATTCTTGTATCTATCAGCCGTTTCATATTTTTCACGTATGCGGTTCTGATCGTTTTCCTTGAAGGCACAATGGTTCTTGCTAACGCGGATAGGAACGCCATTATGGCCCAGCTGAAAGAAGAGAAGAAGGCTCGCAAGGCACTTCTGGCGTCCAGCCAACCAATAGCCCCGCCACCTCCAATCAGTATGAAGAGTACTCTGTCTACAGACGCCGCATCCATTGAAGAACCTTTGAATACTTTCGTTGTCGGAGCTGATGTCCCTGTTAATGCTAGTAAGTCAAAGAGGAAAAGGGCCGCAGAGAGGAATAATACTGGTTTGGTTGATGAGCCGGATAGGTCTGAGGAGGCGGATGATCCAGCTTTGCCTAAGAGGCGTAGGGCCGATGTCGGTCAGTGCTCGGGTGCCGCCGCTTTTGACTGTGATGGGATGACCGAAGATGCCAAAGTTTCCCAGGGCGTTGAACCCATTGCTACTTCCATGGATTTGACCGTGAGCCCTATCAAGGAGGCCGCTGACAGAGGCAAAAAGGTGGTTGTTGAATCAACGCCAAAAATATCGAATAAAAGGAAATTCCGACCGGTCCCATGGGAAAACCGGCTTTATGGTTGGACACGGATTCCTTGAAGCAACCCCTCACTCTCAAGACGGCCGGTGTGTTATCTGCTTCGATTGCCGATGTGGTTCCTTTGCTGAACCTTAAGCTTAAAATTCCTGACGCGTCACAATTGTTGGTTGGTCAAGGGATCGTCAATCGGATAGCTCAAGCAGATGTGGTAGCCTCAACAGCTTCATGGACCTTTTGCGGCATGTAGCTTTTATCTGAGGCGTTCGGGCTATATGGATCCACGGCCAGTGCGGTAATACATGCTATTTATATTTGTCTTCTTCTTTTTATAGGTGTTTGATCTAAAAGATCTTCTCTTTTTAGGTTGCTTCCAAGTTGAAGCAGGTTGAATGGGCCGGAAATTCGGAGGCAAAACACATGGTGGACCAATTTTGCCGAGTTGCAGAAGAAACTGACCGATGAAGCTTGCCGGGCCACAGATGCTGAAAAGAGAGAGAAAGCCCTTCAAGCCGAAATTAGTCGAATCCAGTCTAAGAATTCGGATCTCTCCAAGAGGGTCCATAAGAGTGAGGCCAGCATCAAGAAGACACAGATGTCCCTGGACCTATAGAGATTAGCCAAATCTGAGATGGACAGAGCCCTTGCCAGAATGGCAGAGATTCAGGAGCGTGCCGATAGGCTTAAGAGCGAGTTGGATGAGGCCGAGGTTTTCGTTGATGATGTTGCCGGTAAAGTTTAAAATGCACTATTTGATGGGTTCGACCAGGGATTTTATCACATGGTTAGGTGCTTGAGGCGTTTTATGAGGATGCTCCGGATCTCGATACCTTGCAATACCGGTTGATGACAGATCAAGACGATCCTGAGCTGAGAGGGTTTCATTATGATCTCCCCTACACCGCCACTCAGTTGGAAGATTTTCGGATTGGTTGCATAAACAAGAACAAACCAGTTTGGGTTCCTCCCAGGTCAACAAGGGCAACCTTCACGCCATGATAAATGAGTGAGAGGAGAAAGCCGCTGAAATTGCTAAAAATGCTAAAGCTGCTGAAGAGCTTGCCGCTTCTGGCAATTATGGAGAGAAAAGCCCTGAGCAAGAGGGTGATCAGTATCTAAACCTATCCGGCGCTCATGTGGAGACTACAACCTCTGGCAAATGAATTCCATTTATTTGGTTGTAATTTATCATCTTTGCTGTAATTCTATCAACTTTATTGGCTTCGTCCCTCTGAACTATTTTATTTGTATTTGTCTCGATCTTGTAATAAACCTTTAGTAATTTTGGCAGTCTGTCCGTTTACATTTTGTCCTGATGTTTGTATTTTGCTTGATATGCTCTGCTTTCCGAGTTCCTTGATTGCCATTAGTATTCATGTGTGTGCGGCCCCCCTTATTTTGGTGAGATTGAGAACCCTTATTATCGAGGTCGCCAAAATGAATGACATAAAAATTGAACATGCTGCTTTCGGGCCATTAGAACCTGAGTTTGGTGATCGAATCAAAAAATCCGATATGCGGCCCTTTTGTTTCGAGTTAGATCGAGGCCATGCCGTGCTGATCTTAATCGGAATAAAATCTTATCCAAACTATTGGTTCGAAAATTCACGTACGTGGTTGTTTCATCTGCAACTAAGATGTCGTTCACTCAGCGGTTTCGGTTGGAACGATTCAATGATTCCGACGGCCATGCTTTAAAATTTACACTGTGGCCCCCTGCTTTGTATGGGCCCGACGATGCTTGGAGGCAGGCTTGCTCAAAGCAGCTTTTAAGTCATCCTAACTGTAACGTCTGATGGTTTCCGACTTGTCAGGCACGTTCTGAGATAAAGCTGCAACTCCTGGGCAGTATTATCCTTTGACAGTTTTAAACGCTTTGGGTGTCGTGCCCATACTGGTGGCAGTTTTAATAACCGCATCGCTTTAAATGACAATTCAAAATTTGAATTTGGATGGACCGCGTCACTGTGAGCCCTTTGATCTTCTCGAATTTTTACGGTGAGATTGCTATTTTTCTTCCTATAAAAGGTGAAGGTCTTCTTCAAGAGTTCCATCCCTTTCACTTGAAAAATTATTCGTATTTAGGCTAAATCTTCTTTCTTTTATTGATCATCATGTCTTCTCAATTTGGAGATTGTAGTTCATCCCGTATATTAGGACTCGTCCCATGCGCGATGTTTCCCCTTTCTTCCTTACCGCCTCTTTTACCGTTAAGTCCTATTTCTAGGCTTATTTTTTATGTAGTGGAGTGATCGCGGGTAAGTCACTAACATCGATATTACTAGCAAGAATACTAGGTACATCATAGTATAGTAAATTCGAGTCAAGGTCGATCCCACAGAGACAATGCAACTTTAATTTTAAACGATTCTAACCTAATTAAGAAGCAACATATAGGCGGTCATTGACCAACAATAAACATAAAACAAACTTGGTATTTCTCCCCCTCTTCTCACCGATCTACTAACTTAGATTAGTTAATCGTTACGTTTACTTCCTCACATAACTTCCTTAAATTAATCGTGTGAGCTTTTGATTTAATTATCATCAGCTACGGGTGCAACTCCTACTCCTATCTACTCTGACAATAGTAGTAGACAATCTATACGCAAGCTACCCTCCTTAATTGGTCCGTAATAGCCCATATTCATAAAGAACTAGAATTGCCGATATCGAGCGCTAACTCCTACCGCTAACCCGCCTTGACAGCTGTCGACATTGATCAGCACGTTCCTAGGGTCCATTCAAGACTATGTCCAAACTTAGCACTTTATTATTCATATTTCATGCCAGTTTACGATTACAATAAGTAGATTGGCCAGATCTAACCTACTGTTACTTAAACCTGTAAATCAACGTAGCTGTAGTGAATCCCAGTTTTAGGTTTTCTAATTATTGCCACGGTAAACCGGTATAGACCGCCGGTTTACCGGGGTCAGCTTTTCCTATTCCTGGATCTACATCGCTCACATATGATTAAAATAAGTAAATCATGGGATCTTTAAACATGCAGATTAACTAAAACACATAAATACGGACAGATCTACCATATTGAAGACAAAAAGGAACGTTCAAATCTTCATACCTTCAACGATGGAGATCTAGCTCGATTTACTCAAGCTAGAGATGGTAGAGAAATAGAGAAAACCAGAAATAACTCCTCAAAAGCTTGGAATAACTTTATTTCATCAAAATTGTATAATTGATTGTAATACTAATAAAAAGTTATAACACATACTAATATCAGTTCTGCGGCTTTATATAGATACAATGACCGACTTAAGACTCTCTAAACCCCTAAGCGACCTAGTAGAGGCGGTAGAATCAATTTCGTGTCCGACAAGTCCTCAGTTTACCGGCCCTAGACCGCGGTAAACCGGGCCGACTTTTCTCCGTTTTCTTCTGCAGACTTCTTCTGGTACTTCAATCACTTGGCCCAATACACTTCTTTTGGTCCAGGTCCATTCTCCAATGCTCCCGATTTGGTACATCATATAAAACATGCAATACGAGACAAAACAGTACCAAATCTTCAGGAAAATAACATAGATGCAGAATTACGATCCTAGAAACACACACATAGCATTTAACACATATTCCACACAATAAAGAGCCTATCTAATCTTCTCTTGAGAAGAATTCGGGGTGAATAAAGGTATAATTATTGGTACCATTTAGGGTGTAATCAACTACCCCTCACTTAGCTTTTGATCGTCCCGAGCAAAAAGGTGAAAAGAAACACGACACTCTGATCAATATACAAGTTAATTAAAAACAACTATGCCTCACAAAGTCAAGATCAAGATCATGTCACTCATATTTATCAGTAATGCATTAAACACTATTCACGTCAGGAGCCAATGTGAGTGTGCAATAACTTTCACAACCGCTTAGTAATGCAGATAACCTCACATTACGTCAACCCGTAGTCGAATAATCGGTCTATGCAAAAGTCATGCGTTTTACGCTCCATTGACTCAGATTTTGCCAATGAGAATATAGATGTATATATTTCAATGCACTTATCTTTCTTGGCGGGAGAACTCTCATTGATTTATCTATCCTCACGGCTCCACTCATGATAAACTACCGAATCCGAAATTCTTTTGCCTTTATAAGCGTTGGTGAAACATGATTCATGATGAAGCTAGGGTCAATTCTAGTCAAAGCAATATGCTATCGACTACACACCAAGGGAAGTGAGTTATATGTGCTTAAAATGGTGGCTCATAACAGAATATGCACTTAATACGCCACTACTTTAGAAGTGGGCACTTTCTCTTACTTGTACATCTTGAAACAAAGATGAAGTCAATTAACTCAAAGAGATCAAAGATATCATATTTTTTGAAATTCTATCGAAATGAATCAAAGTCTAAATGGTGAATCGTGCATCAAAGAGAATCAATATAATCATGCAATTCACGAAATATAATGCTAAGAAGCTAAGTGATGTCCCTTACCCCCCACTTAAACGAAACATTGTCCCCAATGTGTAAGGTGAAAAATGAGAAATGAAAATGAACTTAGCTTTGGTTAAGGGTGAAACAAAAGAAGAATCGGATCGTCGCATAAATCATCAGGCTCATGTAAGTGGTCCATGAAGAATCTGTGCTAAGTAAGTCAAACATACCAAGAAGAATAGTGGTGACAAGAAACAATATCGCGGTAGTAAAAGAGAAATTAAATCACTCCAAAACAAATTAAGGCGTCAAAATCATCATAGTAATAAAATTCTACTACATCAACTACATAGGAAACAAAAGAAAAATAAAAATGGAAAACAAAAAGACTAATCCTCATCAGAATAACCCTCCCAGTCATCTCTAGCTCAAAACCGGGAGGTGGACCAGAACTCGAGGCAGCAGCTGCAGAAGAGGATGCTCTATAACGAGGGGCAGTCCTAGGTGGTGGGGTCGCAGGAGGAACTCCTAGGAAATCTATGATCATGTCCATCTCGCGATGTAGACTCGAAATCTCTCGCGAGTGCTCCTCTAGCAAGGCTCTCTAAGTCCACGGTGCTCCGATGACCGGAGTACGCTCTCTCAACTCTTCCAACCCGTCTTTGCCCTTTTGGAACTGACTGTGAACTACTCATCGGCTCAGGGTCTTCCCAATCATCACTGACCAGAACCTTGAACTCATTCTCCAAAGCGAACATGTCAATCATCTGTCCGTACGGCAACTGCTCGCGCTTAGATGTGGCAGCAAGCTCGTGAATGCAGCTACGCATCAGAAGACCAATGTTGACTAGAGATCCCTGCTCCAGATAGAACATCAACTATGACCTCCTCGGTGTGACAGACACCATATGCTGGGTCGGCAGAAGTCGAGCACAGACAAACCTATTGACCACCTTCCTATCCCAGGATAGCTCGTTTTCCATAAAGATGGTGGGTGCTCCAGCAAGATTGCGCTTCCATTGCACCCTGAAGAATTCAGCTATCATGTTCATCCTCTCAAGATCTTCAATGTTGTTCGAGGATGTGTACTCATCCAAGCCCACCGGTGGATTTCGAACCCCATAATACTCGTTGATCTGCATGATCAAAAAGTCAAGTTTAACACCATGGACCATCACAAATGTGGCTCTAGGGTTGTGCAAAACAAAAGCGTTAAAAGTCCCTTAACCGTGGCGTTGAACCGTGTAGGTACCTCGTCCATATCCAGAATGTCTTGTTCTTGCAAGGATCGTGGCAAGATCTCTGCAATAGTCCAGTTCCATGCCCCGTTCTTGAGCAATAGGTCTTACGTTTCAATGCCTTTAGAACGACTCGTAGATAGCTGATGAATGGAATTTCTCAACCCTCTCTATCAAGGGGTTAGCATGTCCATTTATGCTCTGATAACCACTGGGATGAAGGACAGATTGGCTATGCTTTGGACCCATCCTGAATGATAATAGTACTGATGTTGATTCTGGAAATAGTAACCGCGGTAAACTGGGGGTAGGTCAGGGTTACCGGGCTGATTGTTTTCTGGATTTCTGGGACTGTGCTTCGTCAATGGAAGAAGAAGAACCTGCAGCACCTCACTAGCACAACAGCAGTAGATAGCAACAGGGTGAAGAAAATGGTATGGTTTGTGTTTTGGTTGGTGAAAATGGAAGAAATGTTTGGTTTTGGTGGAGGTTTGGTGGTGATGGTGGAAGACTGGTTTTAAGAAGACGAAGGAATGGGAGAATTGTGATGATTTAAGGAGAAGATAGTAGATGGAATGATGATAATGGTGGTGAATGGATGGTTTAAATAGGAAAAATGAGTGAAGGTGGAAGGATTTAGTGGAATAGTGGGTAGAGAAGTAATTAGGGTGAGGGATTTGAGAGGGTGATTGATGGGACTGAGGTGAAGTTATGGTGGAGTGTGGGAAAGGATGAGAGATTTGAAAAGAGGGGAAAATGGGAAGGTTTCTGCTGACAAGTAATGCCTGGTGCAACGTGTGTCCTCAACTTGTCTCAAAAAATTTAGCTTTTCAATCTGACGTTCAGAAAACTGAAAATTTGGGCTTGGTAAACCGTAGGAATCCTAGGGTTTACCGGGGCTTATTTCCCCATATTTCTCTGTACTTCTCTTCTGCACTCTTTACTCAACCTCTCTGCTCAATTCTGACCTCAAATTGACTAGCCTCTTACTCCTTTTGTTGTTATATCTGACTCGATCATAACCTATTTCACTAGAATCCACAACGAGTAAAAAAAACCTTCCCAACAACCATCTGTTTCAAGCCTAAGGGTGCGGTAGAATGAAGATACTTTTATTCATTCGTAATCTACCTGAAGGTTTAAGAAAATAGTTCTGAGTTTATAGTCGCCAGCTCTACTTTCTTCCGATTTTCGATCATTCAGGGGTTGGAGCTTTAACTCGCCAAACTTTCGCTCCAGAGGTTCGCACCTTTGTAGAACCTTTTTGAGCTCTCTTCCTCACACACATCTCTCTTAGCTTGCGTACTAGGTCTGCCTCTGCATTGAGATTTAGACTTTAGACCCAAGGGCTCCACATTTCATACTTTAAGCTCAAAGCGTTCACTACGCAACACGGAAGGACTAGCTTTTGTGAGCATCTTGTTGTGATCCTTCTCTTCTCTCTCTCTCAGCATTAACCTCATGATTTCCTACTCAACGGTTTCTACTACAACCTCTCTATTCTTATGCCTCTCTATCTTCATAATTTCCACTTTCGTTGAATCATACGTCATCTTGCAACTTTGGCCTATTTCTAGGGGCTCTACGATTTTAAAAGATAATGCATCATTATTCAACCTCAAAGTGATCTCCCCATTATCAAAATCCATGAATGCTCTGCTTGTCACTAAGAAAGGTCTTCCTAAAAGAACTGGGGCACTTGGGTCCTCTGTAATGTGTATAACCGTGAAATCAATTGGAAAAGTGAACCCTCCTACCCTAATCGTGCACTTCCTAAGTAGACCGGCAGCCATATCTCTAGTCCTATCGATGAAAGTCATGGTTCGAGTTTCTTTCATAACAATCGGAAGCTTAATCTTTTGGCAGAGAGAAAAAGGTAGAATGTTGCAACTCGAGCCAAAGTCGCAGAGACCTAATCCTACCGATATACCATTAACAGAAATCGAGAGTCGGAACGTGCCAGGGTCTCCTAACTTAACCACGGTGTTTGAGTCTAGGTAATCCTCAGGCTCAAAGAACATCGTGTCTGGATCCTCTTCAGGATCATCTGAATCATAATCCAAAGATGATATTTCAATTTGCTCGATATGGAACTCACCTGGACGATACGTGCCACACTTCTCTAAGTTCTCTTCAGGCTCTTGATTGATTGCTTCGTTCTCTTTTTCCAACCGCTTCTTAATAGCTTCATATTTCTCTCTGACTGCGGGTCCAGGATACATGGAAATCGGTGTGACGTTCAAAATCATTCTAGGCATATTGCTTGACTTGTTTACTCCTTTTCAACTCCGGTTTGATCGAATCTCTGAAGTGTTCTGATGTTCCTATGAAAAAGACAAAATAAAACAAAAAAATGTTAGCAACTTCTGCGTCATTTGTGTATGATCCCAACTGTTGCGGACCTACTAACTAAAATCAACAGGGAATAAAACAGAATAACAGGGGCTGTCAGAATTCAATTTTCCAGGCCTCGGTAACCCGGGGGTAAACCACGGTAAACCGGCCATGAAATTTTTCCTTCTGTCAGTTTAACAAGTGCGGGTTTGATCCAGAATGACTCAAGACTCAAAATAAAATAAAATAAAATAAGACTTCTTAATCAGAATTAAAACGTTTATATTTATAATTGGCCCTTGTCCCCGCGCAACGGCGCAAAAAAATATTGATCGCGGGTAAGTCACTTACGTCAATATTACTAGCAAGAATACTAGGTACATCATAGTATAGTAAATGCGAGTCAAGGTCGATGCCACATAGACAATGCAATTGTAATTTTAAATGATTCTAACATAATTAAGAAGCAACATATAGGCGGTCATTGACCAACAATAAACATAAAACAAACTTGGTATTTCTGCCCCTCTTCTCAACGATCTACTAACTTGGATTAGTTAATCGTTGCGTTTACTTCCCCATATAATTTCCTTAAATTAATCGAGTGAGCTTTTGATTTAATTATCATCAGCTACGGGTGCAACTCCTACTCCTATCTTCTCCGACAATGGTAGTAGACAATCTATATGCAAGCTACCCTTCTTAATTGGTCCATAATAGCCCATACGCATAAAGAACTAGAATTTCCGATATCGAGCGCTAACTCATACCGCTAACCCGTCTAGACAGCTGTCGACATTGATCAGCACGTTCCTAGGGTCCATTCAAGACTATGTCCGAAGTTAGCACTTCACTATTCGTATTTCATGCCGGTTTACGATTACAATAAGTAGATTGGCCAGATCTAACCTATTGTTAATTAAACCTGTCGATCAATGTAGCTGTAGTGAATCC
Organism: Gentiana macrophylla; assembly: GCA_026214975.1. Classification (NCBI taxonomy): domain Eukaryota; kingdom Viridiplantae; phylum Streptophyta; class Magnoliopsida; order Gentianales; family Gentianaceae; genus Gentiana; species Gentiana macrophylla. The sequence goes on from CM047810.1 coordinate 63,185,317, forward strand.
CAGTTTTAGGTTTTCTAATTATTGCCACGGTAAAGCGGTATAGACTGCCGGTTTACCGGGGTAGGCTTTTCCTATTCCTGGATCTACATTGCTCATATACGATTAAAATAAGTAAATCATGGGGTCTTTAAACATGAAGATTAACAAGAACACATAAATACGAACAGATCTACCATATTGATGACAAAAAGGAACGTTCAAAGCTTCATACCTTCAACGATGGAGATCTAGCTCAATCTACTCAAGCTAGAGATGGTAGAGAAAGGGATAAAACCAGAAATAACTCCTCAAAAGCTTGGAATAACTTTATTTCATCAAAATTGTATAGTTGATTGTAATACTAAAAAAAAGTTATAACACACACTAATAATATTAGTTCTACGGCTTTATATAGATACAATGACCGACTTAGGAATCTTTAAAACCCTAACTGACCTAGTAGAGGAGGCAAAATTAATTTCTTGTCCGACAAGTCCTCGGTTTACCGGCCCTAGACCGTGGTAAACCGGGCCGACTTTTCTCCATTTTCTTCAGCAGACTTCTTCTTGGAATTCAATCACTTGGCCCAATACACTTTTTTGGTCTAGATCCATTCTCCAATGCTCCAGATTCGGTACTCCTATAAAACATGCAAAACGAGACAAAACAGTACCAAATCTTAGGGAAAATAACATAGATGCAGAATTACGAACCTAGAAACACACACATAGCAATTAACACATATTCCACCCAATAATGAGCCTATATATCCTCTCTTGAGCAGAATTCAGGGTGAATAATGTTATAATTATTGGTACCATTTAAGGCGTTATCATGGAGCGTTTGTGAGAAAGAGGTTTAAATGTGAGAAAGGTTGAAGGGGAGGGCTCTTTGCTTCGGGTTCAACTTTATGGGTGGTGGGATTTCATCATCAGCCCCCCGAAAACCTTCAACATTACCATGGTGAGGGAATTCTATTATGTTCTATCAGATGTCTCTTCGGAAGAGATCATCGGCTTTGTTCATTTCTGGGGTGTTTCTGTCATCTTCACCTTAGAGCTATCAATAGGTTGCTTTTTATCCCTGCTATCGATCTTTCTACTCATAATGAGGTGGCTTGGGTTATTAGTGATGAAGGAAACAAACAGGCTCGTCTACGACGCACCGCTCGCATCCTTTTTCCTAATCGAGACACCCTCGTACTTTAGGTCATGCTTCCGAATTGTCTCAGAGCAACCGAGAGTGGAATCGATTCATTAACTCTCAAGCTCTTACTTCTATAGATTTTGAAGAGGTCACGGAGGATGAGGCACTCCTCCTTTGTGTCATTCTAAACCCGCGGGTGATTAGAGATTTTGACATTTTGATCCACCACGAGGCCTGGAGGTTTGTTGTTGCTATGGACCCTAGCCACCGTATTCCATTTGGTTGGGTGATTTCTAATCTTTGTACTGATATCTCTAGGGTGCCGGCTCATTCCTAGGATTGGAATCACATTTAGGAATTTTTGCTTTAATTTTGGCGCCTTATTTGTTCTCGTAATCTTCCTTTCATGGATGTCGTTTTTTACTTGTTTCCCTATTTTGATTGAATGTGTATTCACCTTTTTCCAGCTTTTTGCTCATAAGTATTTTGTAGCCACCCACGAGGCTCTCCCCTTCTCTCTTTTTTGGATAATCTTTGATTATCCTCTCGCGGTTTGAGACTCTTGCAGGCGGCCCTATTTCCCTTAGGCGAATTAGGCATGGGATGGCGCTTCTGGCTTCACCGCGTTTATCTCTTCGTTTGAGGATTTTGGTTGGTCAAAGCGCCATAATTTTGGTTGTGCTATTCTGACCCCTTGGTGACCGTATATTTCACATTGACAAGTGTGAGATAATTAATGTGACTCTTGAATTGCCCTCTTCCCTTTTATAAAAATGGGGACTCTTCTCTTTTATCTTCATCCCCAACTCTCTTCTTCTTCTTCCTTTCATCTTTTATGAGCTTCGAGTTTTCTTTTTCTTTCAATCATGTCTATTAATTCTTCTACTGGATCAAATACCAACTCGGGTATATCCCCTTTCTTTCAAACAGTCTCTCCGGTTGCCAAAGCCAACTATTGGGTGTATTTCACTACGCAGCAACATCTAACAGAGAGAGGCTTGAACCTAAACAAGATCCACGAACGTTTTCCATATTTCGAGTGGAATGTGGCTAGGGGGGTTTGATGCGGCACCCAGGGGAAGGTATAACCTCACGCTAGAGAGTGAGTTTTATTCGGTCTTATCAGAGACCACCTCTATTGCTAGCACCACCTCTGTTTCAGTCCAGGGAGTCACTTTTGCTTTCACGCCGAAAGTCATTAACGAGTTTTATCATCTCCCGGCGTTCGATCGATCTATCGACTTTGAGTTGTCTTGGAAGCTTGACGATGAGGAGCCCTTTTATTCTCACTTGGCTAAGGCACATTGGCATTTGTTCCGGGGTAAACATGTCCTTGCTATTCAACATGCCGCTTCAGTATTGTCTCGGGGGGGTCGGGCATGGAAATGGTTCATCAATTCCCGTGCCCTTCCCTCTAAGTATTTTGAGAGGCTCACTGACGATGAGGATATCCTCCTTCATGCCATCGTCATCCCGTGATTGAATGTCAATTGGGGAAAGATGATTCATCGCGAGGCTATTGATTTTGCAACTTCGATAGAAGCTGGCCGTACGTTTCCCTTTGCTTAGATGATCTCCAATCTTTGCAGCAGCACATGCGGAATGCCTTTCTCTCCTAATGATGTGTACTATAGTTTTGAATGATTATGTATTTGATGTTTCATCTTTCCTTGCATTTTGTGAATGTATTTTGTAATGAATTCTGGCTTAGCCCCTATTACTTGAGTCCGAATCAACATTCTTTATGAATTTGTTGAGTCATCTGTTCACTCTTTATGTATATATGCCCCCCTAGTTTTTAACGCGAGCTTGCGAAAAATAGTGACCGGGCATATCATTTGCACAACTCCTTCGAATCGTTCAAAAAACAAATATTTCATTCAATGATTTCCTATAAGTGCCTCAGGACGTTTTACAAAGACCTCCGCAGGGACTCCATTTTTACATGTAGTATCTCTTTAAGTTATCTGCATGCCAGGGTCGATTGAGCTTGCGACCCTCCTTATCTTTCAGCACATATGTCCCTTTCTTGACTATCCTCGACACTTGCCCTAGACGTTCCCAAATTTCTACCAGTTTTCCTTTGTCAGTTTTATGGCCAGTTGCTTGTTTTTTACGCAGAACAAAGTCTCCCACTGTGAAAGAGTGGTCACAGATTCTCTTATCATGATATCTTTTGGCGGCTTGCTTATAATTGACAAGCCGGGCACGGGCTTCCAAAATTTTTTCTTTTGCGAGGTCCAGCTCGATCTGCCGGTTTATTGTGTTGTTGGCCTCATCAAAATGAAAAACCCTTATGCTCGGCAATGCCATTTCGACAAGCGCCATGACTTCCGAACCATAGGTTAAGGCAAATGGCGTCTCCCCGGTTGTTACTTTCCGGGTTGTTTGAAGCGACCATAGAACCTCAGGGAGATAGTTAACCCATTTCCCAGCTTTTTCATCTAAACTTTTCTCAACACCTTCAGAACTTGTTTGTTAGCATTTTCTGCTTGGCTGTTCCCCTGCGGATAGCAGACTGAGGTTTGCCGGTGTTTTACATTATGATCTTTGCAAAACGCATCAAACTCATCTCTAAATTGTGGCCCGTTGTCGGACACTGTCGCCTGAGGGACCCCGAACCGAGTCCAAACTTGATCCAGTAGAAAGTAGATTATATCTTTGGCAAGTATTTTCACAAGTTCTTTTGCTTCGATCCATTTTGTAAAATAGTCCACTGCGACTACTACATATTCGCATCCGGATCGCCTTTCTTTGAGTGGTCCGATGAGGTCGATTGCCCACATGTCGAAAGGCCATACAGCGACAACGATGCTCTTTTCCACTGAGGGTAGCCTGGGTATATCGACGAAGCGTTGACATTTGTCGCAACTCTTGGCGTATTTTTCGGAGTCCTCGGCTAGCTTAGGCCAATAGTACCCTGCTAGTAAGGCCTTTTGGGCCAAAGTGCGGCTGGAGGGATGGCCCCGACACACTCCTGATAACGCTCTAAAGAGTACCATTAATTATACCTTTATTCATCCTGAATTATGCTCAAGAGAGGATAGATAGGCTCGTTATTATATGGAATATGTGTTAAATGCTATGTGTATGTTCCTAAGTTCGTAATTAGGCATCTGTGTTGTTATCCCGGATATTTGGTACTGTTTTGCCTTGTTTTATGTATTTTACAGGATGTACCGAATCCGGAGCATTTCAGGACGGAGCTGGAACAAGAGAAGAATGTTGGGCCAAGTGAATAAAGTCCAGGAAGATATCTACTGAAGAAAAAAAAAAGAAAAGTGAGCCCGGTTTACCGTGGGCTAGGCCCGATAAACCGAGGGTCTTGGGGAGCAAGAAATCAATTTTGCCGCATCTACTAGGTCGGTTAGGGTTTCTGAGAGTCATAAGTTGGTTAATGTATCTATACAAGGCCACATCAACTGATTATTAAGTCTTTGATACGTTGTTATATCTTATTACTAAATTTTCATTACATTATACAATTTGATGAAATAAAGTTCTTCTAAGCTTTTGAGGTTTATTTTCTGGTTTCCTTCCCTTCCTTTCCATCTCTAGCTTAAGTGGATCAAGATAGATCTCTGTTGTTGAAGGTATGAAGCTTTGAACCTTCCTTTATGTCTTCGATATGGTAGATCTGTTTGTATTTACGTGTTTTAGTAATCTGCATGTTTAACGACCCTATAATTTACTTAGATTAATCAGCATTGAGTAATGTAGATCCAGTAATAGGAAAATCCGACCACGGTAAACCGGCGGTCTATACCGGTTTACCGAGGAAAATTTTAGAAAACCTAATCTGGGAATTCGGCGTCAGCTACGTTGATCAACAGAAATAATTAAAACAAGTAATAGGTCTAGCCAATCTAGTATTCGTAATTCGTAAATTAACATGAAGTACTGATAGTGAAGTGTTAGTTAGGACATTGTCTTGATGGACACTAGGAACGTGCTTATCAATGTCGATAGGTGCCAAGGGGGGTTAGTGGTATGAGTTAGCGCTCGATAATGGCAATTCTAGTTCATTATGTGTATGGGCTATTATGGACCAATTAAGGAGGGTAGCTAGCGTATAGATTATCTACTACCATGGTCGGAGTAGATAGGGTTAGGAATTGTACCCGTGGCTTAAAACTGAATTAAAAGCCCGTTTGATTAATTTAAGTAAATTATGTGGGGAAGTAAACATAAGGACTAACCCAAGTTAGTAGATCGGTGAGAAGAGGAGGAACACCATGTTTCGTTTATGTTCATTGTTGGTCAATGATCACTTATTTGTGCCTTCTTAATTAGATTAGAATCGTTTATGCTTGAGTTGCATTGTCTCTATGGGATCGACCTTGATTCGCCATTGGTATACTGAGATTGACCTAGTACTCTTGCCAGTAATATCGACGTTAGTGACTTTCGCGTGATCAAGTTTTTGGCGCTGTTGCCGGGGACAATGGCCAATTTCAAGAATAAACATTTTAATTCTGATTAAGAAGTCGTTTTCTTTTAAATTTATTTTCTCTTTTAGTCTTGAGCCATCCTAGATCAAACCTGCACTGTTTAACTACCATAAATTCGTGGCCCGGTTTACTGTGGGTGACTCTGGTTTACCGAGGTCCCGAAAATTGAATTCTGACAGCCCCAGTTGATTTTAGTTAGTAGGTCCACAACAGTTGGACTAACCCCCAACAGAAGCGGGAGTTGGTAACCGTTTCTTTGTTTTATTTAGTCTCTTTTGCAGGAAGATCGGGACACTTCAGAAATTCAGTCAAGCAAGAGTTGAAAAGGCAAACAAGTCAACCAACATGCCTCTAACTGTGTTGAATATCAAACCTATTTCCATGTACCCTAGATCAGCAGTCAGAGAGCAATACGAAGCTGACAAGAAGCAAGTGGAAGAGAAAAAGGAAGCAATTAAGCAGGAGCCTGAAGAGAGCTTATTGAAGTGCAGTACGTATCGTCCAGGTGAGTTTCCCTTAGAGTTAATATAAATATCTTCTTCTGATTATGATTCTAATGATCCTGAAGAGGATCTAGACACTATGTTTTCTGAGCCCATGGATTACCCAGACTCAGATACCGTAGTGAAGTTAGGAGACCCTGGGACGTTCCTACTCCCGATCACTATAAATAGTATATCAGTAGGTGTAGGTCTCTGCGCCTCCGGTTCGAGTTGCTACAACCTTCCATTTTTCCTCAGCCAAAAGATTAAGATTCTGTTTATTATGAATCAAACTCAAACCATGACCTTTGTTGATAGAACTAGAGATATGCCCACCGGTCTGCTGAGGAATTGCACGATTAAGGAGGAGGGTTCACCTTTCCAATTTATTTCATGGTGATAGACGTACAGGAGGACCCAAGTGCCCCAGTTTTGTTAGGTAGACATTTCTTAGTGACCAGCCGGGTGATCATGGACTTTGATAATAGGAAATAACTTTGAGAACAAATAATGATGAAATATCTATTAAGATCCTAGAGCCCCTAGATATTAGGCCAGAATGGTGCAATATGACCTATGGTTCTGGAGAAGTGAAAATAGTGGAGATAGAGGAGGAAAGACATAGGCACAGAGAGGTTGTAGTAGAAACCGTTGAGCATGAATTCATGAGAGTACTTCTAAGAGAGCATGAGGATAAGGGCCACCGCCAGACGTCTGTGGAAGTGAGAGCTTCCGAGAGACCTAGTGAAATGGAACTTCTAGTGAAAAGTGTGGAATCCCTGAGCATAAAAGGTAAATCTCGACGTAGAGGCATACCTGTATGCAAGCTAAGAGAGAGGGGCGTGCTAGGAAGAGAGATCAAAAAGGTTCTATGAAGATACAAACCTCTGGTGTAAAGGTTTGGCGAGTTAAGGCCCCAGCCCCTGAGTGTGTGAGGATTTGAAGAAAGTCGAGCTGGCGACTATAAACTCAGAACTATTTTCTCTTGAACCCTTAGATAGGATAGGCGTCAATAAAAGTAGCCGGATGAAATGATGAGATTTTTTTTCATCTTACCACATCCTTAGGCTTGAAACCAATGATTGTTGGGAAGGTTTTTTTTACTTGTTATGGATTCTAGTGAAGTAGGTTAGGATTGAGTTGGAAGTATCAACAAAAAGAGTAAGAAACTAGTCATTTTGAGGTCAGGATTGAGCAGTGAGCTAAAGTAAAGTGTGCAGAGAAGGAGGCAAATAAATCTGGGGAAAATAAGCCCCGGTAAACAAGGAGTTACCTCTGGGTTACCGATGTTGGTCCCTTAAAAAGGCTTTGGTTAAGTTTAGAGGGAGGGTGAATAAACTTAACACTTAAAACTTTATAGAGTTTTATAAACTCAGCAGGGTCAAAAGTCTGCTGACCACTCAGTAGTCTACTGACTATTAAAGCTATTGAATTTGTTACAGCGGAATATATCAAATTAAGCCTAGTTACTTGTTGTTTTGAAGGTCATACTAAGTATTGGATACTCAGTAGTGTAAGTAGTATGATTCAGTAGCTAGTTTCTGTAGGTTGATGTGATGAGTATGCTGATAAAGTAAATTGCAGAATATAAATGCAATAAAGTAAAGTAGGCAAGATTTATAGTGGTTCTAGGTGGTGTAATCCTGTTAGTCCACTCTTCTTCTGTGATGTTGGAGGAAATTCACTAGAGATTCTTGAGGTTGATGTTACAAAAATCCCTAAAATGTTTGTTCTTCACCAATGACTATGGCTTCACAAACTGAACACTTTGTTGGTCCCTTGAAAAGGCTTTGGTTAAGTTTACGGGGGGTGAATAAACTTAATACTTAAAAGATTTTGGAGTTGACAAGCTCAGCAAGGTCAGTAGTCTACTGACTATTAAGATTACTGAATTTTTTGCAGCGGATTATATTTAAATTAAGCCTTATTACTTGTTGATAAAATAATGATTCCATGTATTGGATACTCAGTAGTGTATGTGTGTGATTCAGTTGCTAGTTTTAGTAGGTTGATGTGATTAGTATGCAAAGTTTTGAAAATCAGAAACTTGAAAAGTTTTTAAAGAATTTTCACAAGCATTACAAGTAGGATTACTTCAAAACACAAGCACTGCTCCGATACCAATTGTTGGTCCCTTGAAAAGTCTTTTGTTAAGTTTAGAGGGAGGGGGGTGAGTAAACTTAACACTTAAAACTTTTTGGAGTTCACAAGCTCAACAAGGTCAGTAGTCTGCTGACTATCAGTAGTCTGTTGACCACTCAGTAGTCAGCTGACTATTAAGATTACTGAATTTGTTACAGCGCGTTATATTTAAATGAAGCCTTATTACTTGTTGATAAAATAATGATACCAAGTATTGGATACTTAGTAGTGTATGTGTGTGATTCAGTTGTTAGTTTCAGTAGGTTGATGTGATCAGTATGCTGATAAAATAATATGCAGAAAGTAAATGCAGTGAAGTAAAGTAGGCAGGATTTATAGTGGTTCCAGGTGGTGTAATCATGTCAGCCCACTCTTCTCATGTGATCTTGGAGGTAATTAACTAGAGATTCTTGAGGTTGCTGTTACAAAAATCCTTCACCAATGACTATGTCTTCACAAACTGAACACTTGAAACAGATAGGATTGATGCTCCAAAGTATTCCATTGATCCTTGAAGGGTCGGATTGCCTCTTCACCAGCCTTGCCACAAACAACAGTTCTTGACACCCAAAGGATGCTTCTCTGTCTTCAGCAAACTTCTTGTAAAAGAAGGTTGAATCAAGTAAATGATTCAGCTTTCAGCAGCTTGAAGTCTTCAAGTGTGTATACTTGCTGTAACTTGATAGCAGGTTACACTTGAAGATAAATCTTGATCAGCAAATTTAAGCTCAGAATATGTCAGCAGGTTGTTTTTCTTGATAAAAAACTTGATAGCTTCGTATGGATTATTATGTTGTTCATCATCTTCAAATTGAGTTAGGAGTCCCCTATAAATAGGTGTGAAACTTGTGACTTGTGTTTGAAATTCAAAAGTAGTCGTTTCAGACTTGTCTCCATCTGGACTTGCTTTTTGTCACAGTTCATAGTACTGACATTGTCAGTCAGTTTCCAAATTGTCCACCCTTTGACTTATAACCATTGGATAATCCTCTGAGTCTTTCCAACGTTCCTTTTATCTTAACCATTGATTTATTGACAAAATCAAGGCTTGTAATCCATCCTTATCCATTTAATCCTTCAATGTAAAGTTGATTAAATCGAGATTTCCATTCAGCAGACACCTGGGTATATCAGTCTGCTGATGTACATATCTGTCAGCTGATTTAAGTCTGTTGTGTTTTAATAACACTTCAACCAACTGCTTCTCATCTAGCTTTTTATTGTGAAGTTAGAGTACACCATTTTGATTATAACTCTGTTCCAATCACCACATAACTTTATCGAACTTAGACCTTGTACACAAAGTATATGTAATCAGTTTAGGTCATCACATACTTCCCTAAATTCTGATTCCATATCCTTTATCTTAAATACTAAGTTTGATCCCTTAGCCTTCAATAACTGAGTTTGAACCCTCAGCCTTCAGCCATCAGCAGGTTCGTAGTTAGTCTATTGACCTAGACACCCTACTGACCTAGACAGGTCTGCTGATAAAGTCAGCTGACCTCTTTACAGTGCTTGATTGATCAAACCTATACAAAAATCAAACTCTAGTAAACCTATACATTTAATCTAGACATCTTTTTGCCTTTTTTGGGTTAAATGTAAATATATTAAACCATGGTATGCAAAATACAAGAAATTACATCCTAAACAAAGAAGAGAGCTAGTCTAAAACCTACATAATGTTGAAAGGAGGTTAGATTTGTTGATTCCAAGGTGCTTAAGACCCCTGAGGTTATATGCATCAAGAAACAACAGCCACTAAACACCTAACAACACACAAAAATTGCAAAAAAGGGGTCATGTGAGAGCATAACTCACAGAGCCTATCCCAAGGTGTGTAGAGTAACAAAATAACCTCATACAACCACCAGCCAGCACCAAAAGAAAGCACAAAAGAAGTACAAAAACCTACAGATGTACAAAACCCTAACATCATGGGGTAAAAGTGTACATAGGGAAAGCAGCCTGCATTATATAGAAAATATGTGTTTTAATACAATGCAGGACATCTGCAGTCTTCATGAGAGCACCCTCAAATATTTTCTTGTTCCTCATGTGCCAAATCCAGTACACCACCATAGAAACTGAAGCAGATCTGGCAACATTCCAATGTGAAGTACCCCTAAATTTTCTCTGAATCCACCTAACTGCACCAACCACAGTCTCCAACCTCCTACTCATGCCTAACCGCACACTGATCTTTCCCCAAACCATATAAGAAACAGGGCATTGGAAAAACAGATGTGAGGCGGATTCATTAACCAAAGCACACAAAGCACACAGTTTATCTTCAAAATGAAGCCTGTCAGAGGTAAGAAGACAGTTCTTCATAGAAAACCAGAGTAGAAAACAATGTTTAGGGATGGCTCTGGGATTCCAAGCAGACCTGCACCACCAAACAGTAGGTCCATGCACTCTAAAGAAATCATAAGCTCTTCTAGGGCAAAGCTTAGAACCAGCAGACCAGGACTGAAGCAGTGCCCCAGAAGCATTAACAGATCCAGTACTAAGTAAGATCCTATCCTTGATTTTGAACAAAGCCTTGATCAGAGCAGAATCTCCAGGCTTGTATCTATAATCCCATAAGTCTACACCATGCAAATACTCTTCACTGATCCATTTCACCCAAAGATAGTCCTTCTTGCATTGAAAGTTCCAAAGAATTCTACAAAGAAGAGCCAGATTCCAAGCATTCAACTGAAAAACACCCAGTCCACCCTCACTCTTAGGCAAACAAACCTCCTCCCAACAAACCAAAGATTTTCTGTTAGAGTCACAAGAACCCCCCCCACAGGAATCTCCTACACATTTGGTCCATTTTCAACTTAACACTGCCAATAATAGTGTAAATACCCAGCCAGAAACAGTAAACACCTTGAATAACTGCAAGAATAAGTTGCAGTCTACCAGCATAAGAAAGAGTATGACCTTTCCAGTTACAAAAGTAATTCCTCAAAGTAGTAAACAAAGGATCATAATGGACCACATTCAGTTTCACAGCACATCAAGGAATGCATAGATACCTTATAGGTAGAACCCCAGCCTTTAAACCAGTAATATCCATCAGAGCAGCTATACCATCATCATCCAAACTTGCACAGAACAATTCAGATTTTAGTAAATTAGCAACCAGACCAGAAGTCTCACCAAAATTAGTTAAACAATTCATCAAAAGAGTGACAGAGATATGAGCATAGTGCTTCATATTCAAAATCTTCAAAGGATGCTTTAGCCTTTTAAGTCTTTTGCATCCACATATTAAAAAAATTGAAGGGCTTTATTCTAGATCTAGCATCAGTAGATAAAGCAATTCTACAAGGTGAGTGATCAAAATGGAGGCCAGGAGGCTCAAAAAAAGCAAGAGCATTCAAGTTCCAATCATACCAAGATGCATTAACCAAAACCCTATCAATCCTAGTGAAAACACCAGAAGAAGACCAAGTAAAAAACTCACCTGCTGAATTTAAATCAGTGAGGTTAGCATCAAGACAGCAGTCAACACCATCCTGCAATTCATAATCTGAGGGAATATTCCCATTCAATTTATCCTCCACAGAAAGAACAGCATTAAAATCTTCAAGAACCATCCAAGGAAGAGAAGAAGTGACACTTAACTCCCTTATCATGTCCCACATGGACCTTCTATCTCCTACAGTATGCAAACCATACACAAAAGTAACCAGAAAGCAGTCCCCAGAGACCAAAAGCCTAACCTTGCAATGGATCCACTGAATATCAACCTAAAGAACCTCAACAACAAGAAAAGAAGGATCCCAGTTAACCAACATCCTTTAACTTGTATGTAAATCAAAATTATTAACAGATTTCCAAAACCTCATTTTCTTCTACATGAATCTGTCATAACTATTTTGAGACAACTTTGTCTCAAGGATTCCAAATAAGGCAATCTTATGCTGTCCGAGAAACTTGACTACAGTAGAATGTTTAAGAACCTTATTAAACCCTCTAAAATTCCAAAATCCTATCATTTTTGTCTTCCAAGAGGTGATTTACCTCTTGAGACAACATCATTTGCTTTGTGTACATTACCAGAAACACCATATGTGTTATTCCTCTTGTTCTTCTTTTTCTTCTTTGATTTTCTGGAACTAGAAGCCACATTATCTCCTTTATCCACCAAAACCTCATCCTCAGCATCACTTGCCCAAGAGCTACATTTGTCAGGATCCAAAACATCAAATTTATTAGCCACATGGGTGGAAACTTGCTCTACATTCTCCACATTGTCTTTTGTACTTACCACATTCTTGACTTTATCAATAACAAAATTCTTCACATTAGATGTTGCAGCAATAGGAGCACCACCAGGTTGGACAGTATATGTGGAAGGGACCTTATCCTGCACACTATCAGCATCTAGGATTATCACTTTCTTCTTTTTTGAGGCATTAGTTTTTGTAGCACCAGATTGCTTAGACCTAGCAACATATGAAGTTGGAGCATCAATCTTAGAATCATCACATCCAACATCATTATGCCCTAGTCTATTACACTTGGAGCAAAACTTAGGCATTTCCTCATACAAAACATGTTGCAAGAGGACCTTCCCATCATGCAAGGTAATAGGAATGACAGAGGGCAAATCAGACTTGAGATCCACATCCACCAAGCATCTGCCAAAACTTAACACTTTCCTAGAAGCTGTCACCTTGTCAGTGTACTGAGGACACCCCACAAAGGAACAAATCTTACTCAATGCCCTACACTTCCAAAGCCTTAATGGAAGATTTGGGAGTTGTATCCACACTAGAACCACAGAAGTAGTTTCCTTACTGAAGTTAAACATCACTGGCATATTCTTCAAGATCATAGGCTTCCCATAAGCATAAAAGGGACCAGCTTGCAAAAATTCATAGAGATCAGATTCATGCTCAAACAGAAACACTATCCAACCAGAATTGTGATAGTTAAACCTACACTTCCTAGGCCAAGCATTAACAATTTTCTGAACAGCATCTCTACCAGGAAATTTGCCTAGAAAAATACCAATCAAACTTAGTTTCTCCAAACTATCATCTTCCTCATCTAATATCACAGTTTCTTCACTAATAACATGGTCAGTTAAAGTAAAAACTTCATCAGATTGCTCCCTATTATTCTTCACCAGTTGTACCCAAGAGGCTACCTCATCTACAGCCTTAACAACACTAGGACCTATACAATCAGTAGATTGAGGATTCAAAATGACTGGAGCATGAACATCACTAGTAGGGATATTGGTTGCATTCCCACCAGTGACATTAGTAGAGACAGGATCCACCTCTAACTGAGTCCCCTTCTCCACTACACCACCTTGTCCTAAAGTATCAACCACACCATCAGTAACAGGCCCTACCCCTGAAGAACCAAGTTCAATAGGTGCAGGAACCAGTCCAGCAGGTGCATTGACATTCTCACTCGCCTTATCCAACATAAGGCCTTCTTTTAAACTATTAACTAGATCAGCCAATTATTCAACTTCAATTAATTCAGAAAGAGAGTAGGTGCCTGCCATTTCACAATCTGTCATAGTGACCTTCTTTTTTGCATTATTGACAGCCGGAGTAACAAGTTTCCCAGATTCAACTTCATTGCCTCAAACACCAAAGGATTGCCACACTTCATAGCAGAATCCATCACATCCACTATAGGAGGGGCCACATCCACACCACTCACACCCGGTGTAGGGCCAACTCCTACTTGCTTCCTAGAAAGAAGGGGATCAAGCAACGGGTTCTTTTCCATGGTGCATCCATCTTCAACTTGAGCTGCAGGCTATTCTACAAGAGGAGTAGAAGCTGCTGCAACCTGCACTTCAATTGTACTTTCTTCTTCAAGAGCAACCGGAACATGAATAGTACCTTCTTCAACAGATTTCTTTATTTTGCGAGTCATAGATCAAATTTGGATCTTTAAAAGTTGTAAGTAGAAGAACGTGAAAGAAGAAAACTATACGAGCAAGGAACTAGAACAAAAACACAGAAACAGAGGGGATTTGGCAAGCTCATTCAAAGAGAAGAAGAAGCTAGCTGAGTGAAATCATCTCTCTAAAATCCGATTGTTTTTAGACATCATTTTGCCTTTGCTCTATAATAGCTAGTCTGGCACTCATCATTAAAACTTAAAATATGTCCAACACACTTGAAACAGGTAGGATTGCTGCTTCAAAGTATTCCACAGGTCCGTAAAGGGTAGGATTACCTATTCACCAGCTCCACCACAAACGACAGTTCTTGACACTTCAAAAGTGCTTCTCTGTCTTCAGCAAACTTCTTGAAAAAGAAGGGTTGAATCAAGAAATTGATTTAGGTTTCAGCAAGCTTTTGATCATGATGAAATGATCAGAAGCTTGTAGTATTCAAGTGTGTATATTGGATGTAACTTGATAGCATGATACACTTGAAGAAAATTTTTGATCAGCAAATTTATAGCTCAGTGATGCTCAGCAAGGTAAGATTGCACTTAATAAATTTCTTGTTCAATTACTTCGTATGTATTCTTGTTTTTCATCTATTTCTTATCATCTTCAATATGAATCAGGATTCCTCTATTTATAGGTGTGAATCCTGTGACTTATGTTTGAAATTCAAATATAGCCGTTTCAGATTTGTCTCTATCTTGACTTGCTTTTACCTCTGCTTTGCAACGCGACCGACTTTCGTCGCTGATACTTTTTGATGATCATCATGTCTGTCATTGACTTATTTTTCATAGGATATATCTCTGAATCCTTCCAACGTCTTTTTAATCTTGACCATTGATTTTCTGATTAATCCAAGGCTTGTAATTCATCCTTATCCATTTAGTCTTCCAAAAAAGAAACTTGGATTAATTCCAATTTTCCATTCAGCGGACATCTGTTGTATATAGCATTGATGTTCAAACACTATTACAACTAGTATCAGCATAAAAATAAATAGGAATAAGTTTGCTGATCTAGTTTCTGTCTTGTTCTCTTTTCTGAAGGTATTCTCTGATTTTTCTTTGCATATCCACCATCCACTGATTTTCAATTCTTGAGAAATCAATCCAAGTATGCACCATTTTCCACCACTTCCAGGCTTCAGCTAGAGTTAACTGGACACCATGCCAGTTAAATCCTCCTCCCTTGTAGCATACTTTGAATTCTTCTACACAATCTTTTGCTTTTTGATCAGCAGATGTTGGTTGTCTTCCTCCAGATGATCTTCCAGTATGACCTCCTCTTCCAGTTTGACCTTTTCTAGTCATCTTTAAAGATTTGATCCTTGTCTCCCACAATTTTAATACAAGGAAGGAATTTAGGCCTTCCTAAATAGTCATATCCTAGTAGCGTCTTCTCCTTGAAAAGTAAGCAGTTTTGAATTCCTTCAGCAGGTCATCCGTCATCTGTACTCTGCCAGGTGTAGGCACTCTGAATTCATTGATTTCAACTTCAAATCTCTTCTTGTTATAGATCCTTGCTGCTTCTTTTGCATCTGATGTTTGTCCCTCTTCCCCCTTATTGACATCATCAATAAAACGGTTCAGTAGGCCCAAAATACTCTCATGTGTGTTTACCAGATTGTTTAGTTGTCCTTCCATAATTTATGTTCTTATATCAACTGCAGTAATCCGTCCTTCCATAGTTTGTTCCAACAGGTTTATCCTCTCAGTAAGTTTAGGATCAGGTGCAGCAGGGATAGTTGCCTCAGCAGGGTTGGGTTTCTCAGCTAACTTATCAACCTTTTTATGCAAAGAAGCAATCTTCTCAACCATGTTTTTGTCTCTCTTTGCAGCATCCTACTTGACATAGGCAACTTGTCACAGTAAATCATTAGTGGTAAACTGTAGATGAGTAACATTGGATGCTACTGTTTATGTTTTCCTTCCTCTATTTTCCACTTAATTCACTAAGTCTTCAAATCTTTGTTCATTCCTTTTCAACTGAGTTCTTAGCTGTGTAATATCATCTCTTACAGCCTTTAACTCCTCCAAAATGTGTACTGGAATTGCAGCAGCCATTCTAGCCATACCACCAAACAAAAGGTTTCAAAGAGGTTCTTCAAAGATTATCATCTGCCCTTGGTACCCTTACAACAATTACTCTTGTCCTATCCCTTACATGGGGTTCAGGACCTTCTACAACTACATTCAAAATAGGTACCTCCTCAATTATATGTTCTTGTGCTTGTAGGCTCTCCTACTTCTTCTTTAGGCAACTCAAATTCTTCTTCACTAAAATCATAGTCAACAAGTTCCTCCTCAGGTTGTTCATCAGCAGCTTGTTGCCCAATTATGCCATCAGTATCCTTTTCCTCAGTAGCCTCTACACAAGATACAGGGGATTCCTCCAATCCTCAGTAATTTGGACCTCCAGTTTTGACATGTGTTCGATTCTTGTCGTCGCACCTCACAGATCGAACTCAGACATCTTCTCTGTCTGAGGAAAAACAACCATGTTTTCCTCTAACACACCATGTACCTCAGCAATCTCTTTTAGCACTTCAGTAGCATATGCTAAGGTTTCTTCAATGTTAATACTATCCTGATATTGAATTGATTCCTCAAAAATGACTTCGGTCAACTCAACCATCACAACTTCAGTAGTGGCCTTTTACATTGTATCTTCAAGAAGTGTTGCTGCTGTTAATTGTTCTTCTAAATCTTTAGTAAATGCAGCAAACAGCTCTTGATCTAGATTATCAGTCTCCTGGGCCTCAGCAGACTTTCCATCCTTAGCAGGTTGCTCTGATGTTTTCTCAGTAGATCCCTGTCCAGCCTCAGTGGATGTTTCCTTTGCAATTCACTAGATTCTCCTGGATGCATAGGATGATCATCATCTGAATCTGATGATGATGATGAATCATCACAATCTGGTGTAAATTTGGGATCTTTGAACATTATACTTCCTTGCTGCTTTTCATTTTCATTATCTCAAGTGGTCTCATCTCTAACAGTGATATGTCAAGCATTCCTAACAAATTTCCACCCCAAGACATTCAAAAGCCCATTCTTCAAAACCACTCCTTGGTTCTCTCTGGTGGCTTTTGTTTCTTATAGAAACCAAATTTCCAGCCAAAGTATTGTGAATTCTTTCTAAGACTAGGATATTCTTTAGGTCTCTTTGAAATTACTCTGCTGAAATTCTTCTATTGGTTCAGAAGCCTGCGGATGCAAAAAAGCACAGCTGATCTTCATACAGCATAGTTTTGTCCAACTGATAATACAAGATGAAGTTTAATACTAATGACTGATCAGCCAAGTGAGCTCACCCAATAGGGCAAAGACCAATCCTATTGGTAACTTCATTTTCTCAATTGTCCAAACTATAAGAGTACTTAGGAATTGTTGATACCAATGACTAATCTGCCAAGTGAGCACACCGAGCAGGGCAAAGACTAGTCCTCTTGGTGAATTCCAGTACTCTGCTGACCAATAAAATTTCAATCAACCTTGATGATGCCAAGTTCAGTTCTTAACTTAGAAAATCTTTCACTATCCAAAGTTTATGAGATGTCAGCAAGTTGATCTTCAGTAGGAATATAGAGAACCACCACATCTTTCTTTTCAACATGATCTCTTATAAAATGATGTCTTACATCAATGTGTTTGGTCCTTCGGTGCAAAACAGGATTTTCAGTGATTGCAATTTCACTTGTACTGTCACATATTATGGGAATTTCTCTGTCTTCAATCTCATATTCCCTTAATTGCTGGCTTAACCATAGTACTTGTGCACAGCAGCTTCCAGCAGTAATGTATTCAGCTTCAGCAGTGGAAGTTGATATAGAATTATGTTTCTTGCTAAACCAGGAAACAAGTCTATTTCCCATCAACTGAAAAGTTCTTGTGGTGCTTTTTCTATCAATCTTGCACCCAGCATAATCAGAATTTGAGTAGGATATAAATTTAAAACTTCCATCTTTTGAATACCATATCCCTACTCCCAAAGTCTCTTTAAGATACTTGAGAATCCTTTTTCTGCAGCTAAGTGACTTTCCTTAGTTTTGATTGAAATCTTGCACACGCACCTACTGCAAATGATATATCAGGTCTGCTGGCTGTGAGGTACAACAGACTTCCTATCATCCTTCTGTATAAGGTCTGATCAACATCTTTGCCTTATTTGTCTTCATCCAATCTGATGCTTGTACTCATGGGAGTTGATACTTTGCTGCTATTTTCCATACCAAACTTCTTTAGTAGCTCATTGGTATATTTGGTTTGATGAATGAAGATTTCATCTTGCATTTGCTTGACTTGTAATCCTAAGAAATAGTTCATTTCTCCCATCATACTCATTTGGAACTTTCTTTTCTTGAGATTTGCAAACTTTTCACATAGCAATTCATTTTAAGAATCAAAAATTATGTCATCCACGTAAAGCTGCACTAGCAGGGTGCTGTCACCTCCATTGATTCTGAAAAGAGTCTTGTTAATGGTTCTTTTGGTAAAACCATTGTTCACCAGAGATAAGGTCTCATACCATGCTCTTGGTGCTTGCTTTAGTCCATAAAGTGATTTGTTGAGTCTATACACTTTATCTTCTTGATCTTTAACTTCAAAACTAGGAGGTTAGTGAACATAAACCTCTTCTTCGAGAATGCCATTCAAAAATGCACTTTTGACATCCATCTGGTATACTATGAAGTTTTTATATGCAGCATATGCCAAAAATAGTATTATAGCTTCCAATCTTGCAACAGGGGTATATGTCTCATCAAAATCTAATCCTTCAGCTTGAGAATAGCCTTTCGTCACTACTCTGTACTTGTTTCTAACAATGGTACAAGATTCATCCAATTTGTTTCTGTGTACCCATTTAGTACCAATTATATTCGAATGATTAGGCCTCTCCACTAGTGTCCAAACTTGATTTCTTTCAAACTCACTCAATTCTTTTTGCATAGCAATTATCCAATCTGGATCAGAAGTTGGTTCTTTAACAACTTTAGGTTACATTTGAGATAGAAAACAAGTAAACATTGTTTCTTGTTGTCTTAATGTCCTTACACATTGCTGTACATTTCCAATTACTTGTTCAGCAGGGTGGTCCTTCAACCATTGTAAATCTTGACTTGATTGATATACAGGAACCTCGTCTTCAGCAGGGTTTGCTGTTCATTCAGTAGGGGGATTAGCAGATCCTTGAACTGCATCTGTTGTTGCATCAGTAGTGTCACCAGCAGGTTCTTCAGTAGGGTCACCTTAAATTCTAGAATCAGAGACCTTTAAATCACTTATCTTCTTTAGAATATCAACATATTCTAGATCAGTGACTTCTAGATTGACAACAGGTTTTGAAACTTCATCATCTTCCATTCCAGTGAACTTAGGTTCATAAAAAACAACATGTATTGATTCTTCATGTTTTAATGCCCTTCTGTTGAGGTCTCTACTGAGCCCTTTGTTGAGTCCACTGTTGAGGTCTAACCCTAGCATTATGGTTATATCTGTTGTTTCTAGCAGCAGGGGCAGGAATATTCCAATCTCCATCAGTAGGGACAAATCTGCCTTTCCCTCTGAGATAAGTATCCCTTGAATGATTTAAATTCTTAGATTTAACATTCTTACCTTGGAATATTTCTGGTTTTTCCCTTTTTGTGGTCCAACAGACTTTGCAGCAGGTCTGCTATTAGCAGGTTTAGAAGGTCCATCAGTCCTACCTTTGGATGTACCCTTGTTGTTAGGTACTGCTATCCTTTTGGACTTCTGATTTTGCTTCTTGGAAGCTTTATCTACAGGTTTTACGGCCTTAGCACAATTTTGAGGAGTTGGATCTTGTGCAGGTACAAACTTAGGACCAATTCTGGTACTATGTTCAGTAGCCTTACTAGATCCACCCTTAGAGGATTGTTGAGTTTCAAATCCAATGCCTGTTTTATCACCATAAGGCTTTCTAGATTTGAATTTAGTTGTGGAACTAGATTGTGCAGCAGATTCAGTTGCAACTACTGGTGTAGCAGATTTACTCTGATTCTATTCATAATTCTTTTCCTTACCCTTGAGACTTCTTAATTCAGCATTTAATCTTTGAATTTCTGCTTAAAGTAATTCTCTTTTAGCCTTCACAATCTCATAACCATATTGTATTTTCCTCAGTTGATTAAGGAGAGCATCTAGAGGTTATTCACTGTCATAAATTTTATGATTTGAACCACAAGTAGATTCACAATCACTTTCAGCAGGAGTATTTAAAGATACATAATTGTATACCTCCTTAGTTTCATCCATGTTAGCATTAAAGCATAGTCATCCAATTGTGCAAAGAGTGCAGTATCATCAGATTCATTTCCTTTTTCAGATTCATCATCAGCAACCAAAGCTTTCTTGCCAGATCTTCTCTCTGCACTCTTGTTCTTGAAGAGGTCCGACACAATCAGTCTAAAATGTCCAGGTTTTTTGCAGTTAAAGCACAAGTATTCAGAATCCTTCTTTTGTTTTAATTCAGGACAATCAGGTTTGAAATGTCATGGTTTCTTGAAATGAAAGCAGAAGAAGTTATGATCCTTTTTGGATTCTTCGTTTTTGTCAATTGATTTCTTGTTGAAATTCCTAGAAGATCCCTTCCCATATTTCATCATCCTGATTTTCTTACTCAGCAGGGCTATTTGCTCTTGCATCTCATCTATCATATCATCTTGAATACTTGACGATTCTTCTTTATGTGTAGCAGCCAATGCTGTTGTTTTTGTTGCTTCCTTTTCAGCATTTGGAACAAGATCCTTGCTGAATTTATAGGCTTTATGATCTGAAAACAATTTAAGGTGTCTTCTTCATGTAGTCTCCTGGACTCTTTCATGGCAGTAACCTTCATTTCCCAAACTTTATTTGCAGGTAAGGCTTCTAAAATTCTTGTGTTGATCTCTTCTTTTGTATAAACAACATTCAGCAGGGCGAGTTCATCCATAATTGCATTGAACCTAGACTCCATCTGTTCAATGGTTTCATTTGATTTCATTTTAAAATTCTAAACTTTTGTTTTGGCCACACTGATCTTGTTTTTCTTGATAGCATCAGTGCCTTCACAAATGAGTTGCAATCTTTCCCAAAGTTCCTTGGCAGTTTTGCAACCCTTCACCTTCATGTACATATTTCTTTCTAGAGTTCTGTAAATAATATCAATAGCAATATTATTTAGGTTTTTTCTTTTTTTACCTTCAGCACCCCACTCTCTCTTTGGCTTTGGAACAATCTGATTTTGACCATCTACAGTTCCAACTTTAGTGATTTCCAGTGGTTCAACAGTCAGCACATCCGTCATTTCATCATGTGTTGCAGCTATATAAGCCTGCATACGATGTTTATACTAATCAAAATGATCTAGAGAGCACATCTATATACTCCTAGCATTCTGATTCTTATCCATGATGCAGTAACTTGAAAACTGAAACAAGAAAAACTTTTCAAATATTTTTCACAAGCACAACAAGTAGGATTACTTTAGAATAGAAGCACTGCTCTGATACCAATTGTTGGTCCCTTGAAAAGGCTTTGGTTAAGTTTAGAGGGGGGGTGAATAAACTTAACACTTAAATTTTTTTTGGAGTTTTACAAACTCAGTAGGGTCAATAGTCTGCTGACCACTCAGTAGTCTGCTGACTGTTAAAGCTATTGAATTTGTTGCAGCGGAATATATCAAATTAAGTCTAGTTACTTGTTGTTTTAAATGTGATAAAAAGTATTGGATACTCAGTAGTGCAAGTAGTGTGATTCAGTAACTAGTTTCAGTAGGTTGATGTGATGAGTATGCTGATAAAGTAAATTGCAGAATATAAATGCAGTAAAGTAAAGTAGGCAAGATTTATAGTGGTTCCAGGTGGTGTAATCCTGTTAGTCCACTCTTCTCCTGTGATGTTGGAGGAAATTCACTAGAGATTCTTGAGGTTGCTGTTACAAAAATCTCTAAACTGTTTGTCCTTCACCAATGACTATGGCTTCACAAACTGAACACTTCAAACAGGTAGGATTGCTGCTTCAAAGTATTCCACTGGTCCGTGAAGGGTAGGATTGCCTCTTCACAAGATCCACCACAAACAACAGTTCTTGACACTTCAAAAGTGCTTCTCTGTCTTCAGCAAACTTTTTGAAAAAGAAGGGTTGAATCAAGAAAGTGATTCAGATTTCAGCAAGCTTTTGATAAGGATGAAATGATCAGTAGCTTGTAGTCTTCAAGTGTGTATATTGGATGTAACTTGATAGCAGGATACACTTGAAGAAAATTCATGATCAGTAAATTTAGTGCTCAGTGATGCTCAGTAGGGTAAGATTGCAATTAATAAATTTCTTGCTCAATTACTTCGTATGTATTCTTGTGTTCATCTATTTCTCATCATCTTCAATCTGAATCATGAGTCCTCTATTTATAGGTGTGAATCCTGTGACTTGTGTTTGAAATTCAAATATAGCCGTTTCAGATTTGTCTCTATCTTCACTTGCTTTTACCTCTATCGCATCGATCGATTAATCGCTGATGATACTTTTTGACAAGATCTGGTCTCTGTCATTGACTTATTTTTCATAGAATATAGCTCTGAATCCTTCCAACATCTTTTTAATCTTGACCGTTGATTTTCTGATTAATCCAAGGCTTGTAATTCATCCTTATCCATTTAGTCTTCCAAAAAGAAACTTGGATTAATTCAAATTTTCCATTCAACAGACATCTGTTGTATTGGTCTGATGATGTCCATATCTGTTAGCTGACTTGTAGTCTGATGTGTTTTATAAACACATCAGCTGACTGCTTCTCATCTAACTTTTTATTATGAAGTTAGATTACACCATTTTGATCATAACTAAGTTCCAATCACCACTTTATTTTTATGGAACTTAGACCTTCTACACAAGGTATATGTGATCAGTTTCGGTCATCATAGAATTCTCTAAATTCTGATCTCATATCCTTGACTTTAAATACTATGTTTGATCCCTTAGCCTTTATAACTGAGTTTGAACCCTCAGCCTTCAACCATCAGCAGGTTCCTAGACACTCTACTGACCTAGACACCCTACTGACCTAGATAGGTCTGCTAAACAAGTCAGCTAACCTCTTTACAGTGCTTGCTTGATCAATCCTATACATAGATCAAACTCTAGTAAACCTATACATTTAATCTAGACATCTTTTTGCATTTGCTCTATAATAGCTAGTCTGGCACTTTTCATTAAAACTAAAATATGTCCAACAACCAAGCTAGATTTTTCATGTTTCTTAGTGTCAAATTAAATAGCAGAATTTTCGGTGACACGTGAAGGACACATGTTGCATCAGAAACCCACTAGTCAGCAAAATTGCCCCATTTTCCCTATTTTCCACCTTTTCATCCTTTCCCACACTCCACCATAACTCCACCTCAATCCCATCAATCAAACTCCCCAAATCCCTCACCCTCATTACTCCTCTACCCACTCTCCCACCTAATCCTTCCACCTTCAATCATTTCTCCTATTTAAATACCCTTCTACCACCATTATTCATCATCCTCATCAATCATCTTCTTCTTATATCACCAATATTTCTCTATTTCTTCTCCTCATAAAAAATTTGGCCCCCATCACCACCATACCTCCACCAAAAATCAAACATTTTCCTTCTATTTCAACACCCAAACAAACCATCTTTCCATCTCCCATTGCTGAATAGTGCTGATGTGACAGTGTAGATGCTACAGTTCTTTCTCTTCCACCATCAGAGCAGAGGCCCAGTAAGAACTGAGAAAAATTTATGCCGGTAAATCAGGGCATAGGGACGGTTTACCGAGGGTGTATTTTCAGATTCAGCATCATCTTTAGTCTCTCTATCAAGCAGGATAGGTCCCAAACGTAGTAAAACTACACGTCGTCCAAGGAGTTAACAGTATCTATATGGAGATGCCAACCCCTTAATCGACAGGGTTGAGCAATTTGATTCACTTGAGATTTATGAGTTGTTCAGAGGACACTGGAACGGCCGGCCTGTTAGCCGTGAGCGCGGCGTGGAATTCGAAGATTGTGGATCGATCTTGCCGGGAACTATGAAGGCACAAGATTGGTATTAAACTTCATCTTGTATTATCAGTTGGACAAAACTATGCTATATGAAGATCATCTGTGCATTTTAATGTCAGCAGGCAACTGAACCAATAGAGGAATTTTAACAGAGTATTTTCAAAAATGACCCTACTGAAGATCAAATCTATTGAAGACTCAATCTGCTGAATAATACGTTGCTGATAAAGTTAGACTTTAATGAAAGTCAACACTGGAGTAAATAGATATTAACCTTATCCTTTATCACAGCCGTTACAATATCTAACGGTTACTGCACTTAATAGGATCAGTTAGTGCGACACATGGCAGTGTCACATTTATTCCAAATTAAATCGTGCGTTAATGCTACAGTACGTGCACAGTACCTGCCTGATGTTTCTCACCCACTAATTTTCTATATATATACAGACATATACATACAGAATGTATATGCAACTCAGATCGTTTTCCCTGAAAAATACTCAAGTGTGAACATAGATTTACAGAGCTTTTCTTCTCCATCTTTCTCAAATCATAACAATGGCGGACAAAGATGTTCATCTTGGAACCAGTCAAAGTGTCAGAGGCTATGTTACTGACACAGATCCAACTGATTTGGCTATCAATCTTGGAAGGAGGATTAGAAGATTTGAAGGACTTGAAAATGTTTTAAATCCCAGATTAGAGAAGATTTCTTACTAAAATGTGTGTGATTTCTGGAGAAATATGGTGATTAAAGATGGTGCCGAGGCATTTACAAGAACTGTAAATGGCCAGGAGATTGAAGTAACCTCAGACCTGCTGAGAGAGGTCTTTGGATTTGGTTCAGGGAATGGAGCCCCTGCAAATCCAAAATATATGGGGCTAGCAAGGTTGACTTTTGTTGAATCTATTAGGACAAATCCAGATGCACCAGTAGCTCTGAACATCAATGTCAAGAATATCTCTTTTGAATACAACCTACTGAGCAAAATCATTACAAAGAATGTTTTGGGATTTATTTGAAGTCTTGATACTTTATCTGGGCCCAAAATAGACTTGTTGATAATCATCTCAAGGAGTATGAAGTTTGATTGGGCCGGTTTATTTGTTCAATACATGCAAAAGATTATGACAAATGAACCATAAGGAAGAGGTTATGTGAGAAGAAATCTGCTGGATATATGGGTTCAGGTTTCTTCATCAAGACAAATCCCTTGGGGTTAATGGTTCAGACCTTGCTAAATCATTTGAATATTTCTAATGTTGCCCCTTCCAATATTAACAAATCCAGGTACAAGCCAGAGATTACAAATCTTATTCCAGGCCTAGATGATGATGAAGAGGTTCAAGAAGTAGAAAGTGATGGTGAGCAGGAACAGAGAACTAAAGCTAGAGATGATGTGCAACCTGCTGCACCAAAGAAGACAGTGGAGAAAAGAAAGGCTGCTGACACCAGAAAAATAACAGATTTGTTGAAGCCTAAGAGGACAAGGCAATCAGTAGACTCTGCCAAGTCTATTGAGGATCAAATCGGTGATAAGACAAAGAAGCTTCTAAAAAGAGAAATATTGCTAGCAAAGAGCAATCAAAAGAATATCACCATGAGTCCCCAGAAAGACCTACAAAGAGAAGAAAGCAAATTGCAAAGAAGAAAGGACATGGAAAGGGTAAAGAACTAAGAGTTCTTGAAAAACAAAGAGAAGAAGAAGCAGAAGAAGATGTTGAAGTAACAACATAAGTTGTAGAGCCTACTGTGGAGGCTACTAAAGTTGTAAAACCAGAGAAAATTGCTAAATCTGGACCTACTATGAAGGTTAATGAAGCAGTTGAAGACCCTACTGAGATGGAAACAACTCTGAGGGAAGGAAAGTCAGTTGATATCCCTGCTGAGGAACATGTAATTCATGGGGAAGCAAGTGTAGAGCAATTAGAGGTAGTAGACACAAACTTACCTACTGGCGAGTCTACTGACATATTTATGTCTATTGAAGAAACACTGAGTAATCTTGTTGAGACATTTGGAAGTAAAAACAAGTTGATAAACCAGCTCCAAGAAAACCAACCATGCCCTATGAAAAAAAGAAGAAGAAATCTAAGAAGCCAACAGAAGATCCTAATCTTAGAAAGATTTCAAAGTACTTTGCATGGAAATTTGGTTTCTATAAGAGAAAAAAGCCAGCAAGAGAACCAATGAGTGGTTTTGAAGAATGGGCTTTTGAAAGTCTTGGGGTGGAAAGTTTGTTGGGATTGATTGACACATCACTCTTAGAGATGAGGCTGCAGGAGATTATTGAAAATGAGAAGCAGAAAGGAAATATCATGTTTAAGGATCCCATATTTAGACAGATACTGATGATTCATCATCATCATTAGATTCAGATGATGATCATCCTATGCATCTAGAAGAATCCAGTGGTATTGCAAAAGAAAGATCTACTGAGGATGCTGGATATGGATCTACTGAAAAGACAGCAGAGCAACCTGCTGAGGATGGCAAGTCGGCTGAGGGCCACCAGACTGACAATGTAGATCAAGAACTGTTTGCTGCATTTACTAAAGATTTGGAGGAGCAAATTATAGCAAAAACACTTCTTGAAGATACAATGTTAAAGGCCACTGCTGAAGTTGTAATGATTGAGTTGACAGAAGTCATTTCTGAGGAATCAATTCAATATCAGGATAGTATTGACACTGAAGAAACCTTAGCACAAGCTGCTGAAGTATTGAAAGCAATTACTGAGGTACATGGTGTATTAGAGGAAAACATGGCTGTTTTTCCCAATATTAGAGAAGATATGGAGGTTCGATCTGTGAGAGGTGTGCAGAAAGAATCGAACACACGTCAGAACTGGAGGTCCAAAGTACTGAGGATCAAATAGTATTAGGACAAAGGTTGGACTTATTGATGGGATTGGAGGAATCCCATGTGTCTAGTTTGGAAGTTACTGAGGAAAATGCTGCTGATGGAACAATTGGGCAAGAAGCTGCTGATGAACAACCTGAGGAGCAGCTTGTTGACTATGATTTCAGTGGTGTAGAATTTCAGCTGCCTGAAGAATAAGTAGAAGAGCCTCAACAAGTATAAGAACCTGTAATTGAGAAGGTACTTGTTTTAATGTAGTTGAAGAAGGTCCTGAACCCCATGTATAGGATAGGACAAGAGCAATTGTGGTTAGGATACCAAGAGCTAATGATAATTCTGAAGGATCTGCTGGAGACTTTGCTGGGCATATCGCTGGAATGGTTGCTGCAATACCAGCACATATTTTGGATGAGTTAAGGTCTGTAAGACAGGATATTACACAGCTAAGAAGTCAATTGAAAGGAGTGAAAAGAGAACAAGATAGAAACTATATCAGCAGACTTATTCCAATTTATCTTTATACTAACACTAGTTGTAATAATTGTTGAACATCAATGATATATAAATGAAGTTTGATCTGTTTTGGTGCTTATCTTTTTACTTTGCTGTAAGGAGGGTATTGGCATCATCACTAAAAAGAGGGAAATTGTTGGACATATTTTTGTTTTAATGATGAGGGCCAGACTAGCTGTTATAAAGCAAAGGCAAAAAGAAGTTTAGATTAAATGTATAGGTTTACTAGAGTTTGATCTTTGTATAGTATTGATCAAACACTCGTTCTAAATAGGTTAGCTAACTTGTTCAGTAGACCTATCTAGGTCAGTAGAGTGTCTAGGAACCTGCTGATGGTTGAAGGCTAAGGGTTCAAACTCAGTTATGAAGCCTAAGGGATCAAACTTTTTATTTAAAGTCAAGGATATGGGATCAGAATTAAGGGAAGTCTATGATGACCTAAACTGATCACATATACCTTGTGTAGAAGGTCTAAGTTCCATAAAAGTTAAGTGGTGATTGGAACTTGGTTATGGTTAAAATGGTGTACTCTAACTTCATAATAAAAAGTTAGATGAGAAGCAGTCACCTGATGTGTTTATAAAACACAGCAGACTATAAGTCTGCTGATAGATATGGACATCAGCAGACCTATGCAACAGATGTCTGCAGAATGTAAAATTCGTATTAATCCAGGTTTCTTTTTGGAAGAGTAAAGGGATAAGGATGAATTACAAGCATTGGATTAATCAGTCAAACAATGGCCAGGATAAAAAGAACGTTGTAAAGTTTCAGAGCAATATCCAATGGAAACAAGTCAATGGTTGTGATCGGGTGTCTCGAAAGGAACATCGGCGATGTCGGCACGATGCCATGAGAGGAAAATTCCAGTCAAGACAAAGACAAATCTGAAACGGCTATATTTGAAATTCAAACACAAGTCACGGGATTCACAACTATAAATAGAGGACTCCTGATTCAGATTGAAGACAATGAAAAATAAGAATCCATACGAAGCAACCAAGTTTTTAAGCAAGAAATACCCTACTGACATTCATTGAGCTTTAATTTACTGATCAAGAATTTTCTTCAAGTGTATCTTGCTATCAAGTTACATCTAGTATACACACATGAAGACTACAAGCTACTGATCATATCATCCTGATTAAAATCTACTGAAAGCTGAATCACTTTCTTGATTCAACCCTTCTTTCTCAAGAAGTTTGCAGAAGACAGAGAAGCACTTTTTAAGTGTCAAGAACTGTTGTTTGTGGTGGAGCTGGTGAAGAGGAAATCGTACCCCTCATGGAATAGTGGAATACTTTGAAGTAGCAATCCTACCTGTTTCTAGTGTTTAGTTTGTGAAGCCATAGTCATTGGTGAAGGGAAAACAGTTTAGGGATTTTCGTAACAGCAACCTCAAGAATCTCTAGTGAATTTCCTCCAACATCACAGGAGAAGAGTGGACTGACAGGATTACACCACTTGGAACCACTATAAATCATGCCTACTTTACTTTACTGCATTTACATTCTGCAATTTACTTTATCAGCATACTCAACACATCAATGTACTGAACTAGCAACTGAATCACACTACTTGCACTACTGAGTATCCAATACTTAGTATCATATTTGTAACAACAAGTAACAATGCTTAATTTAATATATTCCACGGAAAAAAATTCAAGAGTTTCAATAGTCAGTAGACTACTGAGTGTCAGCAGACTATTTACCCTACTGAGTTTGTCAACTCCAAAAAGTTTTAAGTGTTATGTTTATTCAACCCCCCCCCCACCCCCTTCTAAACTTACCCAAAGTCTTTTCAAGAGACCAACACGCATATTCTGGTGTGAGCCACAATTTTAAGCACGTATAACTCACTTTCCCTGGTATGTAGTCGATAGCGCATTGCCTTGACAAGAGTCGACCTTGGCTTTATCCCGAATAATGTTTCACTAATGATTATAAGAGCAAAGGAATTTTAGAATCGGTAGTTTATCAAGAGTGAGACCATGAGGATAGATAAATTTATTAGTGTTCACCCGCCAAGAAAGAGAAATGCATTGGTGCTTTAACTGAATGAATCAGAAGCTCAATTCAGGCTTGTTTATGTTTAAACAATGTTAACATATCATGAATAAGGGATTAAAATTGAAAGACATAGCTTAAACATCAATTAATTGCAAACTGGGGCAATGAGTGCGCATCCCTATGGAATGCATACACATTCCTGAGCTAAAAACATGTTGAAAACTTTATGTCCAAACAATGCGTGCGCATTGCTTACAATGCGTACGCATTACCTAACCAGAACTCCTCCTAAGACTCTCTGTTTAATCAATGCGTGCGCATCCTTATGAATGCGTACGCATTCAAAGAACTAACGAAACCAAAACGTAACTCTGTTCAAGGAATGCGTGCGCATTCGGCGTCGTAAGGTAATCCGCAAAACGCATTACAGGAATGCGTGCACATTGCCTACAATACGTACGCATTCAACCTGCTGCCCTAAATTTCTGATTTCGATCCTTAACGGTTTCTAATAATTTCTAACCCAAATCTCATCAAATTTAACACAGTAAACCATAGAAAAAAATCTCTAACCATACCAAAACATCTATGATCCTTCGATCAACGAAAAACGCATCTTTCTAGCATTAAAGCTCCTTAAAACATGGTCTAAACCCTATAAACAATAATTGAGATCATAGGAAGAGCCTCTTACCTATTTGCAGCCAAAAACCAGACTAAGCAGCCTCAAAAATCTGCAACACTTCTCAACAATCTGATCTCCAAGTGTTGCCCTTCTCACAATGATTCCAAAGCTCTCATCAAATCCACCAAAATCCCCGAGGTATGACCTGATAAACCGAAAATCCCTGAGAAGCACACTATGTCGTCCGCATCGGAAAGAGCTTTCCAAAATGGGGTCCTGCATGTGAAACAGAAACCGGAGCCAAAGGTTATGGCCAAAATACTAGCACGGGTCCCCTAAACCACAAATGGGGTCCTACACAAATCCACCGAAATTCATGAGGTGTGCACTGATCCATCGAAAATCCCCGAGAAGTGCACCATGTCGTCCGCATCGGCAAGGGCTTTCCGAAATAGGGTCCTGCACGTGAAATGGTCACCGGAGCCCATGTTCTTGCCAATCTGAGGACCACAAACTTTGTTAACCATCCACTGTATGTGGATCCTACATTTTTAGGCCGAATGACATCATTTCATAGTAGAAAATTCCTCCAGCGTCCCCGAAGGCCATCATCTCCTTTTCCTCACATGCCATTTTACTTGTTGATATCCGGAATATGCATCTAGAAAACTCAACATCTCAAATACGGCAATCCGGTCGACCATTCTGTCGATCCTCGGCAGCTCATAGGGATCTTTTGGGCATGCCTTGTTTAGATCTGTAAAATCGATGCACATGCGCCATTTTCCATTGTGCTTCTTGACCATCACAACATTTGCTAGCCTGGAGGTTTATTGGAGTTCCCTGATGATCCCGGCTTTAACCAACATGTCAACTTCAGTCTTGATAGCCTTTTCTTTTTCTATGGAGAATTGGCAGGCCTTTTGTTGTACGGGTTTGAAGCGTGGATCGATGTTGAGGTGGTGCAATGCGATCTCAGGCTCCACCCCTCTCATGTCCATTACAACCCAGGAGAAGGCATACAAGTTTTCTTTGAGCAGTGATATCAGCTTTTCTTTCTCTTGTTCTTCCATCTGAGCTCCAATTTTCACCTTCTGATCAGGATATTCCTCATTTATGATTACCTCAATCAATTCATCTTGAGCAGTAAAGTCTGACTCATCTCTTATCTGGAGGGTGTCACAGAAGACCGCTTTAAGTTTGACATACCCCTCCTGGTTGATTTTCATCCTCTCTTTTAACAGATTTGGCTCTTTTTGAGCCTCAGTTTCTCCGATCGTGTTCATATGGGCTCGTTGGGAAGACAACTTGGTTGCCTCGATCTGAGGCCTCTTGTATGTCCCTCGTACTGGATAATCACTTCGGTTTTCAGTCACATGATCTAGCAGTAGCTTGGGACGGCTGACGATCGTTTCGATTCCTTCATCGGTGTAAAACTTGGCCCTCTGTTGGGGTGTGGAGACAACCATCTGAAACTTTCCTTGGGACGGGATCCCTAGATTGCTGCATATTGAGAATGCAGATCAACAACCAAGAAATCAACCTTTTCCTTTCGATATGGTGGGTGGTCGCCAATTTCCACATCCAGCTCAATGACCCCCATAACGGCCACTTTGTCAATCGAGAATCCTTCCAGCATCCCCAGATAGGGCTTTAGCCTTGAAGTCCCTACCCTCAACTGTTTTAGGGTTTCCAGGTAAATGATATCTCGGGTGGCCCCTATATCCAAAAGGACATGATTGATGCCGAAGTCGCTAATCCCAACTTGAACCACAATCGGTAGCTCTATTGCCACGGGCGGTCCTGCCAACTCGCTCCGGGTGAACGTTATGGCCTGTTCATTCAGGGCCAAGATAACCGGCTTCTCTCTTCCCATGATGTTGATCGCATTTATTTTACTTTAAGCTGATGATTACTGGGGAATTCTTCTATGATCACCTTGATTTCATTCGGATATTTGCGAGGACCCCTGTCATTTTTGTTAACCCCTCCGTTCTTGTACTTGTCCAACTCTCCATCCTTGATCATTATGTCAATGATCCTTCTCAAAGTGATACACTCATTGGTGATATGACCATGATCCTCATGGAAGTCGCAATATTTCATCTCGTCCCTCGTCTTGGGGTCGGACCTTAAGGGTATGGGCCTTTCAATCCGATCATGTATTTTGTAGAGTATTTTAGACAAGCTTGCATTGATCGGAATGAACTCGGACTCATCAAATTTGATTGGTTTCTTGACTTTTCTGTCTCGATACTTTCCTTTCTTTCAGTCATCTTTCCAGTCTTCCCTATGTTCTTCCCTCTTTTCATTTTTTGAGGGTCGAGACTCGCTTCGACTTTTTCCTTTCCCGGAGGGTGAGGAAGCCGCCTCTGTTAGACTGAATATGTGAGCCTGATTGAAAAGGTCATGTAGATTCAGAGGAGGGTGCATGGCGAAATGTATTATCATCACTCCGTTGGCGATTCCGTTCAGGAAACCTCTTTGAACCTTATTCTTCGGTAGATTTTTTGTCTGCTCATATATCCTCATGAATCTGTCATAATAGCTTTTGCATGATTCCCCTTCACTTGATGGACCTCATATAGGTCTTCAATAGACTTATTTGGCCGCTCAGCCATTTCAAATTCTTTCAGAAAAAATTCCCTTAGCTCTTCCCAACTTTTGATCAACCCACAGGGAAGGTTTCGGAGCCAGGATGCCACCCGCTCTTGCATGGTACCCACAAATACGATGCACGAAATAGATTTATTCTTGGTGGCCAGGAGCGTATGGCTTTGAAATGCGGCTATCCATTCAAGAGGGCAGGAGGTTCCCTTGTAGTAAACGTATTGTGAATACTGGACGCCTCTGGAAGGTAGTGAATCTAGTATCTCATCCAAATGGACATCGATTCCCTGAGTCGGCTCAGGATTTTCATCCTGCTTAGCTTTTTCTCTTTCCACCTTTTCCAATCTGTCATCCTTTATAGGCTCAGCATTCTTAATAGGAACAACCTTTCTCTGGATGATGTCCTCCGTGTCCGTATAGTAAACTGATTCAACGTCTTTCTCTGCTTTTTTTCTCATTTAGAATTTGTCGCACGTCGCGGAGGCCTTTCACCTCATGCCATAGAACGGACAGGACCAATGCGCTGTTGAAGTGTTCTTTTTTCAGGGTGGCCTAACCGTTCCAAGGCCGATCCTCTTTCTAAACTTTTCTCCAGGAGGTGCTTTCTCCCTTGCCTCGCTGATGAGTATTCACTCTCCTCTATCTCAATTCTCGTCCATTCACGCATGGGTGCTGGCCGACTCTTATGCGGAGCGGCAGCCTCGGGCCTAGACGTAGTGGGAGGTGCTCATTAATCAGCACAAGAGATAGATTACATGTGGCCAGGCACAAGTTAGCTACATACATCGATTTGACATATTCTGCATAGGCTAGTGCTGCTTTCGCTCCATGAGTATTATCCCTGGGAATCTCCTCTACCTTGGGAATCCTTTCCAGAGCCATTTTCTATTTTCATGCTGTTTTGAGGCCCCATCGACTGCTTTCCCATGGG
Source organism: Gentiana macrophylla (assembly GCA_026214975.1). Taxonomy (NCBI): domain Eukaryota; kingdom Viridiplantae; phylum Streptophyta; class Magnoliopsida; order Gentianales; family Gentianaceae; genus Gentiana; species Gentiana macrophylla. The sequence goes on from CM047810.1 coordinate 63,219,031, forward strand.
CATGACCAGTACGGATCGACCCTGAGTTCGCAGCGTTCTCCCTTGACCTAGATCTTTTTTGATTCAGGATAGTTCTACTATCGACATTCGGTCTCGATCTGTCTTCTGGCTGAGAGTTATCCCACCCTGTGGTAGGATTTTAATGCATGATGTCTAAGTTGTCTTGGTGGAGAGGACCTCGTGTGGGCCCCTTTTCTAGGGTGTGTGGTACTAGGGCATTGTCTTTTGTTCCTGCCATGTGTCAACGCTGATACGCTGTCTGTGCAAAATGCCAAAAATACTCTGATTTTTTCCCAACCGTTCTGACAGTTACCAACCTTGCACAGCCTGAATTATTCAGACAGCGTGTCATGTGTATTTTCGAAAGCAACCGGTCTGGCGGGTCTAACGACGGAGTCGACGTACGGATATCGGTACTTGGTGAGCAACTGCGATTTCTGAAGTGTGAAGACCCGAAAATTCCAACACCTTAACGATTCCGACGTGGTTTTTCCCAAATCCAGAGAGAAAAAAATAGTATATTCCAAACACCAAATCTACTTTGGCGTAATACCCAGAATATCTGAACGAAATCAACGGTAGCACACAAAGGAACGGAATGGTAACACCCAAAATGACAGAACTGACCAAAGCTCTTTCCTTAACGTGAAAATGTTCAGAGTGCGATTTCTCAAGAGCAAACTCAACAAAATCATGTGTCCTTGGTTCTTTTCGGGGGTGAGAAGCTCTAAACAACAAATCAAAATCTCTAAAATGAAGTTTCCGGCCGGGAAACGTACGATGCCAACTCTGGTGAGTCCCTTTGTGCAAGATTCACAAAGAAAGTGATGATTCAAACACAGGCTCATGATTCTGAACAAGGAATCGAGGAGGTTACCTTATTTCGAGATTGTTTTGACATTGAGTTAGAGATTTGGACGTGAGCAAACGAGAGTTGAGAGCTTCTGTTGTAAAAACCTTGAGAAGGGCCTGAAGAAAATGGAGCTCTTCCTAGGACCGTTGTAAAATCCTGCAACCGTGGAGGAGCCGTACACCGGAAACGGGCTGGAAGTTTCTGATTTTCCCGGTAACGGAGCCAACTGATATTGTCAAAATTATCTAGGGTGTTCAGCAGTAGATTAGTGGTGGATATCTAGCTATAAAAGTGATGTAAAGATGGTGGCGCACGGTGGTGCTGTGGAGTTTGTGGTGGTGGTGCAAAACAAGTAGTAAGAGAATAGTGAATTGGGCAGAGTTTTGACTTGTTTTATAAATAATCAACCCCCTTTCAGTTTATACATAGGGCCCTATTTATAGGGTGAGAACCAACTAATGTTCAACATAATTACAATCAAGTACAGATAGTACAACTGAATATGTGGCTAATCGTCGGACCGCACTAGGGCGATGGCGGCATGGACCCATGAGTCTATGCAGTGTGTCCTCAATCGGCTAGTTGTGTCGTCGGTCTTTGTCTCCAAATGTGGAGGAGGGGATCTCTGGCGGATCCATTAGGCTTGTACTTGAGTAGGTTTGTCGTCTGGTTTGTTTGCTCTTGCTGTGATCTCGCCCTGTAGGCCCACCGAGAGGGTAAGAATATGCCATGTGGGCGGGCTTTGCCGTTGGTGGGCTTTCCGGCTGCCATTCCAGTCCTATACATGTGTCTCAACGGACTCGGATGCTGACTCATGGGCCGGAATTGAGGCCGGCCTATCAAATTAAATTGCACAATCCAAGTGTATCTCATACACTGGAAAGTGGCGCCCCACATGCCAATAAATTGGCATCCGGAATATTCTTTAATTAATAAACATAATTAATAGCTAGTATTTAATTTATTCATAATAAATAAATACCACTATATTAATTTAATCACTATAACACTTTATAGTCGAGATAAACTTTCCTTATTTGGTTATCACTATAACCGCATTTTAATCCGGCTAGATGTTCTTATGTGTGTGATCCGATAGGCTCCTGAATATGTTGGCCGTAGACACAAAGTGCAATTACAAAAATGTCCTTCATAGCTAACGATCACGAAATAGCGTCTAGCAACACATCGTGACCCCCAATCATCGGAAAAGTCAAAAGCAATGACTACTACCTTTCATGTGAAACAGTTACCGTGTAAATAGAATCCTATCGCTGTAATAATATACATACAATCGTATCTCGAGTGTCAGTACATCAACGATCGTATCTTATAATCTGGATAGCATGCTCTCTCAGAATAACTCATTTACTCCCACTTTGCAAAGATTCACGAGAGCTAGACAATCCTTATAAGAAGGCCATTTCGGGTATTTACTCCTTGTTGGTCCCTTGAAAAGGCTTTGGTTAAGTTTAGAGGGGAGGGGTGAATAAACTAAACACTAAAAACTTTTGGAGTTAACAAACTCAGCAACTTCAGCAGCCTGCTGATAGCTCAGTAGTCTACTGACTATTGACTTTTCTGAATTTGTTGCAGCGGAATATATTTAAATTAAGCCTTATTACTTCTTGTTAAAATATGATACCAAGTATTAGATACTCAGTAGTGTATGTGTGTGATTCAGTTGCTAGTTCATTGGATTGATGTGCTAAATTTACTGAATGCAGAATGCAAATGCAGAAAGTAAGTAGGCAATTTTTATAGTGTTTCCAGGTGGTGTAATCCTGTCAGTCCACTCTTCTCCTATGATGTTGGAGGTAATTCACTAGAGATCCTTGAGGTAGCAGGTACAAAAATTCCTAAGTTGTTTGTCCTTCACCAATAACTATTGCATCAGAAACTGAACACTTGGAAAAGGTAGGATAGCTGCTCCAAAGTCTTCACTTGGAAAAGGTAGGATTGCCTCTTCACCAGCTCCACCACAAACAACAGTCCTTGACACCCAAAGATGCTTCACTATCTTCAGTAGATTTCTTATAAAAGAAAGTTTGAATCAAGTAAGTGATTCAGCCCTCAACAGCTTGATCAGGATGATATGATCAGCAGCTTGGATTCTTCAAGTGTGTAAACTTGATGTAGCTTGACAACAGATTACACTTGAAGAAGTTTATTGGATCAGTAGCTTTAAGTTCAGTAGGGTCAGCAGCGTGACTTTTTTATAAGAATCTAAAGCTCAGGATTATCTGTTGTTTTTCTCTCAAAAATCATTTTCTGTTTATGTAACAGGGGTCTTCTATTTATAGGTGAGAATCCTTGTGACTTATGTTTGAAATTCAAACATAGCCGTTTCAGATTTGTCCCATCTTGACTTGCTTTACGTCCCTCAGACATAGTAATCGACAATTGCTCGATTTACTTTTGTCGATTTGATCGCCCACCCTTTGACTTGTATCAATTGGATAAACCTCTGTTTCTTTCCAACATTCCTTTAATCTTGTCCATTTATTTGTTGATAAAACCTAGAGTTGTTATCTGTCATTTTCTTTGTAAACTTCCAATGTAACCTTTGATTAAATCGAAATATATGTTCAAAGAGTTCTGTGATTGTAAGTCTCTTTGAAATACATATCGATCGATTGATTCAAGGTTCTTTGTGTTTATAAAAACACTGCAGCTGACTTCTCTTATATCTAACTTTTTATTATGAAGAAGATTACACCATTTTGAATATAACCAAGTTCCAATCACCATTTAACTTATGGAACTTTGACCTTGTACACAAGGTATATGCAATCAGTGTAGGTCATCACAGACTTCCTTAAATTATGATTCCATATCCTTGACTTTAAATACTAAGTTTGATCACTTAGCCTTCAATTACTGAGTTTGAGCCCTCAGCCTTCAGTCTTCAACAGGTTCCTAAACTAGTCTACTGACTTAGGTACCCTATTGATCTAGACAGGTCTGCTGATGAAAGTCAGCTGACCTTTTACAGTGCTTGTTTGATCAAACCTATACAAAGATCAAATTCTAATAAGCCTATACATTTGATCTAGACATCTTTTTGCCTTTGCTCTATATAATGACTAGTCCGGCACTCATCACTAAAACTTAAAATAAGTCCAACAATTTCCCCCTTTTTGGTGATGATGCCAATACCCTCCTTACAGCAAATAAAAAAGAGTAAAAACAAAAACAGAACAAATTCTGTCATTTCTCATTATAATCATATTTGTTCAAAAAGTAATACAGCCTAGATTCAGCAAAGATAAGAGCAATTGTAAGTATGTTGATCTAGTTTCTTCTTTCTCTTTCCTACCTTTCATTCTCTTGCTGCTCTTGATATTCCCTTATATCTCTTACCATTTCTCTCATCCACTGATTTTCAATAAGGGAAAAATCAATATGGGGATTCACTTCCTTCCACTATTTCCACGCCTCAGGTAGAGTAAGGTTGATCTGATGTACTCTGAAGCCTAAACGCATGTATAACTCTTTGAACTCATTAGTGAATCTTTAGCTGATGTAGTGGGTAGACTCCTTCCACCTCTTCCACCTATTCTACCTCTGTGTGAAGATCTTAAGGCTTTTACTCTTGCTTCCCAAAACTTAAGCCCCAAGAAGGAATTGAGTCCCTCATGGAAGCCCTTGTCATGGTAAGGTCTTCTCTTGTTGTAGTAAAGCTTCTTATATTCTTTGAAATGATCATCAGTAAGTGGAAGTCTGCCAGGTGCAGGTTCTCTGTATGCATTGGTGTCATCTTCCCATCTCTTTTGTGCAAAAATCGTAGCAGCCTCTTTTGCTACTGCTATTTGGCTCTCTTCCCCCTTATTGACATCATCAACAAAACGGGACAGCAGGCCATGAACACTCTCTTGTGTGATCACCAAGTTGTTCAGTTGACCCTCAATTATCTCTGTTCTAGTGTCAACTGCAGTGATCCTTCCTTGCATTTTCTGCTCCAGTAGATTGATCCTCTCAGTAAACTTAGAATCCAATCCAGTAGGGTAAAGTGTTCCAGTAGGTTCAGCCACAACAGGCTTGGGTGCCTCAACAAGTTTATCAAGTTTCTGGTGAATGGATGTAAACTGATCTTTCAGGAACTTATCCTTCAGTGTATTGCCCTATTTTATTCCCTTTACATCTTGGGCAAGATCAGCAAGAGCATACTGAGTGTAAGTAATATTGGAAGCAACAGTTTCAGTGGTTCTTCATCTATTTTCCACCAACTTCACCAAGTCTTCAAACTTTTGCTCTTGTCTATCAAGTTGAGTTCTTAATCTTGTAATGTCATTTCTGACTGCCCTCAACTCATCCAACACCTGTGCTGGTACCCCACCAGCCATTCCTCCAGCCATATGTCCCGCAGATTCATCAGCAGGCTCTTCCATATTGTATTGTGTCCTCTGTCTGCAGACAACCATGGCTCTACTCATGTTCCTTCCAGGAGGGGCAGGTCCTTCTTCAACAATAGCACCAAGAATATCCTCCATAATTGGATCTTGTGCAGGTTCTTCCAAAATTGGTATAAATGCCTGTTGGGGTTCATCATCAATAGGCTCTTCCACAGGCATTTGAAATTCCTCATCACTGAAGTTATAGTCCAGCAGCTGCTCATCCTCATCAATAACAACAGTCTGATGACCATCCTTCCCTTCAGTGACCTTTCCTCCAGTAGGCTCTACTACAGTAGCCTGTTCTTCAATAATTGCAGGGGTTTCCTCCAAACCCATTGGGAGTTCCAACCTTTGTCCAGGTGTTGTTTGGTCCTCAGTAACCTGTACCACCAGTTCCGACCTTTGTTCAGGTGCTGTTTGAACCTCAGCAGCCTGAACCTCCTCAAAATGTAATGGTGATTCTTCCAACCCCATCACCATGTCCAACCTCTGTCTAATCACTGTTTGTTCCTCAGTGAGTAGGCCTCTCTCTTCTACACAAATAAAAGGAAAAGTTGCCATGTTTTCCTCTAGATATCCTCTAGCATCAGCAACCTTATGTAGGGTTTCAGCAGATTTTGATAGAGTGCCCTGAGTGTCAATCCACTCCTGATATTGAATTGAATCTTCAAAACTGACATCAGGTTCACTATGTTCAATAATATTCTCTTCAACCAAATCATCAGTCTGCTGATCCTCAGGATTCATATCAGCCTCCACAACCTTGAATGCATCAGATGTGCCAACCATCCTGTTACCTCCAAGGTTTATCCCATCATTGATTAAAGCCTCCAAATCATCTATGGTGAGATCTTCCAGATCCTCATCCATTTGGCCAGTCTGCTGGCCCTCAGCAGACTTGCTAGCATCAGTGGACTGTTCTACTCTTGGTTCATTTAACATAGCAGTCCCACTGGCTTCTCCTTGATGTGTGGGATGACCATCATCAGAGTCAGATGATGATGAATCATCCTATCTAATCCATCTCTAGGATCCGTGAATTTGATACCTTCTTCCTTCTTTTGTTCATCAATGAGTTCCATCAGTCTCATTTCCAGCAAAGATGTATCAACCAAATCAAGCAAATTCTCCACTCTTAACCTTTCAAAAGCCCACAACTCAAAGTCTGTCATAGGCTCAGTTGCTGATTTTTTTTTCTTGTAATATCCAAACTTCCATTGAAAGTAGTAGGCAACCAGCAGGAGTTTAGGATCAACATACCATTCTTTCTTTTTCTTTTCTTTCCTTTCCAAGGGCATAGTTGGCATTTTGGGAGCTGTGTGTCAACTTGGCTGACCTCCAAAGGTCTCAACCAGCAGATCAGAGTTTCCTCAATAGATACTTCTAGGTCAGTAGGTTCTTCTGGTTGTACATTTGTACCTACCACCTCCATCTGCTCCACACTTGGTTCCTCCTGACTTACATGCTCATCAGTAGGGTTAGCAGCAGACTGCTCTTCCCCCTGAACTATTGCAGAATTTGCAGGGTCTTGTACAGTTATATCAATATCCACAGCAGTGCACTCGAGAGTCTCATGGGGTTCTTCAAGAGGCTCAAAGAGTTGCTCAACAACAACCTCTCCAGTTTCAGTAGACATAACAATTTTTAGAGGTTCAGCTTCAATAGCCTCTTGCTCTTCCTCTTGCTCTTCCTCTTCCTCTTCCCTTTGTTCTTCAAGGATCCTCAGTTCCTTGCATTTTCCATGCTTCTTTTTCTTAGCAATTTCCTTCATTCTCTTGGAAATTTGCTCTGCTTCAACTTCAGCAGCTTTCCTCTTCCTTGTAATTTCAGCAGGGTCAGTAACTTCAATTTCAACTAGACCCTCAGTAGACTCAGCAGTCTGCTTCCTTGTTTTCCTTGGCTGTAACATCTCTGTGATTTTTCTGGTGTCAGTAGCCTTCATTTTCTCAGCAACTTTCTTGGGTGCAGCAGGTTTAACAACTTGTTTGACCTGCTCACCACCAGCACCACCATCTCCATCATTATCACTTTCTGTTGCTTCAGCATCCACATCCTCATCATCATCCAAACCAGGGATGAGATATCCAATCTCTTTCTTATATCTTGACTTGTTGAGTTTTTCAGGTGCAACATCAGCAATCCCCAAATGATTTAGCAGGGCCTGAACCATCAAACCCAAAGGCAAGGCCTTGGATTTCCTTGTCCCTTCTCTTTCATCAGTTATCACTTTCTTCAAGTATTGGACAAAGAACCCAGCCCAATCAAACTTCATGCTTTTACATATGATGATCAGTAGATCAATCTTGGGTCCAGACAATGTGTCAAGGCTTCCACTCAATCCCAATATATTCTTTCCTATAATTTTTCTCAGCAGATTGTATTCCATCCCAATGTGTTTCACATTGATTCCCAGAGATGATTTGATAGCATCACTTGTCTTTATTTTGTCAACAAAATCAAATCTTGACAGCCCCATTTCTTCAGGGTTAGTTGGAGCATTATTTCCAGGTCCAAAACCAATTGCTTACCTCAGCATGTTTGAAGAAATTTCAATCTCCTGGCCATTCACTATTGTAGTAAATGCCTCTCTATTATCTCTTATCACAATGTTTCTCCAGAAGCTAACAACATTTGTGTAAGATATTCTTTCCAGTCTGATATTCAAAACATCTTCCAATCCTTCAAATCTTTTGATTCTACGACCAATATTGATAGCTAATTCAGTTTTGTTAGCATCAACAACAAAGCCTCTGACACTTTGGCTTGTTCCGATATGAACATCATCCTTATCTGCCATTATTGATGAATAAGAAGAAAAAGATAGCTTTCAAATCTGTGTTCACACGGCATATTTGTAGAGAAAATCAATCTGAGTTATGTAAGGATCCTCTATGTATATGTCTGTATATATAGTAGAGAGTAGTGGGTAGAAACTGTCAGATAATGCACTGTAGCATTAACCACGATTAAATTTGGAATGAATGAGATCTTGACATATGGCCCATAACTTATCCATAAAGAGTTGTAACCGTCAGATCGTGTAACTATGGTTATAAAGATAGAATAAATATCCCAGTCTTTTGCTTTTTGACTTTTGTTAAAGTTTTGACTGTAACGTATGCCTCAACAGACCTTGCCATCAGTGGACTTGGATTAGCAGCCTGCCGACATAATATCTCAGCAGCCTGCTGACAATGTTACTCTGCTGATCTTTAATTCTTCTTGTTTTGTCCAACTGATAATACAAGATGAAGTTTAATACCAACGACTGATCTGTCAAGTGAGCTCACTCAACATGACAAAGACCAATCCTCTTGGCAACTTCATTTGCTCAATTGTCGAAACATAAATAAGTACATGAAATTGTTGATACCAATGACTAATCTGCTAAGTGAGCTCACCCAACATAGCAAAGACTAATCCCCTTGGTGAATTCCAGTACATTGCTGATCATAGGTGTATCAGCCAACTTTTATAATTCCAAGTTATGTCCTTAACTTAGCAAATCTTTCACTATCCAATGGTTTTGTGAAGATATCAGCAAGTTGATCTTCAGAAAGGGATGTAAAGAACCACCACATCATTCTTTTCAACATGATCTCTTATAAAATGATGTCTCACATCAATGTGCTTGGTTCTTGAGTGCAAAACAGGATTTTCTGTGATTGCAATTGCACTTGTGTTGTCACAAATTATAGGAATTTCTCTTTCTTCAATCCTATAATCCCTTAACTATTTTCTTAACCAAAGAATTTGTGCACAGCAACTTCCAGCAGCAATATATTCAGCTTCAACAGTAGAAGTTGATATAGAATTCTATTTTTTACTGAACCCGGAAACCATTCTATTTCCCATCAACTGACAAGTTCCTGTGGTGCTTTTTCTATTAATCTTGCATCCAGCATAATCATAATCTGAGTAGGATATAACCTTGAAGCTTCCATCTTTTGAATACCAAATTCCTACATCCAAAGTCTCTTTTAGATACTTGAGAACTCTTTTGACTGCAGCTAAATGACTTTCTTTAGGTTTTGATTGAAATCTTGCACAAACACCTACAGCAAAGGATATATCAGGTCTGCTGGAAGTAAGGTACAGCAGACTGCCTATCATCCTTCTATATAAAGTCTGATCAACATCTTTACCTTCTTTGTCTTCATCCAATCTAATGTTTGTACTCATAGGACTTGATACTTTGGTGCTATTTTCCATACCAAATTTTTTTCAGGAGCTCCTTGGTATACTTGGTTTGGTGAATGAAGATTCCATCTTTCATTTGTTTGACTTGCAATCCCAAAAAGTAGTTCATTTCTCCCATCATACTCATTTGGAATTTACTTTTCATCAGATTAGCAAACTTCTCACATAGCAATTCATTTTCAGAACCAAAAATTATATCATCAACATAAATCTGTACCAGCAGGGTGTTGTCTCCTTCATTGATTTTGAAAAGAGTCTTGTCAATGGTACATTTGGTAAAACCATTGCCCACCAAGAATTGAGATAGGGTCTCATACCATGCTCTTGGTGCTTGTTTCAAACCATAAAGTGCTTTGTTAAGTCTGTACACTTTATCTTCTTGATCTTTAACTTCAAAACCAGGAGGTTGCTGAACATAGACCTCCTCTTCCAGAATGCCATTCAAAAATGCACTTTTGACATCCATCGATATACTTTGAAGTTTTTGTAAGCCAAGATATGCCAAGAATAATCTTATAGCTTCCAATCTTGCAACAGGGGCATATGTTTCATCAAAATCTATTCCTTCTGCTTGAGAATAGCCTTTTGCAACTAGTCTGGCCTTATTCCTTACAATGGTACCAGATTCATCCAATTTGTTTCTGTATACCCATTTGGTTCCAATTATATTTGCATGATTAGGCCTTTCCACTAGTGTCCACACTTGATTTCTTTCAAATTCATTCAGTTCTTCTTGCTTAGCAATTATCCAATCTGGATTTGATATTGCTTCTTCAACAACTTTAGGTTTTATTTGAGATAGAAAACAAGTGAACATTGCTTCTAATTGTCTTCTAGTCCTTACACCTTGCTGTATGTTGCCAATAACTTGCTCAGCAGGGTGATCCCTTAACCATTGTGGATTTTGGTTAGATTGATTTTCAGGAACATCATCATCAGTAGGGTCTGCTGTTGCTTCAGCAAGGGGTTCAGCAGATCCTTGAACTGCCTCAGTTGTTGCATAGGTAGTGTTACCGGTAGGGGGTTCAGCAGGGGCAGAGTCAGAAACCTTTAAGTCATTTATCATTTCCAAAACATCAACACATTCTGGATCAGTGACTTGTTGATTCTCAGCAGGTTCTGAAGCTTCATCTTCCATTCCAGTGAATTTAGGTTCATCAAATACAACATGTATTGTTTCTTCATGTTTCAGTGTCCTTTTGTTCAGTACCCTTAATGCCTTGCTGACAGAAGAGTATCCCAAGAAGATTCCTACATCTGCTTTAGGTTGGAAGGTCTTCAATTGCTCCTTATGATTTAATATAAAACATTTGCTTCCAAATGGATGGTGTTAGGAACATTTTATTATGTTTTGATGATGGCCATACTAGCTGTTATAGCAAGCCTGAAATAAGTTAGAACTCTCTGTATAAGTCTTTACTTAGAGTCTGACATGTTGTATAAGTTAGGTCAGACAAGTATTGTACTAGTTGGTAGGACGGCAAAGCAAAAACAGATATTCGGCAAAATGAAGCCAGCAAAGCACCAGCAGAGAAGTAATGAAGACATTATGGTCTGACTTATAACCAAGGAAGTCTGTAATGACCTTGGATAAGTCTAAGTTATGTTTTTAAGTGATGAAACTCAATGTTCAAATATGGTGTACACTGGTCTCACCCAAATCAAGGATAAGTGAAGTAAAAAGACTCTCCTAATACTAGAACAAAAAAAGGAAACAGTGAATCGGCTGAGTAGACTGACCTTCGGCAAAGTGAAAACAAAACAGCGAAGAAAGAACTAACGGCTAAGTCGGAAGGCTCACACTCGACCGCCGTTCGAAACGGGCGAAGTAACACTTACTGCACTGCATTTGATATATATGTTGAAGATACAGAAGATCATGCATTAAATGCACAATCAATAGAGGATCAATCAAGGACGGATTTTCTTCTATACGTTTGAAGAAAGAATCCGATCACTGAAATCAAGGAGAATACAATTAAGGGGGAATCAAGAATAAAATCAAGGATTATTCCTCATTAATATAGCCAACGGACGGAATTTCAAAAACGAAGTTACTCAAGGCTATAAATAGAAGGCATTGTGAGAAAAACAAACAACGATTAAAAAAGGGAAATCAAGCGAAACTCTGTCAATTTGAAAATCTCTCTCTCGAACTTACAAGGATACATCTAGTGATCAACTCAAATATCGAACTACAAAGTCATACTTAATCGAGATTCATCAAGCAAGTGTGTGAATCACATTCACATCAAATCGAAGCAAGCTCGAATCGGAGGCAATCTGAGAAGGAGTTGAATTTGTGATAGCTGTTGAAGGATCTTGATCTTAAGGAGCAGCAAAGGGAAGGTGAATCATCAAGTCATTGCAATCAAGGAGTGATAGTCTTATAGATTGTGAAGCTTGGGAAGCCAAGGACAATCATACTATTGTATCGTGAAAACAATAGTGAATTCCTCCAATCATCACAGGAGAAGAGTGGATTAAGGGATTACACCACCCCGAACCACTATAAGCCTTGTGTCAACTTAATTTACGCAATTTACTTTACAGCATTCATTTAATTTGCATACATCAATATTTACATCTGTGACTGTCTAAACAGATTTGAAAACAATATAGTAAGAAGGGACTTATCCGCTGCCCAAAAGCTTTTAAACAAAAGAAAAGTTTTTGAAACTCCACTATAGTCATTCACCCCCCCCTCTGACTATAGTTTCACCCTTCTCTGGGACCAACAATTGGTATCAGAGCAGTGTTCCTAGTATCAGAACCTGTTCAGATCTAATTTCTGGTAACAAGGAGATCACATATTTTCAAAGTAGTTTTCAAATCTGAGTTTTTCATACACTTACATTTATATCTTCAATTGCACTGATGGATTCCTCAACCTTCTTGTCAAAAGTACATGTGTTTAATGTTAACAATTTTGATGAATATAAAATAAGAATGCTATCTCATCTTGCAGCAACTCATGAAGAGATGCTGGATGTAATCAATGATGGACCAATCAAAATCACTACGGTGGTAAGCACAGGAGCAGATCAAGGAAAGGAAATTGACAAACCTAAAAAGGATTGGACCAAAAATGACAGGAGAGGAGCAAACTGGACTTTGTTGCAAAAGACATGATCTTGAAGACCCTAGAGCGACAACATGTTCATGAGAATCAAAGATCGCAAAAGCGACAAAGGAGATGTGGGACAAGCTATCATTGATAAATGAAGGGATCAAGCGATTAAAGAAAACAAACTATCTCGTTATAAAAGCAGAAATTTGAGAACTTTAAAATGAAAGGTGGTGAATCCATTGATCAAATGGACAATGATTCTCAAGCATCATCGATGAATTACAACGGCTTGGACACATATATCCCCGTAAAGATGTATGCTTGAAGATCTTGAGAGGACTACGAAAGATGGAAGATCATAACATCAGTAATCAGAGGAACAACAAATCTTGCAAGCACTGACACTCTGACACTGATGTCCCAATTAAAAGCTCATGAATTTTAATTGAACGGCGAAGATGGTGCTCCGGCAGAGACACACAAAATCATCGCATTATTGCATCCCAAACAAAGTAACTTTGTCGAATGCATCAAAGAAAGAGACACATGAACTAAAAGAATGTAGCTTTATTAGTTAAACGTTTTGTGAGTTTAAAAGAAACCATTCAAAGGAAATTCTTCGTCAAACAAAAAGTCAAGCTCAAACAGAGACATGAAGAAGAAAGATGAAGAATACAGATGCTTCAACTGCAACAAGAAAGGTCACTTCAAGGCTGATTGTCCTAAAGAGAATGACAAAGATGATGAAAAGAAGAAATATAGAGCATCTGAAAAGAAAAAGAGCAAGAAGGCACTTAAAGCAGAATCCAGCAGTGAAAAGCACGAAGAATCATCTGATAATGACTCAGACGACAGTTGATGGACGTAATTTCTACGGTCCGGTCAAACAAAGACTCGAAACCTTAGCAGAATCTACCCTCTAACCGGCAGTGTACCGGGTCGAGTGAAGGATAGTGCTTGAGGAGTCCGAGGTCGAACCCACAGGGATTGGTCTTTGAGTACCACAGTCGACTTATTTCTCAGTTCAGGTCAACAAGAGAGATATATGATTACACTATTGCAATAAAGAAAGATTATACTACTCGGAGTTCTAGACAAATAAACGGAGTATGGCCGAACTACGATCCAACGGATTACTTTACCATTAAAAAGATTGCCCCGGGAGTGTGCTTTACCTTCCTTCACCGTCTATCGATAACTCATAGGCAACTAGGGCGTCAATCTAGTGCACGGGTGACTAGGGTGTCAATCTAGTTCCGATATAAACCCCGTATTAGAATTGGTCTTGATGACTAGGGCGTCAACCTAGTACACGGGTAGGTGTCAGACTACCTTTCAAGCCCAAAACTTCTACGGTCTCGAAACCCGGTTCCCACACACCGCCGCAACATACATTTATAAGCTAAGTGTGTGTGTGCAACAATGAATGTAGTTGTCAGTTCCATTCAATGCTATCAAAACAAGCAAAACAAGTTTCAAGATATGTATCAACGATTAAAACGATAAATTATGTGTTAAACGACCTCCCGGTTCATCACATTAACGGTGTTTCACCCGCATTCACGTGGTTCGACCATACGAACAATCTAGCTACTCATAACGAAATCTAAACAATACAAGCAAGAGAAAAACATCACAACAACAATAAAACAACAAGAGAACATACCCATTTCGATTACTCAATGAACTCCCAAATTCGAGCTCCAAAAGATCAAATTTTGACAACTGAAATGTTACAGATCGAGGATTTGAGTTGTACAATCAAAGAGAAGATCGAAAGACGATTCTAATGGTATATAGCACTTAATCTAACTCTAAAAGATGAAGGAAATCGCCTCAAATCGCCCTACCTATCTAAACTAGTTTCTCCCCTCCGCCGCCGAAATGGGTCGCTTTATATAGAAGGAGCATCGGAACGCACGTTTGAAGTGAGTGGAACGCGTGCGTTCGCTTCACCTCTGGCGGCAGCCTCGGCTCTCATCATGTGGAACGACGTTTGAAATGAGTCAAACGACGTTTGGCTCGCATGGAACGCCTTCGTTTGGAACATGGAACGTGCGTTTGGTGGCTTCAAACGCACGTTTGAGGGCATTTGCAAACCGGCGTTTGGGAGGGCTCAACTCAGTATCAACTTTGGCAATTTGGGAACGCTGGTTTGGGTCTGAACGCATGATTTGGGACATAGAACGACGCGTTTGAAGGCTAGAACGTGCGTTTGGACCTGTGCCACCAATTCTTCACTTTTTCTCCTTTTCCACCTCTTTTCTTGCCCCGAGCACGCCCAACCTCAATAATTCTCGTCTTCCGGGCTCTCGAGACACCCTAGTCCTACATCCATATGGAAACAACAAACAAACGTGTAACCCCGCAAACTACGGGTGCTCAATAAAAACGAGTATAAAATGCTAAAATACGATCGAGTTTACGGAAAACCGATGACCACTCGACGTGCAATACAAACCTCATTTCATACTCCAAATAGGGTCTAAACTAACCCGAATAATGCCGTAAATGTGATAATCGTGGGCTAAATCAGACATAAATGTACAGAGAAAGTTGGTTCCTATCACCACCCCACACTTAGCCTTTACTCGCCCTCGAGTAAAATAGGCGTTCAAACAATACCAAGGAATCAACTTTACGGTACATGCATGCGTTTCAAAATATCGAGGTGAAAAGAGCTTAGTTAAGTGAATGCATTACTTTGACTCTACTAGATCATGACACGAAGTTAGTGTGTGTTGAATGACGACGACTTATGCTTAATACGATTTCCGGCTTGGAATACCAGACAAATGACTTTACACAACCCTGCCCTTCCTAGAATCTCCACTAATCGGGACTAACTAAGGTTAAACACGGTCCAAAGCGAGGACTTGAACGGTTATAACGTTAGGCTAGGGTAAATTCGGTTAATCGAAAAGGGTAATTTGGGAAACTGGAGAAAAGAAGTACGAGTGAACACAATCCAAACACGTACCACGTCTTCTTTACTATACAAACCATCCAAGCTCCTTTTGATCATTTTCAACACTTTGAGAAGCGTAGGATACTAACACACCCGAACTCATTGCCAAACTCGACTTTGTTTCAAGTGTCGTGAGGTGAGCTCGAATACCTTAGTACCTATCTGACTATCCCAACCCTAACATCATCATTAGCTTTAAGCTCATTTCTTTTCCAACCCTTTATTTCCATACAAAGCCAAGTTATTTGATTTGATTTTGAATTTTTTTTTTTTGAGAGAAAACCCGAGCATTCAGCCCAACTGAGCTCCTCCTCTCCTTATAGCTCCAAAACGAGAAACCACCAATCCAACTCAAAAACAACATTTCCCCCCACCCCACACTTGCCTTGGCAAGTGTGGTCTAACAAGAGATTAAGTTCACTCGTAGGGTCAAAAGAAGGGAATGTGACCAAAAATAAGGCTTAAGGGTAGGTTTCTGACTAAGTAACGAATCGGCTAGTAGCGAATGGTGGTCAGACCATTCTATCAAGGCTGAGAGGGGCTACGAAGGTTAAACGTTCGGCTCAGGCTTATCTGGCTAAAGTAGGGTCAAAAAGAACGCCAAAACTGTCATCCCGTGTTCCTACCAAGGCTAATCCTTCTATTTCGCCTCGAAACTAGGGGTACAAGTGTGTAAAGCAATCGTGATAACCAAAAACGTCGTCAAACGTGAACTAAAAGATGTTCCGTATCATGACAAAGTAGACTCACTATGAGACATTCACAAAACTAAAAACCTTTCACCACTCAATTGTGAACAACATGCATATCTCGTGGTGTTAAAACCTTGGGAAAATTTGAAAACGGCCTAAAAATCGACTCGAAACGAGAGTAAAACCAAGTTTATCACATCATGGCATAACACTTTTCAAAACATGCGAAATAAGCTAAGACGCCCCACCCCCACTTGAGTGAAACACCGCCCTCGGTGTGTGAACGAAGGAAAAGGAAAGACTTAGCCGATGAGCCCGGCATAACGGCACGATCAAGTCCCGTAACGGTCGTGAAGTACTCCATCCCGAATCCCTATACAATGAAAAACATATCCAAGAAATACATGCACGGGACATGGTCCACGCGCCAAAGCATATAATATGGGGGGAAATCCGGGGGTGATAAAAATAAATGACCTCGTCACGTCAGAAAACTTGAACAAGTATGTCACAAAGATAGTCAAATATGATTCAAACATACAATAACAACCAATCATGTCCAAACGTGCCCAACACAGGATCCACGAATCCCAAAACAAGTCACAACAGAAAGACTTCACAACCAACAAAAAAACACAAAAGACAGACCTCAAAATGAGCAAAACACGAAATTGGTGGGTTGCCTCCCACAAAGCGCTTTGTTTTACGTCGTTGGCTCGACCAAATGACTTATACTATATCGGTTTTTCCAAGATTATACTACCGATACGAGCGAGGAAGACGAGGTGTAGAAAGAAAACGGACGGTGAGTTATAACAATTGGATGTCATGCATTGGAGTCCATGACGGGACTAAACAATTGGCTTCCTCTATCTTAGGATCCTCCAAAATCACCACTTCGAGAGCTTCATCAAACGGCAACTTTTCATATTTCTTCAAACGAAGGCCATTTGTGATTGAAGTCCCATGCTTGGGGTGCTTTATCTCAACAGCCCCCGAGTCAAAAATCCTCTCAACTGTGTATGGTCCCGACCATCGAGACTTCAACTTCCCCGGAAAAAGATGCAAACGAGTATCGTACAACAGAACCTCATCTCCTACCTCAAACACCTTAGGCTTAATGAGTTGATCATGAAGGAGCTTAGTTTTCTCTTTATATCGTGTCGAGCAATCATAAGCTCGCAGTCGAAACTCCTCCAATTCAACCAATTGAGCCATCCTTCTCTCTCCACTAAGAGTCTCGTCCATATTTAACTCTTTAATAGCCCAATGCGCTCTATGCTCAACCTCCACTGGTAAGTGACACGTTTTTCCAAAGACAATCATGTACGGCGACATACCAATTGGAGTCTTAAATGCGGTTCGTGAGCCCAAAGAGCGCCATCCAACTTCTTGGACCAACTCTTAGAATTTTTATCAACGATTCGCTCAAGAATCCTTTTAATGCCTCGGTTTGAAACCTCCACTTGGCCACTCGTTTGAGGGTGATAAGCCGTTCCCAACTTGTGGGTCACCCCATACTTAAGGAGTAGCTTATCTAAGTCTCTATTCGCAAAATGAGTGCCATTGTCAGAAATGATAGCCCTTGGTACACCAAACCGTGTGAAAATGAACTTTTTTAGAAACTTAATGACCACATGTCTGTCATTAGTGGGGGATGCAATCGCTTCCACCCACTTCAAGACGTAATCACAAGCCACTAAAATGAACTTGTTGCCAAAAGAAGGAGGGTAGGGTCCCACAAAGTCAATTCCCCAAACGTCGAAGACTTCACAAACAATGATAGGTCGTTGAGGCATCTCATTTTTCCTAGAAATTCTCCCCGAACGTTGACACGCGTCACAGGTTTTTACATAAGCGTAGGCATCCTTAAAAATTGTTGGCCAATATAGTCCGCTTTGCAAAACCTTCAATGCGGTCCTTTGTCCCGAGAAATGGCCCCCGGCCTCTCTATCATGGCAAAAGGATAACACGCTCAATCTATCGCCTTCAGTTACACATCTTCTCAAAACACCGTCAGCACATAATCGAAACAAGTAAGGATCCTCCCAAACAAAGTGTCTAGCCTCACTCACCAACTTCCTCTTCTGATTCTCACATAACTCCGGGTCAATAAATCCACTTTCAAGGTAATTCACTATCGGTGCAAACCACGGAGCTCCCTCTTTGCCTTTCTTCAGAAAATTCCCTCGTTTTTCCGGTAACATAGTATCTACAACAAAAAGTCGCTCGTCCGGAAACGAGTCATCTATTTCAACCCTTTCTGATTCATCACCCTCAACTGGCTCAATCCGACTGAGGTGATCGGCGACCACATTTTCACAACCTTTACGGTTTTTAATTTCCACATCAAACTCTTGAAGGAGCAAAATCCATCTCAACAACCGCGGTTTCGTGATCCTTCTTAGCGAACAAATATTGCAATGCGGAGTGGTCCAGATGTACAATCACTTTAGACCCCACCAGATAGGATCTAAATTTGTCGAAAGCAAAAACTACCGCCAACAATTCTTTCTCAGTCGTAGTGTAGTTTTGTTGGGCCGGATTCAAGGTGTGACTGGCATAATAAATCGGTCGAAACAACTTATCCACCTTTTGTCCTAACACTGCTCCTACTGCCAAATCGCTAGCATCGCACATAACCTCAAACTCTTGCTCCCAATTTGGAGCTATCAAAATAGGAGCCTCAGTCAAAAGCCTCTTAATCTCCTCGAAAGCTCCCACACACTCATCATCAAAAGTCACATTTACTCCCTTCTTCAATCTAGAGGTAAGAGGTGTAGCCTTTTGGGCAAACTTAGGGATAAATCTACGATAAAACCCCGCATGTCCCAAGAAAGATCTTAACGTTTTCAAACTAGTAGGCATAGGCAACCTAGAAATAGCATCTACCTTAGCCCTATCAACCTCTATCCCCTCAGCTGAGACCTTATGACCTAGGACAATTCCCTCAGTCACCATAAAATGACACTTCTCCCAGTTCAAAATCAAATCTGTCTCCTCGCACCTAGCAAGCACCCTATCTATATTGGACAAGCATGCATCAAAATTGTCCCCAAAAACTGTAAAATCATCCATAAACACCGCCATACATTTATCAATCAGATCAGCAAAAATGGCAAGCATGCATCTCTGAAATGTCGCGGGTGCGTTACACAACCCGAAAGGCATTCTTCGAAATGCAAAGGTGCCATAGGGACAAGTAAACGTGGTTTTTTCTTGGTCATTGACATCAATGTGAATCTGATAATAACCACTAAATCCGTCAAGAAAACAATAAAATGCATGACCAGCAAGCTTATCTAACTCTTGATCAACAAACGGGAGTGGGAAATGATCCTTCCTAGTCTTTTCATTCAACATACGAAAATCAATGCAGACTCGATGACCAGTAACAGGGCGTACAGAGAAAGACTCACCTCGCTCATTTGTTAGCACCGTGATGCCGCCCTTCTTAGGTACCACCTGTGTGGGACTCACCCACTCACTATCCGAGATGGGGTAGATGATGCCCAACGCCAAGATCTTCACCACTTCCTTTCTTACCACTTCCGGTAGATGCGGTTCGATCTCCTTTGCGGTTGACGCCGGTCTCGCCCATCCTCAAGGATGATTTTGTGCTTACATATGTCGGCACTAATCCCCTTGATATCCACCATTTTCCATCCAAAAGCTCGTTTCCTCTTCTTCAAGACTTGAACTAGCTTTACTTCTGCGCAAGGTTGTTAGTGAAGCAGATATAATAACTGGAAGTAAATCACTACCTTCAAGAAAAACATATTTGAGGTGTTGAGGAAGCGGCTTCAACTCCAAATCCGTTGGTGGTTCCTCAATGGATGGCTTTGGCATATCCTCTGGCGAACCGAGATCCAATTTCTTAGTCCAGCTAGCTTCCATAAACTCACCCGCCTCGAGATGCATGGCATAAACTCGCATCAATCGGTTATCATCATTCACTTTGCATGACTTCATCAAGCATTTCTCCAAAGGTTCCTTGTGCCCCTGTAAATTCACATTTGCCACAATACAAGGGTGGATGACATCTATCGAAAAACAATCACTCATCTCATCCTCGGGTGTTTCATGGTTTTGTACACATTAATTTTGACACTATCTTGCCCGACACGTAAGATTATATCTCCCCTCTTTACATCTATCAAGGTCTCCCCAGTATTTAGGAAAGGCCGACCTAATAAAAGAGGTGTCCTAGAATCGGTGTCCATATCAAGAACCACAAAATCAACCGGAAACACAAATTTATCAACTTGAACCAACACATCCTCGGCTATCCCTAGCGGTGTCCTAACTGACCTATCCGCCATTTGCAATGTCATGCCGGTGGGTTCTAATCTTCCTAAGCCCAACTTCTCATATACAGATTTCGGCATCAAACTAACAGATGCCCCCAAGTCACAAAGCACATTGTTGAAAACAGTCTCTCCTATGGTAATTGGGATAGTAAAACTACCTCTATCTTGGATTTTGGGAGGTATCTTGTTTTCAAAAATAGCGGAACACT
Source organism: Gentiana macrophylla (assembly GCA_026214975.1). NCBI lineage: Eukaryota > Viridiplantae > Streptophyta > Magnoliopsida > Gentianales > Gentianaceae > Gentiana > Gentiana macrophylla. The sequence continues at coordinate 63,239,730 of CM047810.1, forward strand.
CATAACTCAGCTGGACCATTTGTTGCATCTTTTCCTTACTTGAGAGCATATTCTTTAAAAATTTAAAGTACGAGGGGATGTTAGCAATGATATCCAACATTGGCATGGTCACTTCAAATTTCCTCAACATTTCCAAAAATTTGGCTTGACTTTGGGTCAAGACCTCTTTCTTGGTTGTTTTGGGAGGAAATGGTAAAGTGGCCACATCAAAACCCGGGGGAGGAGGGGGAAGTTTACCATTACTACCTTTAGGCCTGAGTGGTGGCGATGGCTCTTCTTCCTTCACATCAATGATTATCGTGTCCGACTTTGGCCTCGTCGCTTCTTCCCACTTTCGCTTGTATTCTTCCACTTCCCTTTCCAACCTCGAGATTCTCTCTTTTTCAGCCTTCTTCTCAACATCCTCATCAAAACCTTCTTGCTCATCCAACGGCCCTTTGTAATCACAAAATTTCTCTTTTCGGAGTTTGGCACCATCTTCTCAAGTTCTCGACCTTGTTGACCCGTCTCTTTACCACTCCGGGTGACTACCGCGACAAACATCCTTCGAATCCTTGGGGTTCCTTTCCGTGTTACTTGGAAGCCCGTATTCAATTGCGGTTGAGATCTACTCTCTGTCAACTGGCCCATTTGAATCTCCAAATTCCGCATTGCCGCTTTGTGCTCAATCATGAATTTATTCATTTGCTCAAAGATTTCATCCGAAGGCTTCCCTTGGTTCCCCGAATTACCCCTTTGTTGATTGTAAGAGCTGTTTTGTCTATGGGCATTCGGGTGTTGGTAAGTCTCGGAATTCTGACCTCCGGCTTGTTGATTGCCGGCTTGAGGTCCTTGCTCTCTATTAGCACTATCACGATTTTGACTGTTGCCCCATTGGCCTTGTCGGTTTTGGCCCCAACTCTGATTTCCCAAACCTTGATGTTGACTTTCATAACCTTGGTTGTTGAGGTTTTGATTTTGTCTACCCCAACTTCCTTGGTTGCTCTCTCTCCATCCACCTTGAAAATTCTGCGGATTCCCTTGCTCTCTACCTTGACCCCAACCTCGGTTACCTTGACCGTGGTTATTGTTATTCCACATCCGGTTGCCTTGGCCTTGGTTATTACTCCATGAATTCCCAACATTCTGGTTTCTCCAATTACCTCCATGATTATTGTTGTTCCAGCCCCCTTGGTTGTTGGAGTTAGGATCCCAGTTTCCTCCTGAATTGTTGCCAATGTAGTTCACATCATTTGGCGGTATATCCTCTTCCATACCAAGCCCCATCGAAGAATCATAATCTTGAAAATGAGGGGGAGCTTGCAAACTCGGATTACCTCCCATTGAGTATTCGGACTCATAGGTCCTCCCAAATTTTGTTGCGGACCAAATCAAGATGTTTTCCCGGACTTTGTTGATTTCCTCCACTAGAACTTCCCAATCTATTAAGTGCAGCTACCAACTCTTCTACCACGGCAATTGGTTGTGGCGGGGTGCACTTACTACGGTGGTTGCGGAATCAATTTGTGATGTCGGTCGAGATAATCTGTGAAGGATAAAACCGCCTACTCGATTTGAACAAAGCTCGAGCCGTATGATTTCCACCACACAGCTTGGCAAACTTGCAAAGCATCTTCCATTTTCTTCACTTTCGTTTGCAATGCCAACAACTCATTATGTGCCGCCGTCTCTTTATCCAACTGTTCTTCTAGTGCCTTTTACAGTTTGTTGAGACTCATTTGAATTTTCCGCCCGAACTCGATACCCATTCATCATCTCTTTCAATGGCATCGTTGATGTGTTGAATAGCTAACTCGGGATCTATCCTTGTCAACCCTTTACCGCCGCCGCATCCAATAGATTTCTATCCGACTTGTCCAAAGCTCGATAAATTTTAATCACTTGGTCAACCGTGCTTAAGTTATGAGGAGGGCACTTCTTCAACAAAGCCCTAAATCTCTCAACAGATTTCCTTCATCGTTTCACCTTTCCTTCCATCGAAATTATGAATCTCACGCTTCAAGTCTTCGATCTTAGCCGGAGGAAAATATTTCTTCAAGAAAACATCGCGACTTCCGCCCAAGTAGACAAAGAACCATTTGGCAGGGTATTGAACCATGTCTTGGCGGCCCCTCTCAGTGCAAATTGAAACATCATCAACTTGAGTGCCTCCTCGGTCACTCCATTATACTTCAAAGTCGAAATGATCTGCAAGTAATTGTCCAAGAACTCATTCGGATCCTCATTCCTCTGACCATAGAACACCGCATTCTCACTTATAAGGTTGATAACATTTTGCTTCGGTTCCATGTTGTTAGCATGGACGGCGGGAATTTAATAGGATTGTGGCCGTCCCCTTGATACGGAGTGACCACAAAATCTCTAGCGGAAACAAAACCTTGATTTGCTGGAGGATCATTCTGTTGTTGGTTCTGATTATTCTGATTTGCTTGCAAAAGCTGAATCTGTGCTGCCTGTTGTTGAATCAACTGATACATCTGAAGTTGCAAATTATCCTGGTCGGGTGGTTGTTGCTGAGTCTGTACCCCCTCTTCTAATGCAGGATCAAACAAATTCCTCCCATCTGTCCTTGCAACTAAAGTAGGGCCTGTAAGATTTCTTTCACGTGGAGGAGGGGTGTTTAGATGGCCCAATCCTACAACTTGAGATGTACCGTCACCATTCAACATGTCTCTTCCGTTGGTCGTCATACCTTCTCCCTCTGAAGAAGAATCCGAAGCTTCTTGTCCGTCCACGGTGTATGCGAAACCAAACCAAGGCACGACCTTCTCCTCAATTGGCTTGCGTGCCTATCAATCTCCGGGTAAAAAGGCTCTAGAGGAGTCCCAGAACTCCGGGTCATACACTGCAAGTCAAATCAAACAACAAGAAAACAATAAAAGAAAACGACCTAAGCCCAAGCTTTCGGTCAACTATTGTGATATCAAAGTGTTGCCAATCCCCGGCAACGGCGCCATTTTGATGGACGTAATTTCTACGGTCCGGTCAAACAAAGACTCGAAACCTTAGCAGAATCTACCCTCTAACCGGCAGTGTACCGGGTCGAGTGAAGGATAGTGCTTGAGGAGTCCGAGGTCGAACCCACAGGGATTGGTCTTTGAGTACCACAGTCGACTTATTTCTCAGTTCAGGTCAACAAGAGAGATATATGATTACACTATTGCAATAAAGAAAGATTATACTACTCGGAGTTCTAGACAAATAAACGGAGTATGGCCGAACTACGATCCAACGGATTACTTTACCATTAAAAAGATTGCCCCGGGAGTGTGCTTTACCTTCCTTCACCGTCTATCGATAACTCATAGGCAACTAGGGCGTCAATCTAGTGCACGGGTGACTAGGGTGTCAATCTAGTTCCGATATAAACCCCGTATTAGAATTGGTCTTGATGACTAGGGCGTCAACCTAGTACACGGGTAGGTGTCAGACTACCTTTCAAGCCCAAAACTTCTACGGTCTCGAAACCCGGTTCCCACACACCGCCGCAACATACATTTATAAGCTAAGTGTGTGTGTGCAACAATGAATGTAGTTGTCGGGTTCCATTCAATGCTATCAAAACAAGCAAAACAAGTTTCAAGATATGTATCAACGATTAAAACGATAAATTATGTGTTAAACGACCTCCGGTTCATCACATTAACGGTGTTTCACCCGCATTCACGTGGTTCGACCTTACGAACAATCTAGCTACTCATAACGAAATCTAAACAATACAAGCAAAGAAAAACATTACAACAACAATAAAACAACAAGAGAACATACCCATTTCGATTACTCAATGAACTCCCAAATTCGAGCTCCAAAAGATCAAATTTTGACAATTGAAATGTTACAGATCGAGGATTTGAGTTGTACAATCAAAGAGAAGATCGAAAGACGATTCTAACGGTATATAGCACTTAATCTAACTCTAAAAGATGAAGGAAATCGCCTCAAATCGCCCTACCTATCTAAACTAGTTTCTCCCCCGCGCTTTGAAATGGGTTGCTTTATATAGAAGGAGCATCGGAACGCACGTTTGAAGTGAGTGGAACGTGCGTTCGCTTCAGTCTGGCAGCCTCGGCTCATCATGTGGAACGACGCGTTTGAAATGAGTCAAACGTGCGTTTTATCGCATGGAACGCTCGTTTGGAACATGGAACGGCGTTTGGGTGGCTTCAAACGCGACGTTTGAGGGCATTTGCAAACCCGGCGTTTGGGAGGGCTCAAACTCTGTATCAACTTTGGCAATTTGGGAGCGCTGGTTTGGGTCTGAACGCCATTTGGGACATAGAACGACGCGTTTGAAGGCTGGAACGTGCGTTTGGACCTGTGCCACCATTTCTTCACTTTTTCTCCTTTTCCACCTCTTTTCTTGCCCGAGCACGTCCAACCTCAATAATTCTCGTCTTCCGGGCTCTCGAGACACCCTAGTCCTACATCCATATGGAAACAACAAACAAACGTGTAACCCCGCAAACTACGGGTGCTCAATAAAAACGAGTATAAAATGCTAAAATACGATCGAGTTTACGGAAAACCGACAGTCACTCGACGTGCAATACAAACCTCATTTCATACTCCAAATAGGGTCTAAACTAACCCGAATAATGCCAGAAATGTGATAATCGTGGGCTAAACTGTACATAAATGTACAGTAAAGTTGGTTCCTATCAACAGTGATGAAGAAGACAGCTCAGAAAATGAAAAAGCATGCCTATGCCTCATGACCAAAGAATTGGATGAAGATAAAAGTGATAGCTCAGATACTAAGGAATCAAGCCTATGTTTAATGGCTAAAGAATCAGATGAAACTAAGGTAACATCTAGTTCATGTTCTTCATCTAATGCATCCACATCTAACACTGCACAATCCTCTAGTCTCCCATTAGATACAGCAGACCTAGTCCAAAATCTCATGACTAAATTTGATGAAATTGAAAAGAATCATGAAATTCTGGAAAAGGAATGCAAGGATCTAAGAAAAGAGAATAAGAGGTTAAAGAAATAACTGGATAAAGCAAAAGCTGAATTAACTAGTAAGGAGATCTACTTAAATGATCAACAAAAAGCAGATGATCATACATCTGTTACTAACAGATCAGTTAAGAAAATCTCCTCACCAGTAAAGGTATCCACTGCACCACTAAAAGCACCAGCTTACAAACCCTCAAAAAGGTTTGGATCCAGATTTGGTCTTGGATACAACAGTCAGGATGAAAATAGGAATAATGGTCAACACCATTCTAAATTCAGAACCACTAGTGGACCAAAATTTAGAAAGGGACAGACCATGATTCCAACAGATCATCCTGTTCCGGTGAAGTCAAAACCCAGTGTAGTGAAACAACAAATCAAATCCTCATTCCAGTCAATCAAGAACAACAGCCATCTGAAAGGTAAAGGCAGACTTTACCCCTCAGAGGATGATTGGAATGTTGCACCTCCAAAATACAAGAGGAAACCATTTCACAAAATGCATCATATGTTTAAGAAAAACCAATCTGTTCCTAGACACATGAAGCAAGAAAGGTTTCCTACTGCATATTGGAAAGTGAAGAAGGATGTAAATGCACCAAAAGGTGGAGAAAAGTATCAGAATACCTTCAGTAAAAATACTAGGAGCTATTCTGCTATGCCTTACACATATGAAGTTGATGACTTCAATTATCCAAAAAGAAGACCTTTTGGATACACCCTTGGTATGGGAGGCATGATTGCTAACAGGTATGGACCCAAACAGTGTTGGGTACCTAAACTTAATTAATCTGTTTTGTAGGATGTCTGGTACATAGACAGTGGATGTTCCAGACACATGACAGGAAACAAGAAATGGCTCACTGATTTCAAAGCTTTTGATGGACCCAAAGTCACATTTGGAGGTAAAGAAAACCCTGGCAAGATTAAGGGGAAGGCACAATACTCAAGAACAATCTAAAGATTCAAAATGTGGCATATGTCAAGGGACTTAACTTCAATCTGATGAGCATCAGTCAATTCTGTGACAAAGGCTACAATGTGCACTACAACAAAGAAGGATGCAAAGTGATTCATAGTCAAACCAACACAGTAGTTCTTGCAGGTAGAAGACAAGACAACATGTATGTGGTGGACTGGAAAACAGCCAAGGCAGAAACATGTCTACTTGTCAAAAATAAACAATCAACAAGCTGGATTTGGCACAGAAGATTAAATCACCTAAATTTCAAGACCATCAACAAACTATCAAGGAGCAAGTTAGTTGAAGGCCTGCCAGAGATCACATTCAAGAAAGAAAGTCTATGTGATGCTTGTCAGAAAGGAAAACAAATAAAAAGTTCATTCAAGTCAAAGCCTCATCAATCTACAACAAGAGTTCTACATCTGTTACACATGGACTGTTTGGACCACCACACCGATAAGTGTGAGTGGTAAGAAGTATACTCTTGTAGTGGTGGATGACTTCTCAAAGTTCACCTGGACCATTTTCATGAACAAGAAGAAAGAAACACTCAAGAAGCCGCCGGATTTCTTTGAGAAGACTCGAGAATGAAAAAGAGCTAAAGATTATCAAGATCGATCGGATAGAGGCAATGAATTTCTAAATGAAATTATCGAGACCTATTTTGAAGAAAATGGAGTGTTACATCAACTATCTGCAGCAGGAACTCCACAACAAAATGGTGTAGCAGAAAGAAGAAATAGAACCATCAAGGAAGCGGTCAGGACAATGATATCAGAAGCATGCTTACCAAAGAGATTCTCAATGAAACAAAGACAAACAAGACATGCCATACACAAAATAGATCAATCATCAACAAACATCATGGAAAGACTCCATATGAAATATGGAATGGTAGAAAACCTAATATCTCATATTTTCATATGTTTGGATCAAAATGTTTTGTCTTAAACAGGAATCAGCTGCATACCTTTGATGAGAAGGCTGATGAAGCAATCTTCATGGGATACTCAGACACCAGCAAAGCATTTAGAGTACTCAATAAAAGAACCTTGGTGATTGAAGAATCAATACATGTAGTTTTTGATGAACCAAATACAAATGGTGATGATCTTCAAGATCAAGAAGAGAAAGCCGCACAAAGGGAAATCTATACAAATGCAACCATACCAGCTACCATCCTAAATCATCATTTTGAAAATCAAGAAGAACCACTTACCAATACAACAGATGAAGCACCTGAAGTTGAAATTCATGCTCAACATGAAGGTATGGAAGCACCAAGTGAAGAACAACTTCAACCAAATCTAAATTGGCTAAGAGACCATCCTGAAGAACAAGTCATTGGAGATATTCACACAGGAGTCAGAACCAGAAGACAACTGGAGCACATGCTAACTTGCTTTCTATCACAAGTGGAACCCAAGACCATAGATGATGCAATCCAAGATGCAGATTGGATCACAGCCATGCAAGAAGAACTAAATGAATTTGAAAGAAATGAAGTCTGGGAACTTGTTGACAGACCTGAAATGGCCAACATCATTGGTGTAAAATGGGTATTCAGGAACAAGATGGATGAGCAAGGAACTGTTGTCAGAAACAAAGCAAGGCTAGTTGCAAAAGGCTATTCCCAAGCTGAAGGAATAGATTATGATGAAACATTTGCACCAGTAGCAAGATTGGAAGCAATCAGACTCTTTCTAGCATTTGCTGCACACAAAGACTTCAAAGTCTATCAAATGGATGTAAAGAGTGCATTCCTAAATGGACTTTTGGAAGAAGAAGTTTATGTAGAACAACCTCATGGATTTCAAATTAAAGGAAAAGAAGACAAAGTATACAAACTCAAGAAGGCCCTCTATGGCCTCAAACAGGCACCTAGAGCCTGGTATGAAACACTATCACAATTTCTGATCAAGAATGGATTCAACAAAGGAACTATTGAAAAGACTCTGTTCAAACTAGAGGAAGGAGCAAGCACTTTGCTAGTACAAATCTATGTTGATGATATAATCTTTGGATCCGAAGATGAAAAGATGTGTGAGAAATTTGCAAACCTGATGAAGAGCAAATTTTATATGAGCATGATGGGAGAATTAAACTACTTCCTTGGCCTTCAAGTAAAGCAAATGAAGGATGGCATCTTCATTAGTCAAGCCAAGTATACAAGAGACTTGATACACAAATATGGGATGGATACAAGTGGCACAATGAGATACACCAATGTGTGTGCGAGTCATACTTGGAAAAGATGAAGGAGGAAAAGATGTTGATCAGAAAATGTATAGAGGAATTATTGGATCATTATTGTACTTAACTGCTAGCAGACCCGACATAGCATTTGCAGTAGGAGTGTGTGCAAGATTTCTAGCTCAACCAAAAGAATCACATCTTCTAGCAGCTAAAAGGATAATCAAATACTTGAAAAACACTATAAATGTTGGTATTTGGTATCCAAAAGATGGAGGATTTAAATTAATATCATATTCGGACTCGACTATCTTTGGATGCAAAATAGATAGAAAAAGCACCTCTGGAACATGCCAAATGCTAGGAACCGGACTAGTTTCTTGGTTCAATAAAAAGCAAAACTTCATATCTACATCAACAACCAAGCGAGATATATATAGAGCGGTAGTTGTTGTGCACAAATACTTTGGATAAGACAACGACTAAGGGATTATGGAGTGGAAGAGAAAACAATTCCAATCATGTGTGATAACACAAGTGCAATATCTATTCAAAAATCAAAGATTGCATTCAAGAACAAAGCACATTGATGTAAGACATCATTTCATCAGAGACCATGTTGAAAAGGGGGATGTCATCCTAAAACACATACCCACTGAAGATCAATTGGCTGACATCTTCACTAAACCACTCAGTTATGAAAGATTCTGTAAGCTAAGAACTGAGGTAGGAATGATTGAAATTGAATAAGTATCAAATAGCGGCTAACTGGAGTAATCGGCTAAGTGACTTCATTAACTGGTACGACCTTTGCCGTTACAGGAGATGCAGCAAGTAAGGCACTGGTATCTAGCGAAGGTAACTTAACTGATTGTTAGGAACAGTTAAATGGAGCAGCTCAGTGAAGAACTTATCGGATCGGCTAAGTGACCAGCCAAGACACTTCACCGAAATAAAGACTTGGATAAATTAAAAGTGTGAACAAAATCAATTCTGATTACACGTGGAGAATAAGGAAATTATGGATGATTATTCTGTACACACGTGGCGATCAACTTATGATCATGGAGGTAATTATATTATTTTTTGAATTATAAACTCCTCGATTACCGGGCTCTATCATTACTTACCTCAAACCACTCCCCCATTCCACTCGAATATCGTGATTTGCATACACAAAATCACGCCATTATGTCACAAAATCCTTCCATTTTCAAAACCAAGTTCACACTACCCAAATCACACTATATAAACAAGACTTAGAGATTTTCAGAAATCTTTACGCTTTCTTGGCAATTACAAACCCTACTCTTGTTACTTTCTATTACAAACTCAAGTTCATTTTCAAACCTCCTCTTCTTTTAAAAAAAAATGGCATCATCCTCCTCAAACACCCAAGCTAGATACGAAAAATCGATTGCCATGGGATCTTTCTTTCAAGAAGAACACTACTTGAAACTGTGCGGAAATGACGAAGATGCCAAACGATTGGCAACAGGTTGCAAAATCCTAAAACTATCAACCTTTCTCAATCCTCCCATAACCGAGGTTTGCTATGAAAGTCTGATTTCCTTCTGGAAATCTGCACAATACGTGCCTGGGCTCCCTGCTGAAGAAGGTGACGAGTGGGAAGAAGACAAGATTGTAGCATCTGTCAACGGAAAAGAAGTGGCGATTACAGAAAAGGTAATTCACAAACATCTTAAACTTTCAAATAAAGGCCAAGCAAAAGTGACATTTGTATCACAAAACTTGGATGATTTCTGGGCAACCATTACCAAAACGGCAAACCCAAGATCTACAAAGGTCAATTGTTTGAGATCTGCTTTAAAGAAACCATTCAATGAGTTCAGTGCCCTAATTGGCAAGACCATTGAAGGAAAATTGGGAGCAAATAATGCAATGACAGAAATTAGAATGAGGCTGAAGGGAATCATCTACAACAATCTGCAATTCAACTGGGCAAAATACTTCTTTCTAAGACTCAAAGAGCAAATCCAAGGTGAAGAAAAAATGGCAAATAAGGGGACAAAAGAAGGAAAGACAAAGAAAGGACAATTCTGGGTGAAAAAGTCATATGGGATTCAGTTACACTATCTCATTTGCAATGTCTCAAAGTCCCCACAAGACAACTCCACAAACCTGCATGAATCCAAAGTCATGTTCACTTATGTTAAACAACAAATGAAGGCGAGGAGAAGGAAAGAGGAAGAAATCCACACGCAGCACCACCCGGTCAAAGAAAGAAACAAAAGATTCAGTGAAGTCCGGAAAAGATGCAGACTTTGGAAAAGCGATTGATGAAGAAGAAGAGGAAGAAGGTTCGACATTGAGGCGAGCGGCAAGAAGAAGAAGAAATCAGCATGGATGAAACAAGACCTAATAAAGAAAACACTGGAGAGGATGAGGAATCATCTCCAGAAGAAACTATCCAACTGTCTGCAAACGATATAGATGATCGAATTGCAGATTATCTTGAGTGGAAGGAAGGCGATTCCAAACAACAACTTTAAGACTCAGATCGCATGCTTGCTGAAGAAGCATGGCTATTTGACTTTCCGGGAATCACAACTCGGTAGGTGTACTTGATGAATCACCTCTATGGGACTTGGTTGATGCGACCAAGGCAAAAGCGCCCTGACCTCTCGGGAGACAAAGTGACGACTCGAGGAAGATGGTGGAGATGATCATCGAGGATGATGGTGATGATCATGATGACAATGATGATAATGATCATCATGATGATGATCTTGGTCAAGACAAAGAAGAGGACTCTCCCGCACTGGATGCAATTGATGATACTACTCTTCTTCGCACATTTTGAAACCACAAGCCTCCGGCAAGTCTACAACTCCAAAGAAAGAGGCAGTCCACTCAACCGCTGTCATCAACGTTCAAACTAATAAAGACAAACATTGTGGACTTTGGTTCATTCTTTGCCACTCTAGTCAAGACAACCCCCGGCATAGAGATATGGGGAACAGCAGCTCAAGCCACACCAGCATATACATCTACCCAAATTCTTGATGATCTAGATGTAAATGTAGATGTCACTCAACATCAAGACAAGGGACAGCAAACGGATCGAAGCTTGGTGAAACAAGGCATGAGACTCTCAAATTTGAACACTGGCATTACAAATGAAACTTTTGAGAAAACGGCAGACTTGCTGGCTGAAGAATTGGAACAGCAAGCAATGTATCTCAGATCCATGACTTCCGCTTTTAATGACAAAAGCTCCTCCATTGAAAACAAGTTTCAGGCCATTGCAGAATACATTGATGCACAGAATATTGTTGTTCAACAACAAGGAGATCTGATGAAGCAACTCAACATCAATATCACTAACAGTCTTGCAGGCCTCAGGCAACACATTTCCCAAGAAAACGAATCACTAGCAGTAGCTTTTGGCACTAGACTTAGGAGTGTAAATGAGAAATTGAATGATCATAACAAAATATTCACATCTATTGAATCAAAACTTGATTCTCTGATTGGAACGGCAGAGGCCACCAATAGCATCCTACTCCAAACAAAGGGATGATCTTTTGCAAAAAGGGGAAAACTCTGGATAAGCCTGAAGGATCAACAATTAGACCCCCAAATTTCACTGAGGAACAACTGAGAGCAAGAGACAGAGAAATAAGAATCAGAAATTAAGCAGAAGAACGACAAAGAAGGGTCGAGAAGAAAAGGAAAAGGCCCTAAAGGAACCTGTATTGGATTTCTCACCCTATGCAAAGAAGAGATGATGATAGAGGCAGTCCGGCAGATAAAGAAAGGCCTGGATCTAGTCGGCCAAGAGGATCTGTCGGTCCAACACAGACTAAACCGGAGGAAACATCGCAGAGGTAGCAGCAGCTCCAAAATATCTTGGTGAGCACAGAACTTACACTGGTCACCAAAGCTAAGCGAGAATATGATGCAGATGTCTTTGGACCATGTAAGAGAATTTTTTTGAGTCACAGAAGGACTTTATCCTCACTCCTCACAAGTTGAAGCTTGGGTGATTGGCTAAGCTATCGAGGATGAAAGGATGAGAACCGATATGGCCAAACTCTACAATGAAGTCAAAAGAGAATTTGCACTTCTCAAACAAACCAACAACAAACCAACAACAAACCAAGCTCAGCCATACCACTGTCTGCAAAAGGACCATAAGACTTGCCAGCTGAACAACAAGAAGATTTCAAATATATGGCAAAATTCTTCAATCCTATGGGGAGAATGGAGAAACAGGAACAGTGGAGTCTCTACAAAAGTCTCAAGTTTGCAGATTCACATATTGTTGAGGCTAGGAAAGACTTGAAAAATATTTTGGAGTACCTAAGGCAAATGAGACCATGCTCGATTTCAATGACTTTTTGCCAAAAGAGTTTTCCAAGGTGTATCTGAATACTGACTTTGGCTTACTGGAAGTGGAAGTTTTAAATTGATTGGAAAGACATGGAAGAGGTTCTGGACTACAAAATTCAAGAGGTACAAGGCTGAATTGAGCAAAATATAGTTTGTAACACTTGAATAAAGTCTTAGAACTTATTACTCCTATGATGGATGAATAAAATTGCTAAAGTTTTTATTCAGTTGTTTATTATGAAAATTTTGATTACTTATGTTCAAAGCTTATGAGGTTTTGGCATCATCAAAAAAAGGGGAAATTGTTAGGAACATTTTATTATGTTTTGATGATGGCCATACTATTTGTTATAGCAAGCCTGAAATAAGTTAGAACTCTCTGTATAAGTCTTTACTTAGAGTCTGACATGTTGTATAAGTTAGGTCAGACTAGTATTGTACTAGTTGGTAGGACGGCAAAGCAAAAACAGATATTTGGCAAAGTGAAGCCAGCAAAGCACCAGCAGAGAAGTAATGAAGACATTATGGTCTGACTTATAACCAAGGAAGTCTGTAATGACCTTGGATAAGTCTAAGTTATGTTTTTAAGTGATGAAACTCAATGTTCAAATATGGTGTACACTGGTCTCACCCAAATCAAGGATCAGTGAAGTACAAAGACTCTCCTAATACTAGAACAAAAAAAAGGAAACAGTGAATCGGCTGAGTAGACTGGCCTTCGGCAAAGTGAAAACAAAACAGCGAAGAAAGAACTAACGGCTAAGTCAGAAGGCTCACTCGATGATTCAAAACGGTGAAGTAACACTTACGATCGATTTGATATATATGTTGAAGATCTGAGAAGATCATGCATTAAATGCACAATCAATAGAGGATCAATCAAGGACGGATTTTTACGCTATACGTTTGAAGAAAGAATCCGATCATCGAAATCAAGGAGAATACAATTAAGGGGAATCAAGAATAAAATCAAGGATTATTCCTCATTAATATAGCCAACGGACGGAATTTCAAAACCGGTTACTCAAGGCTATAAATAGAAGGCATTGTGAGAAAAACAAACAACGATTAAAAAAGGGAAATCAAGCGAAACTCTGTCAATTTGAAAAGCCCTCTCTCGAACTTACAAGGATACATCTAGTGATCAACTCAAATATCGAACTACAAAGTCATACTTTAATCGAGATTGATCAAGCAAGTGTGTGAATCACATTCACATCAAATCAAGCAAATCGAATCGGAGGCAATCTGAGAAGGAGTTGAATTTGTGATATTTGTTGAAGGATCTTGATCTTAAGGAGCAAAGGGAAGAATTTGAATCATCAAGGCATTATTGCGATCAAGGAGTGATAGTCTTATAGATTGTGAAGCTTGGGAAGCCAAGGACAATCATACTATTGTATCAGTGAAAACAATAGTGAATTCCTCCAATCATCACAGGAGAAGAGTGGATTAAGGGATTACACCACCCTGAACCACTATAAGCCTTGTGTCAACTTAATTTCTGCAATTTACTTTACAGCATTCATTTAATTTGCATACATCAATATTTACATCTGTGACTGTCTAAACAGATTTGAAAACAATATAGTAAGAAGGGACTTATCCGCTGCCCAAAAGCTTTTAAACAAAAGAAAAGTTTTTGAAACTCCACTATAGTCATTCACCCCCCCCCCCCCCCTCTGACTATAGTTTCACCCTTCTCTGGGACCAACAGATGGAAATAAGATATATTAGGTTTCCTTCCATTCCAAATCTTTTAAGGTGTCTTCAGCAGCTTTTTGTTCACTGAGGTCCTGTTTTGTGTATAGCATGCTGTATTGACTGCTTCAGCCCAATATCTTTCAGGTAATAACGCTTCACAAATCATAGTTCTTCCTGCTTCTTTTAAAGTTCTGTTTCTTCTTTCAGCAACTCTATTTTGCTAAGGTGTACCAGCAGCAGCTAGTTGATGTAGCACATCATTCTGCTCACAGTATTCTCTCATGAATTTATTGAGAAATTCAGTACCCTTGTCTAATCTGATCTTCACTACTGTCAAAATTTTCTCATTTTGTAATCTCTTCAAAAGTTCAGGCATCTTTTGAAGTGTTTCACTTTTCTTGTTCATGAATACTACCCAAGTGTATCTTGAATAATCATCCACAATACTAGAGTGTACTTCTTTCCTGTTACACTTGTTGGAGTTACTGGTCCAAATATATCCATGTGCATCAGCTCCAAAACTCTTTTTGTTGAATGCTTAGTCTTTGATTTGAAGCTTGATTTTGTCTGTTTACCTTGCTGACAGGTATCACATATAGCATCCATTTTGAATGTGATCTCAGGTAAACCAATCACCAGTTTCTTCTTTAACAACTGATTGATATCATCAAAATTTAGTTGATTTAACTTCTTATGCCATAACCAATTAAGTTCTGACTTGGTATGCACAATCAGACATGTCTCGGGAACAGCAATAGACCAATCCACAACATACATGTTTTGTTGTCTTCTTCCAGCCAACACAACTTGATCACCTCTTTCACTAATGATAATATAGGTTCCCTTGTCAAAAGTGACCTTGTAACCCATGTCACAAAACTGTCTAGTGCTCAGTAGGTTGTAGTCCAGTCCTTCCACAAATGCAACATTCCTGATTGTTAGTCCATTTCTCACAAGTGTGCCATAACCTCTTGTGTATCCTGGTGTATTCTTGTTGCCAAAATTCACTCTTGGACCATCCTTTGCCACATAGTATGTCAAACAGTGCTTTTTCATTGTCATATGTTCTGAACATCCACTGTCAAAGTACCAGACACCCTACAAAACAAAGTTAATATATTTTAGGTACCCAAAACTATTTGGGTCCATGATGGTCAGTGGTAAGCATGACCCTTGGCAAGTTTCCATAAGGTCTTCTTTGAAAGGTATCATACTTTTGTTCATACATGTATTCTACACATCCCTAAGGTCTAACATTTGGTTGTGTAGGACTCACATATGCTTTCTGGCCTTTTGGTATATAGTCCTGTTTGGAGTGATTTCTTTTGTTAGAAACACTAGCATAACCATTAGTTTGCTGTCTGTTAGGAACAGCCCTGTAGTATGAAGTCTGCTGAGGTCTTATATAAGTCCTCTGCTGAGTCCTCTGTTGATTCCATTGCTGAGGTTTTACCCTAGCAGTATGGTTATATCTGTTGTTTCTAGCAGTAGAAATAGGAATATTCCAATCATCATCAGTAGGGAACAGTCCACCTTTCCCCCTGAGATAAGTATCCCTTGAATAATTGACATTTTTAGGTTTAGGATTCTTATCCTTGGAATATTTCTGATTTTTACCTTTTTGTGGTCCAGCAGACTTGGTAGCGGTCTGCTATCTGCAGGTCTAGAGGGTACAGTAGTCCTATTTTTGGATTTATTCTTTTTGTTAGGTGTTGTTGACCTTTTTGACGTCTGATTTTGCCTCCTTGAAGTTTTCTCAGTAGGCTTCACTGCCTCAGCAACCCTTTTGGGAGTTGGATCTTGTGCAGGCACAAACTTAGGACCAATTATGGTACTAGGTTCAGTAACCTTACTGGATCCACTCTTATTGGATTGTTGAGTTCCAAATCCAAGGCCTGTTCTGTCAGCATAAGGCTTTTCAGATTTGAATGCAGTGGAGGAACAAGATTGTTCAGCAGATTCAATAGCTACTCATTGTACAGCAGACTTGTGTTGATTCTATCCAACCTCCTTTTCCTTACTCTTAAGAATTCTTAATTCAGCTTTTAACCTTTCAACTTCTGATTGAAGAGCTTCTTTTTCAGCCTTCACAATCTCATAACCAGATTGTATTATCCTCAGTTGATTAAGGATGGCATCCAAAGTTTCTTCATTGTCAGAATTTTTAGGATTTGAACCACAAGTTGATTCACAATCACTTTCAGCAGGAGTGTATATAGATACAGAATTGTATACCTCCTCTGTTTCATCCATATTTGCCATTAAAGAATAATCATCCATATCAGCAACAAGTGCAGTATCATCAGATTCATTTCCTTTTTCTGATTCTACTTCATATCCTGATTCATCTTCAGCAACCATAGCTTTCTTGCCAGATCTTCTTTGTTGACTTTTGCTCTTCAGTAGGTCTGGACAATCAGGTCTGAAATGTCCAGGCTTCTTGCAATTGAAGCAAAGATAATCAGGTTCTTTCTTCTGTTTTAGCTCAGGACAGTCAGGTTTGAAGTGTCATGGCTTCTTGCATTGATAGCACAAGTAATCAATGTCTTTCTTGGATTCTTCCTTCTTCTTTTCACTAAACTTATTTGTGAAATTCCTTGGAGAACCCCTTCCAGTTTTCATCATTCTGATTTTCTTGCTCAGTAGGGAAATTTTTTTCTCTGTCATCTTGAGCTCCTGATGTTTCTTCTTGATGTGTAGCAGCCAATGCAGTGGTCTTTGGTTCTTCTTTTTCAGTCTCAGGTACAAGTTTCTTACTGAATTCATAGGCCTTAAGATCTGAAAACAGTTTGAAGGTGTCCTCTTCATGTTGACTTCTCATTTCTTCTATTACAGTCACCTTCATTTCCCAAACTTCTTTTGCAGGTAATGCTTCCAAGATTTTTGAATTGATTTCTTCTTTTGATTACTTTACACTCAGTAGGGTGAGTTCATCTATGATTGCACTGAATCTTGACTCCATTTGTTCAATAGTTTCATTTGGTCTCATTTTGAACTCCTAGAACTCCTTCTTTGCCACACTAATCTTATACTTCTTGATAGCATCAGTGCCTTCACAGATTAATTGCAACTTGTCCCAAAGTTCTTTTGCAGTCTTGCAATCTTTCACCTTTATGTACATAATGCTATCCAAAGTTCTGTTTATGATATGAATAGCAATATTGTTGAGGTTTGCTCTTTTTCTATCTTCAGCATTCCATTCTCTTTTTGCCTTTGGAATGTATTGAGTTTGATTATCCACAGTTATAGCCTTTGTAATTTCCAGTGGTCCATCATCAAGATATCCATCATCTCATCATGTGTTTTTGCGCTAGAAAAGCCTCGCATCACGACGTTTATACTCATCAAAACGATCTAAAGAACACATCAACATTGTTCTAGCATACTGGTTGTTATCCATGATGCAAAGCTTTGAAAATTAGAAACTTGAAAAAGTTTTCAAAGTATTTTCACAATCACAACAAGTATGATTACTTGAGCGAAGCCTTGCTCCGATACCAATTTTGGTCCCTTGAAAGGCTTTGGTTAAGTTTAGAGGGGGGGTGAATAAACTTAACACTTAAAACTTTTTGAGTTAACAAACTCAGCAACTTCAGTAGCCTACTGATAGCTCAGTAGTCTGATGACACTCAGTAGTCTGCCGACTATTGACTTTACTGAATTTGTTGCAGTGGAATATATTTAAATTAAGCCTTATTACTTGTTAAAATATGATACCAAGTATTAGATACTCAGTAGTGTATGTGTGTGATTCAGTTGCTAGTTCAGTGGATTGATGTGCTAAATGTACTGAATGCAGAATGTAAATGCAGAAAGTAAGTAGGCAATGTTTTTAGTAGTTCCAGGTGGTGTAATCATGTCAGTCCACTCTTCTCCTGTGATGTTGGAGGTAATTCACGAGAGATCCTTGAGGTAGCAGTTTCAAAAATCTCTAAGTTGTTTGTCCTTCACCAATAACTATGGCTTCACAAACTGAACACTTGGAACAGGTAGGATTGCTGCTCCAAAGTCTTCCACTGGTTCTTGAAGGGTAGGATTTCCTCTTCACCAGCTCCATCACAAACAACAGTCCTTGACACCCAAAGATGCTTCACTGTCTTCAGTAGATTTATTATAAAAGAAATTTTGAATCAAGTAAGTGATTCAGCCTTCAGCAGCTTGATCAGGATGATATGATCAGCAGCTTGGATTCTTCAAGTGTGTAAACTTGATGTAGCTTGAGAACAGATTACACTTGAAGAAGTTTACTGGATCAGTAGCTTTAAGTTCAGTAGGGTCAGCAGGGTGACTTTTTGATAAGAATATGAAGCTCAAGATTATCTGTTGTTTTTCTCTCAAACATCATCTTCTGTTTATGTAACAGGGGTCTTCTATTTATAGGTGAGAATCCTTGTGACATATGTTTGAAATTCAAACATAGCCATTTCATATTTTTCCCATCTTGACTTGCTTTCTGTCCATGTACATAGTACTGACACTGTCAGTTCTTTTTGTCAGATTTCAGACTGTCCACCCTTTGACTTGTATCCATTGGCTAAACCTCTATTTCTTTCCAATGTTCCTTTAATCTTGGCCATTGATTTGTTGATAAAACCAAGAGTTGTTATCTATCATTTTCTTTGTAAACTTCCAATGTAACCTTTGATTAAATCGAAATATATGTTCAGCAGGTTCCTGTGATTGTAAGTCTCATTGAAATACATATCATTGGTGATTCAAGGTTCTTTGTGTTTATAAAAACACTGCAGCTGACTTCTCTTATATCTAACTTTTTATTATGAAGTTAGATTACACCATTTTGAATATAACCAAGTTCCAATCACCATTTAAATTATGGAACTTAGACCTTGTACACAAGGTATATGCAATCAGTTTAGGTCATCACAGACTTTCCTAAATTCTGATTCCATATCCTTTACTTTAAATACTAAGTTTGATCACTTAGCCTTCAATAACTGAGTTTGAGCCCTCAGCCTTCAGTCTTCAGCAGGTTCCTAAACTAGTCTACTGACTTAGGTACCCTACTGATCTAGACAGGTCTGCTGATTTAAGTCAGCTGACCTTTTACAGTGCTTGTTTGATCAAACATATACAAAGATGAAACTCTAATAAGCCTATACATTTGATCTAGACATATTTTTGCCTTTGCTCTATAACAGCTAGTCTGGCACTCATCACTAAAACATAAAATAAGTCCAACACTCCAACTTTAGGATACGAGATTTCCAGACGAACAAACATGTATCCTACGCATGCTTCAATATCATACCTGAGCACTACCGTATGATCGCCCCATTGCAAAGAGAAACCTCAATAGTGTCAAAGCATGACAATCCACACTGTGATGCCATGAAGTCTCTGGTCTCAGGATAATTACACAACTGTCGTATACTACGACACTTAATGTAAGTGGGTCAGTCTAACGTACGCATTCTTTAATACACATCCACGTACAGTCCAAGTGTCTCTACATTTTGATAGACAATATATATCCTTATCTTAGATAAGATAGAAGACATCCAATACGAGCTAGTCTAATCATACTATCAATGTCCCATTTAAAAGTACATATGACTAAAGACATTTAAGTATCAAACTTATTAAAGTGATTAGAGATCTCATCAACCATAATCACTATCATGGTTTCTCTATCATAGTTTAATACTAAGGACGTTACTATATATACAATAACATAATTGGTTCATAACGATAAACAATATATATAACAACAAAAATGCTTTTATTAATCATAATAAAGTTATTACATGAACTAAATAGACTGTACACAACCTGACCCGGTTGGATCTGGTCCAACCCTTAGGACACCATTTCAAAAATCTCCCACTTGGCCGAAAGCCAATCACCCATATGCTTAAGGTCATGTACATAAACATGTTTCTCATGCTCTGCGTGCGAAAATGCCTTGGTTAACGGATCAGCCATGTTATCATCCATGTCGACTTTCTCTATCTTTACATCTCCTCTATCTACTATATCTCTAATCAAGTGATAGCGCCATAGCACATGTTTGGACTTCTGATGAGACCTTGGTTCCTTTGACTGAGCAATTTCCTCATTATTATCACAATATAATGGGACTGGACCTTCAATGGAGGGAACTGCACCAAGTTTAGTAATGAACTTTTTCACCCAAACCGCTTCCTCTGCCACCTCCGAGGCTGCTACATACTCGGCTTCCATTGTAGAGTCTGCAGTAGTCTCCTTCTTGGCACTCTTCTAGCTAACTGCTCCGCCGTTAAGCATGAAAACAAATCCAAATTGTGACTTCAAGTCATCCTTGTCAGTTTGTAAACTGGCATCTGGGTAACATCGTAATACCAAATTAGAGTTCCTAAAAACCTGGAACATATCTCTAGTACTCCTCATGTACTTGAGAATATTCTTGATTGCAATCCAGTGACCATTACCTGGATTTTCCTAGTACCTACTAGTCACACTCAGAGCGTACGAGACATCCGGTCTTGTGCACAACATGGCATTCATGATGGACCCGATAGCCGAGGCATAAGGGATCCTACTCATGTGCGTCATTTCCTTCTCAGTCTTAGGACACATTTCCTTTGACAGATAGACCTCATGTGACATGGGAAACAATCCTCTCATGGATTGCTCCATGTTGAATCTCTTCAGTATCTTGTCTATATAGGTGGATTGTGACAGACCAAGCAACCTCTTAGATCTATCTCTATAGATCTTAATTACAAAATGTAGGTTGCTTCTCCCAAGTCCTTCATAGAGAAGTTCTTGGATAACCAAACATTAACTGACTGTAACATAGAGATATCATTCCCTATAAGCAATATGTCATCTACATAAAGCACTAAGAAAACTACGGCACTCCTACTAACCTTCTTGTAAACACATGGCTCATCTTCGTTATTAATAAAATCAAACTGTTTGATTGTCTCATCAAAACGAATATTCCAAATCCGAGAAGCTTGCTTCAGTCCATAAATGGACCTTTGCAATTAGATCACCA
Source organism: Gentiana macrophylla (assembly GCA_026214975.1). NCBI lineage: Eukaryota > Viridiplantae > Streptophyta > Magnoliopsida > Gentianales > Gentianaceae > Gentiana > Gentiana macrophylla. The sequence continues at coordinate 63,260,909 of CM047810.1, forward strand.
TCCCAACATCATCAGCCTCCTTAGACAGATTCCCGTCAAAGAAAGATGTTTTCACATCCATCTGCCAGATTTCGTAATCATGGTATGCTGCAAGAGCAAGTGGAATTCTAATGGACTTTAGCATGGCTATGGGTGAAAAGTTTCATCATAGTCAACTCCTTGTCTTTTCTTATAACCTTTTGCCACCAACCTTGCTTTGTAGGTAACTACAATACCTTCCATGTCGGTCTTTCTCGGAAAGACCCATTTACACCCTATAGGAACTATTCTTTTAGGTGGATCAACTAGGTTCCAAACCTGGTTGTCTTTCAAAGATTCCATATCAAAATTCATGGCTTCTAGCCATTTTTCTTTGTCACGCCTCATCTACACCTCTTCATAAGTTTTAGGGTCCTCATCTTCCATGAGGTACATGCCAGTGTACCTTTCGGGTTCATGACGTTCCTTAATGGATCTTCGAGGTGTCTATGTTTCTAGAGCAGGTGTTTGCACCTCATCTGTATATGGTGTCTACTCTACTTTCAACAATTGATTGTCATCCATAAGTGGTTCTCGAATTCCTTCAAGATCAATCTTACTCCCACTAACCCTTTCCAAAATAAACTCTTTCTCTAGAAAGTGGCTAGTCTTGGAGACAAACACCTTTTGCTCTCCTAGATTGTAAAATTGGTACCTTTTAGTTTCCTTGCGATATCCCACAAACAGACATTTGTCAGATCTAGGTTCCAATTTGTCAGGCGTGGTCCATTTCACATAAACGGGACATCCCCAAGGTTTTAGGTAGCCTAGGGTTGGCTTTTTCCCTTTGAACACTTCATAAGGAGTCGACTGAACTGTCTTTGATGGAACTCAGTTAAGTGTATAGGATACTGTTTCTAGAGCATACCCTCAAAACGATTTTGGAAGAACTGCATAGCTCATCACGGATCGCACCATGTCCAACAAGGTGCGGTTTCTCCTCTCAGATACGCCATTCATCTGAGGCATTCTAGGAGGGGTCCATTCAGGTAGAATCCCATTCTCCTTTAAGTAATCTTGAAACTCTCCATGTAGGTATTCCCCACCTCGATTGGATCGAAGTGTTTTGATTTCTTTACCTAGTTGTTTCTCCACTTCACTTCTGAACTCATTGAACTTTTTAAAGGCTTCAGACTTATAATTCATTAAGTATACATAACCAATAATGAGAAAGGTCATCAGTGAAGGTGATAAAATAAGAGTATCCTCCTTTGGCTTGAATCGACATTGGGCTGCATACATCAGTATATACGAGCTCAAGTAATTCATTGGATCTTATCCCTTTGCCACTAAATGGTGACTTTGTCACCTTGCAAAGTAAACAAGCTTTGCATGTATCAAATGATTCATAGTCGAAGTGATCCAACATTCCATCTTTATGGAGTTTGGAAATGTGATTCTTATATAAATGGCCAAGTCTACAATGCCACAAGTAGGATTCGTTCAAGTCACTTGTTTTAGCTTTCTTGTTATTTATATTAAGTATATCAACATTCATATCAAATATGTAGAGATCATTGTCAAGTTTGCCAGTACCATAAAATATTCCATCACGTGAAAAGAATAACATTTATTCTTAAACGTAAAAGAAAATCCTTCAACATCCAATGCAAAAATAGAAATAATACTCTTCGTAAGAGCAGGAACAAAATAACAGTTATTTAATTTTAGTAATAGCCCACTGGGCAATGAAATAAAATAAACTCCTATAGCAGCAACACTTGCTATATTCCCAATGTGTAGGTCCACTTCTCATTTCTTCAGATCTCTAGTCCTTCTTAGTGCTTGCATATCCGTACAGATATGAGAACCACAACCAGTATCTAATACCCAATGGTTAGACTTAGAAGAAGCAATATTGATCTCAATCATAAAAATAATTGAAGTTGAAGCATCGCCGCTTGTTCTTCTTGGTACTCAAGAAAGCCTTGCAGTTTCTCCTCCAATGGCCAGGTTGGCTGCAATGGAAGCAAGCATCCTTTGATTTGTCATTGGCTATCTTAGGCTTGGGCTTGGGAGCCTCCTTCGCCTTCTTGGTCTTATTTTGGGCCTTTTTCTTGCCCTTGGAAGAAGTCACGAGAAACACTTGCTTACCCTTGCCAATAATGCCCTCAGCAGTCTTAACCATGTTCAATTATTCTACGAGGCAGCAATCAATCTTGTTCATGTGATAGTTCATCACAAACTGCGAGTAAGAGTCCGGTAAAGATTGCAGAATCAAGTCAATACTTAACTCACAGCCATCTGATGGCCCAGCTTCTCAAGCCTCTCTATGTATCCGAACATCTTCAACACATGCAACCCAACTGGAGTGCCTGGAGCCATCTTGCAACCAAAAGGGCCTTCGAGACATCGTACCTCTCAGTGTGAGACTGAGAAGCATAGAACTCCTTCAGGGGACCAATGATGGTGTAAGCATCCATAGACTCATGATGTATCTGAAGTTCCGGTGTCATAAAAGCAAGCATGGTGCAAGTAGCCTCAACAGTATCAGAATAGTGCTTCTCAACCGATTCCTCAGTAGTAGCATCTTTAGGTTCCTCAGTTAAGGGTGTTTCCAAAACATAGACAATGTTTTCATGCCTCAAAACGATTTTGAGATTTCTTTCATAGTCGAGAAATTTTGTTTTGTCAAGCTTGTTATCAATGATAAAATGAAGGTTCAGTTTGTTCGACATTTCTACAACAATAAAGTATAAGTAAAAATTCATGCTTACAAAACCAAAAAATTTGCACTTTAAAAATTTGTACAGGTTTTGCTCCCACTACTAGCCAACTATTCCTAATTGGCTTTCAAGAATTTAGATTAATTCCTTAGTGGCTAGGACCCAATCTAGTCGCCTCAATTCACGACGGTGGTCGATCAATAAAGACAATTTCGAAAGGTAGGTACTCCTACCAGTCGCATCACATGCGAATCCCAGTGGTTGAGTAGTCAACTCTTTGTCAATCCGCATCTCTATATGGTAGTCAACATCTTGCCTTTAAAGTCAGACGACCCTGACGGTGGCCAATCACCGAAAGACTTTAGTCGAATCATAACCCAATGACGATCCAAAAATCATCAAGGTAATCCTCTAAGCTTGTTTCCTTGATTATAACCTATGGAAGCTTCAAGAACCCAGAAAAAATGATGATGGTGGGGGGATTTGATTTGTTTTTAGACTGAACTTGATGATGATCAAGCGTATCCAATGGTTCAATTGGAATCAAGTCTTCGTAGTTCCTTAGAGGCAGTTTATATAGAGGGGCCTTATGCCTTAGGGTTTGATGTGGTGTGTCTGTGATTGACACTGATTAACGTATTTCCTAAGAAAAAATATTATGATTGAGTGTTCTCCTTGATTATAGGAGATAATTATGGTATTCAAATATTAGCATTAAGTGATAAGGATTCGAGCCTTTATTGTTCAGGATTCTCTTGCCATTATCTGATTATCATACACGTGAGGGGCAAGATTAAGGACGGTCCATGGCCGAATCTAACCAGACCGTTGGAGCCGACCTACAGAGATCAGGGACGATGGCCGAGCTTCCACTGTTGTAGGATCGTACAAGTCAGGGAGCTCATCCCGAACGCGCGATCGTCCAAGGTTCGGTCCAACGTTTCTCCCCAAAGTTGGGAAGCTGAAGACGTCCGATCTACCAGAGAGTTGGACGCGGGTCCAGGGGCGAGAGGTTACGGGGCCAAAATCTGAGCCCCTAGGGACCGTTATTAGGAAGTCAAGTGCAGTTTCTCTCTTTACCAGGTGCTGAGTCACTAAAAAGGTGCCACATGGGCAGGCCCATTTTCTGGAAGCATCATAAGCCCCCTAGATCCACCGACTGGGTACATTCGATTCGGATCTACCGAGGTGGTGGCTTGACATAAAAGTTCTAACTTTGTAAATTTTAAAATTAAACTGGGAGTTTCCAGGTGGCGAGGCTAGTTATGACGTAGTTACAGCTATTCTAGGAAATGAGGCGTTGCTACCCACTAATATTTATAGAGGCCGTTTATCGAGGTAATTTGGGGGTTATAAACACGTCAGATCAATCGTTTCACAAATACGTGGGCTATTAAAACAGAAGATTTGTTGTCGATTGCCATTCTCCGCTTCTTCCTTAAATTTGACTTTGCAAGTAAGCGTTTCTCCTTTCTCATTCTGATTTCATAATCTTAACTACTTTAGATAAAAGCTTGCTCCCCTTAGATCCTAAATCCGATTTTCTTGAGATGGCCATAGCTGATAGCAGAGACGTTGGGTCGATTTTGAAACAGAAAGACGTAGATGAAATCTGCGAGAGGTATGGGATTGATAGGGCTAGGTTTTCCCCCCAGTTGTCATCGGGGGGGAACCCTTCTGCCCTGGATCCGCCGGAGGGTTTCTGTTCCGTCCACCGGGAATATTTCGAGGTGGGGTTAAGATTACCTTTCTGTCCGGCCCTTCTGGCGGTGCTCCGGCACTATGGATTAGGGATATCTCAGATAGCCCCCAATGTCATTAGGGCCGTCATTGGGTTTGCGATTTGGTGCAGGTTGTTAAACATTAGATTTACTGTAGATAAGTTTAGGTATTTTTATCATCGGGTAGGACTAAGGGACCATCCCTACCGATACTATTTTACCCGGCGGCAGGGGAAGTCTTTTAGCATCCCCATCCTTCCATCCGATCGGGACTCCTTCAAGCGATGGAAGGAGAGGTTTTTCTATGTGTGAAACGTTGGTCACACCGAGCTCAGTGTGTGGAACACGGCGGATCTGGATGGGGATGAGCGTCCGGATCTGCTGGAGTCTTGGGTGGAGAAGATTCAGGAGTTGGGGTACTCCATTGAGTGGTAGAATTTATATGATGACCTAATTGCAGCTGCTCGACTGGGAGATGCAGGCCCCGACCCCCTATGTGAAGTTTACTAAAGCCGAGTGGCAGCGCTGTAGTGTTTATTCCTTATGTTGTATCTTATCTTTGCTAACGTATATATGTTTTTTATCTGCTTAATCTCCTTGCTAGTGTGTGCAGAGGCTGACTTTGCCGATCGATGTTTGGAGCGAGAAGAGAAGTGGCGGTTCGCCAAATCAGCGACTCGTGTTCGAGAGATACCTCTGGACGATCCGACCACTGAAGGTGCAGATGCCTCCGCCTCGGTTCCTCCCTCTGAAATGTCCAGGATGGAAACCCTCGGGGAGGTTACGGAGAGGGGGCTGGTCCCCAGAAAATCAACCCGTCAAAGGCCGACCTTTCACGAGGGTCGACCTTCGAAGAAAAGCAAGTTGAAGGCCCCTGAGGAAGGTCAGGAGGAGGGGTCTTTCGAGCAGGAGCGGGTTGCCAGCATGTCCGATGAAGATCTGGCAATCCTTGGTTGCAAAATAGTAGAGCTGGTAAGTGTAGCCTATTTCTTTCTTTTTGGTGGTTTAATTACCGATTGTCCTGATGTTCTATACTTGCTCAGGGTGATACGATTGGCCAGGAAGTTTTTAGGAGGATAGGCAAGGCATCAACAGACTTGGCTGCCCAATCGGACAAGACTGCCGAGCTGCGGAAGACGGGGGATGAACTTAGGGCAGTCATCCGCCTTAAGGACACAGAGATGAAAGCCTTCCAAGCTCAGCTCTAGGCTCAGGAGAAAGAGTTGAAGTCAGTGGAGGGTGAGCTGGCAGAAGAGAAAAGAGCAAAGGAGCAGGAAGTAGGGGACCTTAGGGCGAAAGTAGCCAATCTAGAAGCTACTACCACGGCTCGGTGCGCCGAGGCCATTCGGGAATACAAGGCTTCGGGTGACTTCGCCGAGGCCCTTAAAGTGCTACTGATCCCTACTCTTAATCATGGGTATACCTTGGGGTGGATGAGGCGAAGGCTCAGTTTCCCGCGCTTGCTCTGGATGGCCTCCCGAAGAAGGCTTACTATAAGCCAGGGATGGACGCGGTCTATACTGAACGCGTCCAAGACTTTCGAGCGGGGGTGTACATAGTGGATAAGTATGTCACCCAACCGGCTGATGCGTCCGGGTCGGCTCTCCCATCTCAGCCTCAGAAGAATTCTGCTCCTGACTCTTAGTTTATTTTGTTTTTAAAGAGGCAGTTTTTGTACTGTGACTTTGTCCGTGATTTAATGAAGAATTTTGTTTTTATGAGTTTTGAATTGTATGTTTTGTTATATAGGTATGTATGTTGCCCCCAGTATGTTATTCACTATTCTTGTTTTGTGAATGGCATATTCTCTAGTTTAGTGTTGTCGAGCTTGGCTTGCGCGTTCGGTTTACTCAGGTTATAGTCGGTTGTTTCAATTTGGAGTTTGTACAAATTTAAAAAGATTAGTGATGAGAAGACTCAAGACTCAGCTAGTAGAGCTAGATCTGATTGGCCCGCCAAGAGAAATTATAAGGACTAGAGGATCTTGAGCTCGGAGAGTGGCTAGATCCGATCACCTTTTCTAAGAATGTAAGGTTATGAGGGCGAGTGGATCTAGTGCTCGGAGAGCAGAGGTAGATCCGATCGCTTAGGAATGTCAAATTATAATGGCGAGAGGATCTACAGCTCGGAGAACAGAGCTATATCCGATCGCTTAAGAATGTAAAATTATAATGGCGAGAGGATCTAGAGCTCGGAGAGCAGGGCTAGATCCGATCGCTTAAGAAAGAAAAATCATAAGGGCGAGAGGGTCTAGAGCAGAGCTAGATCCGATCGCTTAGGAATGTCAAATTATAATGGCGAGGGGATCTACAGCTCGGAGAACAGAGCTAGATCCGGTCGCTTAAGAATGTAAAATTATAATGGCGAGAGGATCTAGAGCTCGGAGAGCAGAGCTAGATCCGATCGCTTAAGAAAGAAAAATCATAAGGGCGAGAGGGTCTAGAGCAGAGCTAGATTCGATCGCTTAGGAATGTCAAATTATAATGGCGAGAGGATATACAGCTCGGAGAACAGAGCTACATCCGGTCGCTTAAGAGTGTAAAATTATAATGGCGAGAGGATCTAGAGCTCGAAGAGTAGAGCTAGATCCGATCGCTTAAGAAAGAAAAATCATAAGGGCGAGAGGGTCTAGAGCAGAGCTAGATCCGATCGCTTAGGAATGTCAAATTATAATGGCGAGAGGATCTACAGCTCGGAGAACAGAGCTAAATCCGGTCGCTTAAGAATGTAAAATTATAATGGCGAGAGGATCTGGAGCTCGGAGAGCAGATCTAGATCCGATCGCTTAAGAAAGAAAAATCATAAGGGCGAGAGGGTCTAGAGCAGAGCTAGATCCGATCGCTTAAGTTAATTCCGAATTCTAGGATCAGACATCCATAGACTAGATACTACACTTGTAGGGGTGTACACGGATACGGATAATCCGAATACCAAACCGAACCAGGCTAATTCGGTTCGGTTTGGTTCGGTTAATAAGTGCTACAGTTCGGTTTTCGGTTTTCAAAATGGAAAAACCGAAATTTTTGGTTCGGTTAAGGTTAGTGCTGTAAATTATCCGAACCGAACCGAAAACCGAACCGAATAAAAAACCGAACCGAAAATCAAACCGTTTATATCCAAACCGAAACCGAACCAAACCAAATAGGAAAAGCCAAACCGTTTATAACAATATAGTGATCAAAATGTTGTAATTGTATAATTTGGATGAAATTTGGTTATTTCGGTTTGGTTTTTCGGTTAATCAACCGGTTATTTCGGTTCGGTTTCTTTACAAACAGTTCGTTTCGGTTCGGATTTTTAATTAACCAAAAATTTCGGTTAACCGACCGAATCGAACAGGTTATTTCGTTTCGGTTCGGCTCGTTTTTCTTTTTCAAACGTTTCGGTTTTGGTTCGGATTTTCAATTAACCGAAAATTTCGGTTCGGTTTCGGTTACGGCCATTAACCGATCCGAACCGAACCGTGTACACCCCTATACACTTGGATGAGTTAGGGTAGCTTTATCAAACTAAATTACATCGTAGCAAGTCGCATTGCCCTTAGGACTAACTTAGCAAGTTTAGGTGACCCATGACTGACATTATGATTCACCGATTTATGCGGAGTTTCGAAGACGAGCAGGGCCAGGCTAGCGCTGACTTCTCGATTGTAGTTTTTCAGGGCGAGCAGGGCCAGGCTAGTGCTGACTTCTCATTTAAAAGCGTGGCGAGCCCGGCCAGGTCGGACTGACTTTTCGCGTGCAGTTTTTAAGGGTGAGCAGGGCCAGGCTAGTATTGGCTTCTCGTTTAAAAGCATGGCGAGCCAGGCCTGGTCGGACTGACTTCTAGCGTGAGGTTTCACTGCGCAGTGTGTGTTAGGTGAAACTTATAAAGTGAAACATAACAGACACCAATATCAATTAAAGCGCGATTAATCGAAAGGAAATTGCGTAGAGCTGGTATGGAATAATGGGCAAAAATTAAAGTGCAGGAATAGATTGATAATAAGCCAAGAAGTGCGAACAAGAATTAAAGTGCGGAATTTAAAGATAGTTTGAAAAAACGATAACCAATAACAACTTGCCGAACTTGTCAGACAAAAAGGATTCATTTGCCCTTGATGGTAGCCGCATAGCAATTTCGAGCGACCTCCAGGTCTCCTTTGATTTTGACCGACCCTCTGGCGGTCGGGAACTTTAGACTAATGTGTGCTAGGGAGATTATGGCTCGGAGATCGATCAGGGCAGGCCTCCCCAAAATAATGTTGTATGCTGATGAAGATTTGACTACCATGTAGTTGACCATGAGCGTCCTTCCTGACGAATCCTTTCCGAACGTCGTAGCGAGCCGAACCATGCCTAGTGGATGAACAGGAGGGCCGGCAAATCCAAACAAGGGTGCTGAGACCGGAATGAGTTAGGATTCTTTGAGACCCATTGCCTGAAAAGCTGTAAAGTAAAGAACATTAACCGCACTGCCGGTGTCCATGAAAACTCTCTTGACTAGATTCTTGTTGACCACTACTTCAATGACAAATCCTTCATTGTTTGGGACCAAAGGAAGTGGATCTTTTGGCCCGTAGCCTACTTCCTGAAATGGGATTTGACTTCTCTTGTTCTCTTGCACGCCCTCCACCCGGGCACTTAAGTTACCAACTTCAAAGGCACTGCCAGGGCCTCCCACAATGGTGTTGATGTTATTGATCGGTCGATTGTATGTTGGTTGACCCTTTTCAGGAGACTGATCTCTTCTTCGCTGGGACTCGCCTTGTCGGTTGCGATCACGATTATAGTTTCTCTGCTGGTAATCCCGCTGCCCTCGGCGCTCGCCATAGGGGGGTCGATCTAAGACTTCATCTAGCTTTCCTTCTGCAATCGCAGCGTCCATGTCTCGTTGAAAGTCTCTACAATTGTCCAATTCGTGCCCGGTGTCTTGATGGTAGGTGCAGAACTTACTCTGGTCCCTTCTTTCTAAGGGACTTTGTAGCGGTGTGGGAGTTTTCACCAAACCTTTTCTATCCATGATTGCCAATACTTGCTCCCGAGGCCGATTTAACGCCGGGAAGTCTCGCGGCTGCAAGGCGTTTCTCTTTTCAGGTCGGCCCGTAGCCGAACCGCTTGCACGATCTCCATACGACTTTCTCTTCTTGTCGGATGTGTCTTCTAGCTTGTCCTTCTTGGGGTCGGACTTCTCCACTTCTCGTTTCACGCGATTAGCTTCTTCTCCTTGTCAATGTTTGAATGCGACCTCCAAACATTCTTCCATGGATGCAGGGAGCCTGCTGCTCAGTTTGGCATATAATCTGCCTTCACATAGCCCCTCCATAAAGGACGCGATCCGAACTTGGTCATCGGCATCTCGAACTTGTAATGATTCCTCACTGAACCGCTTAAGGTACTGCAACGCGGTTTCGTCTTTCTTTTGTTTGATTGGGAACAAATGGGTAGTGTTCTTCTGGAACGGCTTCGCTGTGATAAACGCATTGAGGAACATATTTCCCAGAGTGTCGAAGCTGTAGATCATCCTTGGCGGTATTTTCTTGAACCATTCCCGAGCCCGACCAGTGAGTAGCGCTGGGAATGCTTTGCACTTCATCTTCTCTAGGGCACAGTCGAGATTCATGTGCGTGAGATACTGGAACAGGTGATCCAGGGGGTCTTTAGTTCCATCGTAGGGCTCCAATTTGGGGATCTTGAACCTGGCTGGATGGGGGTAATTATCGATCTGCTCAGAAAAAGGGGACTCGAGCGCTAGGAGCGTTGACTTTCTCCCGACTATCGCATCTAGCTCAGCGCGAGCTGCCTCCATGGCTTGAGGGACGACCAATTGCCTTTGCAGGTTTGAGGATGACGATCGGTTCTCTCTTCTGCTATTTTTATGCTTTGGGGGAGGTGTCGGTTGCCATGACCTGTTGTTGGGATCGTCTTCTTCCTCCTCCGGCTCAGGACTCTTGGAATTTTCCCCAGATGAGCCTCCGTTTGAGTGGTTCACATCTTGCAAGTTTTTGTTGAGGGGTCCTTCTTCTTCCAGACCTTCCCAATCCTCATCTTCTTCATCCTCTTCTGCCCATACGGCATTGAGGACAGCTGCTTTCATGGCTTCATCCAAAGCCATAAGTTGATCAACCAGCATCTGATGGGTTGTGTTAAGAGAGACATTTTCCTGCTGCGGTTGATTCTGGTTGTTGGCGTCTGACTCTGATGCGTTGTTGGCACCATTACCATTAGCAGCTTGTTGTCGTGTGGTCACCATGGTTGTCTTGAAGCTTTTCCGGAAGTTATCAATCAAAAATCCAGGCCCTCCTTCTAGCGCCAATTGATGATCCAAAAATCGTCAAGGTAATCCTCTAAGCTCGTTTCCTTGATTATAACCTATGGAAACTTCAAGAACCCAGAAAAAACGATGATGGAGGGGGGATTTGATTTGTTTTTAGACTGCACTTGATGATGATCAAGCTTCCTACGTATCCAATGGTTCAATTGGAATCAAGTCTTCGTAGTTCCTTAGGGACAGTTTATATAGAGGGGCTAATGCCCTAGGGTTTGATGTGGCGTGTCTGTGATTGACACTGATTAACGTATTCCCTAAGGAAAAAGATTATGATTGAGTGTTCTCGTTGATTATAGGAGATAATTATGCTATTCAAATATTATCATTCAGTGATAAGGATTCGAGCTTTTATTGTTCAGGATTCTCTTGCCGTTATCTGATTATCATACACGTGAGGGGAAAGATTAAGGACGGGCCATAGCCGAATCTAACCAGACCGTTGGAGCCGACCTACAGAGGTCAGGGACGATAGCCGAGCTCCCACTGTTGCAGGATCGTACAAGTCAGGGAGCTCATCCCGAACGCGCGATTGTCCAAGGTTTGGTCCAATGTTTCTCCCCAAAGTTGGGAAGCTGAAGACGTCCGTTCTACCAGAGAGTCGGACGTGGGTCCAGGGGCGAGAGGTTACGGAGCCGAAAGCTGAGCCCCCAGGGACCGTTATTGGGAAGTCAAGTGCAGTTTCTCTCTTTACCAGGTGCTGAGTCACTAAAAAGGTGCCACGTGGGCAGGCCTATTTTCTGGCAGCATCACCCAATATTCACGGGATCTCTTACGATCATATCTCAATAACGACGGTATACCCGAGGTAGGTCAACTCCCGACGGTGGTCGATCAGTTGGATCCGAATAAGGGCTCTTCACCGTCGTTATAATATTAGGAGACTAAATACGAGTCAATTTTTGTAGTGGGAATAATTTTAAATCAATTCACTTAATTAATTTCAAATTAATTCACTTAATAAATTTAATTAATTATGGTCTCATGTAAAACGTGCATATTTCTACGTTGTCAATATAAAGTAAAACATACACCATTCCGCACACAAAATAACCTATATGATCATTGACTTTTCCTAATTGCGGTTTCGAATACAAACTGACGAAACCGTGGGTCACAATGTAGGGGTAGCTGCAACCGCCAATAGGATCTGTATGTCTTCTTTTCCTTGGCCTCCATCTTCCGCTCCATTCTTGTTACATAAAATCTATCTAATAAATTATACACCCGCCGCACACGGGGAGAGGGGGCTAATGGGAATAGGATAAATGTAAAAAATAAACTAGGTCACGTTCTTCATAACGGCCTAGGACAATTTTGAAACCAAGAGAAAAATAAATCACACACATCTATCCTATTGATCGAGTCAATGATCAATTGAGGTCCATATAATCATATTATATCTATACATCGTCTAATACATACAATAATATCTTATGAAAAAAACAAAATTAAAATTAACTACTTGCTTATCAAATCAAATAATCGATTAACATTTAATTAATTAAATGACTTTAATCGAAATAAAATTAACTATTAATTTTAAACGATTTCAATTTTAATTTTAATTTAATTAATTAGAACTATTCAAATTAAAATTAGATCTCTTTAGTTTCTTTTACTTTTGATTCACAATCAAAAGAGATGTCTTTTGATTCTAAAACCAAAAGACACCCACCTGGGCCCTTTCCAAAATCAAGTATTTTGAAAATGGCCTAGGCATATTCCAAACGAAATTTGGAAAGGCCTAGGTTAATCATAGGTTATATTGTGGATCATAAACCAACCCAATTGTACTATAGTGCCATTTGGCATCCCAATGGTACAAACTATTTAAACTATTGGTTATTCACACGACATTAACTAAACAAAGAGATATCAATGTACCATAAAAATTCACAAAACAACGAAACATAATTTTTGGGGTCCACCAAGAGCCACCAGCCGATGCCGGCCACCATAAGGGCAGCCGACGCCGCTAGCGTACTCATGGTGTGGCGCTGCTGTAGAAAGCCCCGCCGCTGATGCGCCACCCCTTCGGTTTTTTTGTTCGTTTCTTCGTTCCATGAATTTTGATCTTGCATCTACTAATCAATTACTACGCTGTTTATGTAATGCTTATTGCTTAAGTTCGAAGTTAGCTTCGATACCACTGTTAGGAAATCAACTAGTTTTACGCTGTGGAATTTAAAATTTGATTTCCGATCCCAAGATCAACTTCGTTTAATACAATAAACACGTTAAGTTAGTAGACGGTGATTACCTCACTTGATCTATAAGATCGACGCTTTGACAGTCTAGGGAGAGTAGTAGTGCGTGCAAGCCGTCCACGTGTCCGGCCTCTATCAATATCCACACGAGCACCTCGCCAGAATCCTCCTTGGATAGCTACTAGAAAAATCCGGTTGCTTGACCGGCATTTTCTCTCTCTCTAAAACTCTCTAGAAGAAGCTCTCTATTTTTCACAAGAATTATGAACTCTTGCAATTGTGTTGTACAAAAGAGCTAGCCAACTCCTCTCTTATATAATGGGTGGTGTGCCCCGTATGTCCCATTCCCAATGGGAAAAAGCTTTTGCGTGGAGTAAGGAGAAATAAAATCTTTACTAGTAAAATAAGGAAAATAAATATTCAATATTTATCTCATTTAACTTAATATCTTATAGTAAATAAATCTGAGATATTGTCAATATCTAATACTGAGTATCTTTATCATATTATCATAAATCAATTTATACAAATCTATTAATATCTAATATTAATATATGATAATATTATTATTAAATTGCACAATCCAAGTGTATCTCATACATTGGAAAGAGGCGCCACATATGCAAATAAATTGGCATCCAGAATATTCTATAATTAATCAACATAATTAATATCTTGTATTTAATTTATTCATAATAAATAAATACCACCATATTAATTTAATCACTATAACACTTTATAGTCAAGATAAATTTTCCTTATTTGGTTATCACTCTGGCTAGATGTTCTTATGTGTGTGACCCGATAGGTTCCCGAATATGTTGGCCGTTGACACAAAGTACAATTACGAAAATGCCCTTCATATCTAAAGATCACGAAATAGCGTCTTGCAAGACATCGTGACCCCCAATCATCGGAAGAGTCAAAAGCAATGACTAATATCTTTCATGTGAAACAGTTACCGTGTAAATAGAATCCTATCGCTGTAATAATATCCATACAATCGTATCGAGTGTCAGTACATCAACGGTCGTATCTTATAATCTGGATATCATGCTCTCTCAGAATAACTCATTTACTCCCACTTTGCAAAGATTCACGAGAGCTAGACATTCCATATAAGAAGGCCATTACGGATATTTACTCCTACTCTTAGAATACGCAATTTCCGGACGAACAAACATGTATCCTACGCATGCTTCAATATCATACCCCGAGAACTACCACATGATCGCCCTATGGCTAGGGGAAACCTCAATAGTGTCAAAGAATGACAATCCACACCGTGATGCCATGAAGACTCCGGTCTTAGGATAATTACACAACTGCCACATACTGCGACACTTAATGTAAGTGGGTCAGCCTAACGTACGCATTCTCTAATACACGTCCACGTGCAGTCCAAGTGTCTCTTCACTTTGATAGACAAGATCTATCTCTATCTTAGATAAGATAGAAGACATACAATACGTGCTAGTCTAATCGTACTATCAATGTCCCATTTGAAAGTAAATACGACTAGAGACAATTAAGTATGAAACTTATTAAAGTGATTAGAGATCTCATCAACCATAACCACTATCATGGTTTCTCTATCACAGTTTAATACTAAGGACGTTACTATATATACAATAACATAATTGGTTCAAAAAGATAAACAAAATATATAATTACAAAGGTGCTTTTATTAATCATAATAAAGTTATTTCATGAACTAAATGACTGTAAACAATGTGACCCAGTCGAATCCGGTCTAACCTGATTGGGTTTATAACACCATTTAAACAGGGAATACATCTATGGCTAACACAGGTGTGTGCTTCAATGCTTGTACTGGTAACCATGTGATTAAGAAGAACATTTGGCTTGTTGATTCTGGAGCTTCCTATAATATGACTGGAAATCCAAACCTTTTTATCAGCATTACTAAATGTAACTTTCCTCACACTGTTAAATTGCTAATGGAACCTCTTCCCAAGTTTATAGAACATGGGATGTGCCCCTTAACAGACAAATCACTCTTAAAAGTGTTCTTTATGTTCCTAACATACAATGTAACCTATTGTCTGTTAGTGAATTCATAAAGGATTCAAATTGTGCTATTTTGTTTCATTCTAATGGGTTTAAGTTTCAGGATTTGAACTCTCAGAAGGAGATTGGAAGTGCTAAAGCTCATTCTGGATTGTTTATTTTTCATGACTTCATACACTGACAAGTTTTTTGAAGAAATTCCTAATGGCCTAGCTAGCTGTAACAACTATGTTTCTACTTGTAATCATATTATGTTAATCAAGCACCTAACCCTAGAAATCAAGAGAAAGAATCTTCGTTCCCTGAAGCAGAAAGTGGGGACCAAGATAATTCTGGTCCTTCTGGTCTTACAAATGAACCTAACATCATTGTGTACACCTGAAAAAGAAAGGCTACACATCAAAACCCTAAAATCTCTTAAAATGATGGTATTTTTGACTATGAGTCATCAAACCAAGTGACCACTGACAGTGAAACAAACATAGAAGGATCCTCGGACACTGATAACTCTGAGGATCCTACTGCTCATGATGATTCTGATGAGAGACCTATTGCTCAAAGGAAATGAACTAGGAAGTGTATTGCTCACGCTTTGTACAACTTCATGTCTTATGATCACTTCTCTCCTCAGTTCCATGGCTTTACTAGCAGTCTTGACGGCATAAACATTCCAAAGAAGGTTCACGATGCTATGAAAGTCCCCGAGTGAAGGGCTTCTCTTGAGGAAGAAATTGATGCTCTTATAAAGAATAAAACCTGGAGTATTACTTCCTCCAAAGGGCAAGCATCATGTAGCGTGTAAATGGATCTTCACTGTTAAATACAATGCTGATGGATCTCTAAATAGGTATAAGGCTAGACTAATGGCCAAGGGTTCACTCAATCTTATGGGATTGACTATCATGAAACATTTGCCCCTGTGGCTAAGCTAAAAACCATTAGAATCCTCATGAGCGTTGTAGTTAACTTTGACTGGTCCCTCACCCAACTTGATGTTAAAAATTCCTTCCTATATGGGGAATTCAAGAGGAATTCTATATACATCTTCCCCCGGGAGTTGAGACCCTCATTTTGAGCTAGACAGCACTTGCATTGCTAAGATGAGACAATTCCAGTGGGAGAGGCACATGCTCCGTTATCAAGCCTGAGCTTGAGTTTTTATCTTTTTATGTTTTTATTTTTTATGAAAAGATAAATAAATTATCATTTTTGTTTCGAGGTATAATCTCACTCCATTTTCACTCTCGAGGTTCGTTTTAATCGATTCTCGTCACGTAGCGCTTCTTGTCAAGCCCTCTTTCACGCTATAACTGTAACAAAATAAACCACATACCAAGCACGACAAAATGACAATAAAACACACACAAATAACCCAAAAATGTCGAGACTTTCGATGTAAACGACTTTCGTCTCGTGGTTCGCGCTATGGTGAAAAGTGCCTATAAAAACCATTTAACTACCTCAAAATCACATCCAATAGGCTACAAATAAGGGGTAAAATGCACATGAAATTATAGCAAAGTTGACTCTCATTAACTACCCCCCACTTAGCATTTGTTCGCCTTCGTGCAAACCAAGCGATTCGAAAATAAATCATGAGATCAACATAGAGATCATACGAAAAACCAATGTATCAATGAGTAGAAACTAGTCAACGAGCGAACAAATACGTGTCAAAACATATCTTATCATGGGAACAGAATGTGTGTGTTCGCATAGCTTCTCAATCATTTATTATAGTCAACTGGCTCAGATTATAAATGCATGACTAATGGTGTTACACTAGTTAACGGAGAAAAGCATGCATTTGACGGTACACATCGAGTTTGTTGTTTTGAATGGTGATTGAAAAGCAATAAATTTTTGGATCTGATTCTGGCTTGGAAATGGGATAATTCAATAAATAAAAAAAAACATTTTTTAAATCATCAATCTGACTTAAGAACTCATAATATTATTGAAGCATCCCATGAGTCATATCATTTGTTGTTTTTAACCGGGCAATGATTTCGAATCAATAATTATAACTAGTTAACGTGAGCGCGTGCTGACGCGGCGGCTGATATAAAATCGTTCCAACGATAATTTCAAAGAATAGATCCTCAAGCGTGAAATAAATTGCGTAGAACTAAACCGTAAATAAATTCAAGACACAAGACAAAGAGAGCAAGAGAAATATATCACATTTTCTTCAAGAGGTAGCTCTTTCTTAGAGACGTGAAGATTGTGAATCACCTATGTTCCAGCCCTATCAGTAGTTTCTATCTACAAAATAAACTACAATATGATGTATCGGAGAACAATGTCATAAAGTCGATCACTTTAGCTTCGACTTTACGGTCAAATCTCCCGGGACGCCTTAGCTTCCAGATCATTAATATGCTTGAAAATGTGTTTCACTCATTTTCTATACGACATTTCTCTTTCTTATCATTAATGAATACATCATTGATCTCGTGTTCATTCATTTGGTAGAAAAAAAACACGTGTCAAACGGTCTGAAAAATATAAAAAGTGATTTGGTATTCCAACGTCAATTTTAGTGACGCTCGTACTGCAAATGGCCGTCGGTTCCACCGACTTATGTTGTTCAAAATAATAAAAATATTTAATGTGGTGTCCACACGGCTTTATTCAATTGTTTTGTCGAAATCGAAAATTTTCGGTTGATTGAAATTTAAAACTGAATTCACACTGTCAGTTGAAGGTACTAAAAATGAACCGTATCGAAATATACACTTTGTTGTGTATAATATTCAATTGTTGTGTCGAAATCGAATCGAGAAAGCGAAATTTTTTGGTTGATTGAAATTTAAAGCCTCCTTCGGTTTATATATAACGATAACCGAAATTCGGGTTTTTATCGAAAGGAAAGAAAAAAAACCTGTTGTATTTAAAATATTAAAAATAAATAAATAAATAAACCACGTGTCAAACGGTCTGAAGAATATAAAAAGTGATTTGATATTCCAACGTCAATTTTAGTGACGTTCGTAATGCAAATGGCTATCGGTTCCACCGACGTTATGTTGTTCAAAATAATAAAAATATTTAATGTGGTCAAACACGGTTTTATTCAATTGTTGTGCCGAAATCGAAAATTTACGGTTGATTAAAATTTGAAATCGAATCTGTATTTTATCGGTTCAAGATCTTAAAATGAACCGTATCGAAATATCCATTTTGTTTTGTATAATATTCAATTGTTGTGTCGAAATCGAATCGAGAAAATCAAAAAAATTTGGTTGATTGAAATTTAAAGTCTCTTTCGGTTTATATATAACGATAACCGAAACTCCGGTTTTTATAAAAAATAAAATAAAAAAAACCTGTTGTATTTAAAATAAAATAAAAAAAAATTTAAATTGGTGTCACGTGTCAGCCCAAGAGGCTGCCACGTGGCCTCTTGTGGGTAAAGCCCCTCCACTCTTTATAGATATAAGATAAGATAAGATGTTAATTGAAATCGTGGGGAAAAAAGTAAAATAAAAAAATAAGACCGAATAAATGGGTTTAACCTCAAAGCCTAAGAATTGGTTTACGAAATCGAAAACCGTATGATACGATTTGATTTGTTATAAATAAAAGGAAACCGGCCAAATCAGACCATATTGAGAGCTACCGCCTATGCATGTCCAAGTATAGCCGTTTGTTATTTTAGTAACAAAGAAAAATTATACATTCTTCTCAACATTCACGCCCCGGGGCCTCATTCAAGCTCCTTTAGGAGATCAGTATTGTCAACAAATACCTGCAAAGGCAGAGGGCATATATGCAATGAATATGAACAAACCACTTCTCAGTTATCACAAACACTAACCCAACAACAACAATATGATAATACATTTCAAAATCAAGCGAAAAGACGGACTAATTTTAAAATTTATCGCTTTATATGTACAGAACTCAGACAAAATTGCTAAGGCGAGGAGAAAGAGAAAGAGAACGAGAAAGTTAGGGGTTGGGGATACCGTCTTCCAGCCATCAGGATCGAGGCATGCAGTGATCTTGGTATTAATACCAGGTAAAGGACCCGGTTCCCTTATAATCTTTCCACCAGCAAGTGTAACTGCTTCCGCGGTTTTATATACATCATCTGTCCCTATAGCTATCTGTTTAATTAACATAAATTAGCAATTCATGTTTTATCAAGGCAATGATGCACCAAAAGCAGCAAACACAAAGCAATCTACCTGTGCATAAGCATTCCCTTTGTCGTAGTTAGTGACCCCGTAGTTATATGTTAATTCCATGACTGCACTTTTATCTTCAGGACCGTAGCCCAGCATTGCTATTGAGTACTGTGTAACACATAGATACACACATGTGGCTGACATATATATATATATATCCACTTCTCTAAGAATAAATGGGCACCAAGTCACTAAACTTTCACACAAGGATCGTAGAGAAAACGCATTAAAGCTTAAGCATTTACTTGGCATTCTTTTTTCACTACGGAAAACATGATCGGGATAACACAAAGTAATATCCGAAATCATGCAAAGCTAAGTATTTCAGGGCAGATTCTGTAGCAATTTCTTAAAGTAGTTGACCTTTTTAGCTTAATGAATCCTAGGTACCTTGGTGATACTCTAACAAAGAATTCATAGGGTTGTTTATGGCAAATTATCATGCTTCTTTTAGGAAACTGATGCCAACTTCTTCTTATACAACAACAACAACAACAACAACAACAACAAAAAAATCAATTAAAATGTGAGGCAGCATGCTCTTTAGGTGTATATGTGAAGCAAATACAGACGGTACATTACCTTGTATGCAGGGTTATCTATAGTCCGTAGAAGCTTCATGCCATAAGCCTAATGCAAGTTGGACATAACATATATCAAACACAAAGAATATAACAAATCCGAAAATTCTGAATATCGGAAGAGACATTTCCATTCGTAAGGAAAAAAGCTTCCTTACCTTCTCATAAAATTCTATGGAACGTTTAAGATCTCCGACTCTAAGCATAACTTGACAAAATGGTTCAGGCGTTGGACCTCTCTGTAAAAGTTCAAACTTATAACCATCCGGATCTTCAATGAAGGCAATAATTGTACTTCCACCTTTTACAGGGCCTGCTTCCCTTGTAACTTTGCCACCCTTCGCCTTTATAAGATCCACAGTTTTTGCAACCTATTTACAGCCAATATAATCTGTTTGATGTCCAACTGAAGGTAAGTGTTTACGGGATTTCAAATCCACAGTCTGTAGTTATTAAAAGTTTTGTAGTAATTGAAAGTTCAGGAAACTTATAACAAGAAATAAAATAAAAATATAAGTGCAGCACAATATATATGTTCTTAAGGGATTTCAACTCAACAAACTGCTGTAAAATGGCTTTTATGCAGCATAATAGCAAAGACGGATAGACAATTGACAGGGACACGCTATCAACATAAAGGATACAATAACAACATCGTATGAGCAAGTATTTTCGACACATGCAATACTTTCATTTGAATTTTTTAAGGTACATCCATTGTACCAAGTGGATGGACAGCGACTGGACATGATCTAACGATGTTTACTCGGTGTGTAGGGGCGGGTCCATGCATATCCATCCACTTGGTACAACCATTACTAAGGTTGAACCATTAGAGTTCTCTTATTATTCAGGAAGAAGTAATTGCATGTTACTGCATAGATTTCATAGAGCTTACATCCTCAACGGCAATGCCGAAGTGGCCAAATCCAGATCCAATGTCATACTTGTCAACTCCATAATCTGCTAGTAGGATACAGGAGATTCACAGAACTTTTCAATACATGATATAGACAAGTTTTGGAGAATCATCCTACTTACTGTAAGTGAGTTCAATAACAAAATGAGAATCTTCTGGGCCATATCCAAGAAAAGCATTCGTATATCTCTCCTCAGGAATGTCACGCTTTCTCAAAAGCTTCATCCCTAAACATTCAGTATAGAATCTGATGCACAGAATGAAAGTACGATTAAATACCACTCCATTGAAATAAGAAAAACTAGCTCAGCGAACCAGGTCATGAATTCTCAAAACACATACTTTATAGTCCTCTCCAAGTCACCAACACAATAAACAACATGTAGCAACCTTCTCTTGTCTTTTTTAACCCAATTTAAGGTGTTTTCTTGGGCTGTGGCCATGCTTGCTTGAAAAGTAACTGATGTACTTAATGCCACGGTCTTTCCATCTCCTCTCAGCAACTTTGAAGAACTCAACCCAGATGAATGGGGCTGCGGCAAACCTGAACAAGATAAGCAAAAAGCAATGAACTTGTCATCTTTGATTGCATGTAAACAACCTCGTTATCTCAGTCCAAGAATTGAATGCCTGAGTACTAAAAGCACTAATCCACATGATTAAACAAGACCAAGAAAACAGTCACAGAGAAAACTTATCCGTAACGTATTTACTAAACTCAAGCAAAAAAGCTCTCTAGCTAGGTTGCACATGAGCTGCTAAATAGTTCTTCTTTGCAAAAGCTCTCTAGTTATGGGTATTCTGTAGCTAGGTTGCACAAATTTTGAGACAATTCTTTAGCTTGTCTACACTCAATTAGTTGAATAATGCTGTTTGAATCCTGGTTGGAATCATAAACGAATAACTGCAACATAGTCGAGTTGCTTTGACAATATGTAGCAGCCAATTCTTGAAAAGAAGTAAGCAAAATCGGACCAATAAAAGCACATTCGTTCCAAAAATTGTAATAGAATCATTAATTCAGTATAGAAAACCAAGAACCAGGCTACCTGTTAGCGACCAATGCTTGAATCTAAGAAAATGCTCAGTTCCATCAGTCTGTTTGAGACTGCCGTCAAATACCAACAAAAAAAAAAAAAAAAAAAAAAAAAAAAAAAAAAAAAAAATGAGCAAAGTGCAACTGTGATCTGAACAAGCTTAAGGAAGCATAGATTGTGTAATCAAAATCTAACTGGCACAATCGAACCACGTTCAATGAATCTAGGCAACGTGATGGACAAGTTCTAACGAGCGAATTCCAGGACACTACTTATAAAGATTTTACGAAGTTGTGGTCCGTCAATTGAATTGATGAATATTCTGATTGATAGATACAGGCGAAACTAGAACGTATTACTGAAAACAGACTCACTGTTTTTGACCGTGGGGATGGGTATGAGGCTAGTGAACCAGAAGCCGTTATCCTCAGCAAGGGAGGTACCAATGCCTATAGTTCCAAAGATTGCAAGAGGTGCAAGGCTGACTGCCAATCTTCGAGTTGTCTGCAATGGCTGTTGTTCGAGTTCATCGGACTTCTTGGCTCGAAAGCTGGGAATCGTTGCTCGTTTCTGGTGTTCCTCAATCCCATGAAGCTTGGGAATGATGGATAAGGCTTCGAGGAAAATACTGCTGGTAGAATTTGCAGCGCCAGCCATTGTGATAATCGAGGGTCGCGTATGTTTGTGTAGATTCTATAGGAAAAGAAAGGAGAGGATTTAAGAGGATACTTCGTTCCCGAATAACATATCCACTTGTCAAAAACACACATATTAAATATGTGGGTTAATATTTTAAATGCTAAAATGATTAAAAAAAGCCCTTAAGTTGTGTTTGTTTTGCCTTTTAGTTTTTATTGGGAGTTTTTTTTACATCACATCATCAATCATTTCTTATGATTCTCTTACCAATAAAATCTTCAACTACAAATAAAAAACTAAAATCATCTCTCATCATTTCACTTTATCAACTTTATTACTCTCTCCGTCTCGCAATATAAGTCTTTTTAACTTTTTTATGGTGTCCCAAGACGATGACAAATTATGTCACTTTAAAGATCCGGGCTTTTCCTTATGTTATTGATGAATACTCAAGAACCTTAATACCATGAACAAAGAGGGGTTTTGTATATTTATGGCTGAGTCTAAGTGGAATCCTTAGAGTGCCTACGTATCCTGTTCTTATTCCAGGAATCAAGCCATACGTAATTCCTGGAACGTTGTATTTATAAGGACAATGCATGACCTAACCCTGATATGAGTCGGTTTGTAGTTATTGTCTTATTTACCCTTAATTGGGCTTTACCCCTTTGCCCAAGTTATCCCGTGGATATTGGGCCAACGTAGCTGGTGTGGACTCTCGCTCGATATCGATCCGCCCGACTGGGATGATCGACTCCTGGAACTCACGTCCTGCACTGCCCGTGAGTCGATAGTCGTGACCTCGAGTTCCTAGCCATACTCCAGGCTCGAGGGTCGACATGCGTGTCATGGCTTCTAAGTCGATAGTCCGACTTGTATGCCTTATCTGGCTCCTGTGCCTTAGTAACTATTTAACCCAAGATGTCCACTCGATGATGATATATCGAGGTGCGTAACCCGGTATCATCATAAGCCCCCCAGACCTGAGAGAGGCGACTTCCGTTGTCCGAGGTCAGATCTGCCAATTTGAAATCATCTTCGAGTTGGACTAAATCTTGGGCGGGAAATGGTGTAACCGTTCCGTGTGCCACCTGTCTCCCTAGCCAATCGTGGCCGTTCGCTATGACGTCAGAGCGCATTATCGTTTCGTCTTCTGCCATAAATGACGTCCTCCTTGATCTTCGCGACTTGTGGGGAGTTATAACTACTAGTAACCCCCCTAATCACGTCTTTTCACTGTCATTTGGCGTTTGCAACACATAAAAGGGGAGAGAAGAACCAGACGGTGAATCACTCTGCCTATCCGTTTCTCCATTTCCTCCATCCGAAAGTACAAGTAAGCGTCTTTTCTGCTACCATCTTTTTCTATTTTCTACCGTTCTTGCTTGAATCTATCCATGTCTAGTAGTACAACAGTCTCCGATAGAATAGAGGAGTCTCGTTCCGGTGACCAAACACCAATATCTGCTCCCTCCGATCAACCTCTACACCCAAATCCCCAGGGGCCTTTAGGCACTATCAGGGAGCCCAAGTAATTGTCCACCAGAATGGATGGGAAGGGGCTCAAGGGTGCACTTCTGTCTTACCATGGACGATCTCAACCAATCATGCGCAGAAATATGGGCTATCTAGCCTCGGCGGTGGCTCGGCTCCTTCCGGCCACCACCAATTTGCCGATGAGCCCCCTGGAAGGGTTCTCAGCGGGCCCATGAGGCCCGATTGTCGATGGGGCTAAGATTCCCCTATGTCCGGGCGGTCCAGGCCGTTCTTCGCCATTACGAGATTGGCGTATCTCAACTGGGCCCGAATGCCATCCGGACTCTGATGGGTTTTCTGATTGCCTGCCGAGTCGCGGGTATCGGTTTTCTTGTCCCTTTGTTTCGATGGTGGCACAAGATCATTGCGATGCGATTCGGGTGGTACACGTTTCAGAAGCGCGCCAATCGTCATGAGTTCGTGTCTAAAGGACCTTCATCTCATGGAAATTGGAAGCCTAGGTTCTTCTTTCTCCGACATGGGTCGGATAATCCCTATGTCGGCTTATGGAGGTCGAGAGAGAAGGAAGGATGACAAGCTCGGGTCGGGAAGCCGCACCTAACGAAGCTCTTTCCCTCGAGAGATTCACATTTGAGGTGGTTACACAGGACCTGAGTCTCCTTTACGGCCTTGCCCGCCTCGAGGAGGCGGGGCCCTCGCCCTGTATAGGCCTTCATGCCACCGATCAAGAAAACCGTATGAAGCTTATTATTTTGTTTGCAAAGTCTTATTGCTTTTTGAAGTTGTATCTTTTCTATTTCTTATACTGACTCCCTTTTATTTGTGTAGTGGGAAGATTTTCAAAGGTAGCTGTCCCAAAGGCTTCGCAGATGGCGCGCTGTCGCCATGATCATCAGTCGAGAGTCCTTCCCCCAGCGTCAGAGGAAAGACCTACTCATGTCGATGATTCGACTGAGGGTGTCGAGATAACTGCCCCCGTCTCACAGCCAACCCCGCCTTCTACCTCGGGGGGACTCACCCGTGAGCACCGGTCGATACGCGAAGCCGAGGACGTTATCGACTTTACTGTCGGAGGGGGTGAAGAAACTTCCGGAGCTGAGGCGACTCGGTTGCAGAAAAGGAGGTCGGCCCACGAGGAGCTGGTGCGAGATCAGCAAAAGCTGGCTAAAAAAGCCAAGGTCACCAAACCCTCTCTCAACCTTGCCGCCACGAGTAGAATGTCGGCCGAAGATGTCGAGAAGCTGGACGACCAAATCCTGGCCTCTTCCCTCCGTGAGCTGGGTCGCGTGGTAAACACTAACTCTTGTCGATTTCATGTCTTCTTTTTTGCCCCTCTCAGCGCTTATGCCTTAACTTCTCCTTTTTGGCAGCATTACTTTGTGAGTCGAGAGGCTTCTCGATGTATGAGCACGCCGTCCGAGACTGAGGAAGAGCTGAAGACACAGATTCGGAGGTTGAACGACAGGCTTGCTATCGAGTCGGCTAGTGTCACCGGTCTGGAATCGCGGTGAATGTTTTCAAGAAAGAAAAGCATGCTTTGAGAGATAGAAGGCAAAGGAGGAGCGAGAGGCTGTCATTGCCGAGTGAGAGGATCTGGCTGCGGCCGAGGGACGAGAGGCTACTCGAAGGAGACTCTCGAGCGAGGAATTGGCACGAGGAGCGGCTATTACGAAGAGAGAGATCGATTGAAGGCGAATCGGATCAAGTCCCAGCAGCCGGTGGAGGAAGCAAGGATCGCCGCGGTACTCGAGTATCGGAAGTCTGACGAGTTGGGCAGGGATCTCGATGTAATCATGCAGACGGCCATACTTGGAGGATTCACCGAGGCGGTGGACCAAGTGAAGAAGGCCTATCCTGACGTCGAGATCGACCAGCTCGAAGAACCTGGCTGCTATGACCCTGACTCGGAGGCATTGTATGACATGTACTTCGACGAATTTCAACAGGGTATATCACTTTCCCAGAAGTATGGTGGCCCTACAACGAGCCCGACTCCCGGTAACACGGCTTCTGTTGTCTCTGCTCCTACGCCGACTCCCGAAGATCCGACCCCTGATGCTGCTACTTAGTTATCTTGTTTATTTCGAGCTTTGATGTTCTGAACTCTATTTTGTAATTATTTGTAAGTTTTATCAACTTTGAGCTGACTTGGGTGAGTATTTACTTTATCAGGGTTGGTCATTTCGACCTGGCCCTAATTTGTTTTGAAATTTCCTCCCTTTTATCTCTTTTTTGTTGTTATTTACTCTTACCTTTATTACTGTCATTGGCTTTCTTGCTTGTCGAGCCTTTGGCTCTGTTTGCTTCTGCCTTGTCGATATAATATTGCCCCCCCAAGTGTTTTATCAACTGAAGTTGATAATACACTTGGGATCTATATGGCTTTAAGTCGATCTAGTTGCCTTGGCTTTTTGGCCTTATAGGCTTGCTAGATTTGGGAAGTAGTCCGACATTGCGAACTGTCCTTGTCTCGGTCTAGCGCCTTTGGGCTGGTTAGACGTCCGACTTTGGACGTTTGGCCCGACCTCGCGAACCGTCCTTTATGCGCCTTTATTCGACCCTTAGGCTCGTTAGGCTTTTGACTTGGACATTTGACCCGACCTTGCGAGTCTTCTTTTTGCCTTCTGCAACGTATGCTTATGGCATTGTCGGGAGTTCCGACTTTCGGATTGCTCCATTCTTGGTCGATTGTAACTTCGTGTCTTTTTGGACTTAGAATATTACTAAAATAACTTAATAGAACAGTAGGAAAGAGGAACCATCATTTATTAAAGATAGAAACTGTCTCATGGGTGATTACAAATCTTAAAAATAAGTAGAAACACCTTTGGTCAACTAAGGCTTAAATGTAAAATTTCCTCAAATTATTCGCGTGCCATTGTCGAGGATCGTGGTTCCGTCTCGCTCGACCTAGTTGATATGAACCTTTAGGATGGACTTTTAGAATCGACACGGGCCTTCCTGGGTTCAAGGCGAGTGTCCCGATCTTCTCTTGTCGACTTGCTTCGTTCTTCCTCAAAACTAGATCTCCGACCTTGAAATATCTGTATTTTACTCTCGCGTTGTAATATTGGGAGATCTTCTGCTTGTACCTTGCCATTCTGGCTGAAGCCATTTCTCTCCGTTCCTCGAGATTATCCTTCTCCTGTCGGAGGTCAGGCTTGTTTGTCTCAATATTATATGCCAAAACTCGAGGGGAAGGAACTCCGATCTCCGCAGGGATAACTGCCTCGCACCCATAGGTTAGGGAGAAAGGTGTTTCACCTGTTGATGAGTTTGGAGCTGTCCTGTATGACCACAGGATGCTCGGGAGTTGTAACGCCCAGTCTCGCCCTTCAGCCTCTAGCCTTTTTTTCAATCCGAGTTTAATCTGTCGATTTGTCTGTTCGACTTGACCATTTTCTTGAGGATGAGCCACCGAGGTGAAGTGCTGGTCGATATGATACTCGGCTAACCACTCTCTAACTCTTCGATCTTCGAATTGAGTGCCGTTGTCCGAGATTATAGCCTTCGGAATACCATACCTGCATAAAATATCGACCCATAGGAACTTCTTGATTGTATCTGCTTTGATATCGGGTAAAGCTTTGGCTTCTACCCACTTAGTGAAATAATCCACCGCAACTACTACAAACTTATTGTTCCCTGGAGCTCGGGGTAGGGGTCCCACAATATCGACTCCTCACACGTCGAAAGGCTATGCTGACGAGATGAAATTCATTTCTTGTGCCTGTTGATGAGATGTTATCGTGAATTTGACAAGAATTGCATCTCTGCACTAACCTGTTCGCATCTCGTTGCATTGAAGGCCGAAGTATCTCGCGAGCTTGCATTTCGGGCTAACATCCTAGCCCCCGCAGTTGATTTCCACAAGCTCCTCTATGGATTTCCTCGAGAAGATATTCTCCCTCGTCATCCTGAGATGCGCATCTCAACCATGGACTCGTGAATGACTTCCGATAAAGTATGTCATTGAAGAATGCATATCGAGCCGACTGTAGTCGGACCTTTCTTGACTGTACCTTATCTTTGGGTAATATTCCGTCCTTCAAGTAAAGGACAATCGGATCCATCCATGTGGCCTGCTGAGATATCGGCTGGGCCTCTATCTCTTCATAACTCCTTTCTGTTTGCAATTCTACTAACACCTTCTTGCTAGAGACGAAATTCGATGCTAACTTGGACAGAGCGTCGGCCCTCTTGTTCTGAGTTCGAGGTACCTGTTCGAATTGAATCGAGTTGAATCTCGGCTTGAGGCCTTGAACTACTGCCAAATACTTCTTCATAGTCTCTTCCTTAGCCTCGTATTCTCCTTTGATATGGTTAACAACTAATTGCGAATCACTGTAAACATTGAGATTTTCAACCCCCAGCTTCAGAGCGAGCTTTAGACCAGTAATAATTGCTTCATACTCAGCCTCATTATTAGTTGCCTTAAAATCGAACCGGAGAGCGTATGGAAACTCCTCCCCCTTTGGGCTGACTAATAAGAGGCCTGCGCCTGCTCCTTCTTTGCTCGAGGCCCCATCAGCATGGAGCATCCATCGTTCTTCCTGACTTTGCTTTTCTTGCTCAAGTTGTACTGATATGCCTTCAGCTAAGAAGTCTGCTAAAGCTTGAGCCTTGATTGCGGTACGCGGCACGAACTCGATGTCGTATTGGGCCATCTCGATTACCCACTTCGCGAGTCGACCAGATGTGTCGGGCTTCGCCAAAATTTGTTTGAGTGGTTGGTCTGTAACTACCACTATAGGATGGGCTTGAAAGTATGGCCTAAGCTTTCTCGAAGTGTGTACCAGTGATAATGCGAGTTTCCCAGCTGGCGAATATCGGGTTTCGGGGCCATGCAGAGCTTTACTTACAAAATATATAGGCACCTGGCCCTTTTCCCCTTCTCGGACCAAGACCGAACTCACTGCTTCCTCGCAGACTGATAGATAAACCAACAACTTTTCCCCCTCTCGAGGAGAAGTGAGAGTAGTTAGTTCAGACAGATATGCTTTTAGTTCTTCGAAGGCTGCCTGACATTCGCTGTCCCAGTGGAAAGGACTGGGCTTTCGAAGAACTTTGAAGAACGGTAGTGCGCGCTGGGCTGACCGAGATAAGAATCTATTCAGTGCTGCCATCCGACCTGTGAGTCTCTGAACTTCTTTCATATTTCGAGGTGCAGGCATGCTTTTTAGTGTATCGATCTTATCAGGGTTAGCTCGAATTCCGTCCCTCGAGACCATGTACCCTAGAAATTTGCATGTTCTCACTCCGAAGGTGCACTTTTTGGGATTAAGCTTCATTTCAGTATCTCTTAACACTTCAAATACTTCCCTGGCGTCTACCAAAAATTGCTCCATCGATCGGCTTTTGATGAGTAAGTCATCCACATAGACTTCCATGTTCTTACCAATCTGCTTCGTAAAAATTTTATTGACTGCCCTTTGGTATGTAGCTCCAGCATTCTTTAGTCCGAATGGCATGGTAACATAACAAAAGGTGCCAAACTCTGTAATGAACGCGGTCTTCTCCGCATCTCGAGGGTCCATAAGAATCTAATGGTACCCCTTGTATGCATCGAGGAACGCGAATACCTCAAAACCGATGGTCGAATCAACTAACCTGTCGATCTTAGGCAGTGGATAAGAATCTTTGGGGCATGCCTTATTCAAATCCGTGAAATCTACACACATCGCGCGGTACCGCCATCCGCTTCTTCACCAACCTTTGGATTAGCAAGCCAACTGGATAAAGTACTTCTTTTACTATACTTGCCGACAGTAGCTTCCCGACTTCGGACTCGATAGCTTCCAATCGATCTTGCGCGAAGTTTCGCTTCTTCTGTTTGACTGGCCTTCTGGACTGGTCAACTTCGAGTTTATGGATGGCGATGTCCGTCGGTAGACCTGGCATGTCGGATGCCTTCCATGCGAAAACGTCCTTGAACTCTTTCAGCAAGTCGATCAATAACTGCTTTTCCTGAGCCGGGATCCAGACCCCGACTTGGACACTATGATCGTCCTCCCCTTCCCACAAGCTAACATTTTCAACTACTTCACTCGAGGCCCAACACTTCTCTTCCTCTTCTTCCGGAATAAGCTCCTCGATGAGGACTTGTTGTACCGCCATCTTACCGTTCATCACTATCGAATTGCAGCTTCTGGCGATTTCAATATCCCTCTTTACTTCGTGGGAACCATTTAGAGTCGGGAACTTCATGCTGTTATGAAACGTCGAAATTATAGCTCGTAACTCGAAAAGGGCTGGTCTACCCAAAATGACATTATATGCGGAGGGAGCTTTAACGACCACGTAATTTAGCTCTAGCGTCCTCTCTTTTTCTCCATCACCTACTGTCGTGAGTAGCTTTATGGAACCCATGGGATGGATACTGACTCAGAAACCGAATAGTGGAGAGGCTATAGGCACTAAGTCTTTCTCTTTGAGCTTCATACCTGGAATGCCGAGTAGTACAAGATATTCATAGCGCTACCATTATCGACGCAAACCCTCGATACTCTGGTGCGACTTATAACTGCTTCAATCACTAACCCCTCGCTATGACTTGTCGATTTAGGGACGTCATCACTGGGGCCATACCCGACCTCCGTGGTTAATCTTGACTGTTTGCGTGGCCTCGAGCTGTCGTCTGGTTCCCGACTGGCTCTCTCTTTATCGCTCTCTCCTGGC
Organism: Gentiana macrophylla; assembly: GCA_026214975.1. Lineage (NCBI taxonomy): Eukaryota > Viridiplantae > Streptophyta > Magnoliopsida > Gentianales > Gentianaceae > Gentiana > Gentiana macrophylla. The sequence continues at coordinate 63,291,405 of CM047810.1, forward strand.
CCAAATATCATATTCACGTAATTATTTGGGCGATTGTCATCATAGCGGTCCTGACCATAGTAGTCCCTATCGTTATCAGGAGATCGGTCTCGTCTGGGAGATCGATCTCTTCTTCTCTGATTCTCTCGACTTCGGCCCCTATCCTGGTCAGGATTTTTCCTTTTGTAATCTCGTTTCCCCTTGGGCTCGGTGTACCGTGATCTGTCAACGACCTCGTCCAACTTCCCCTCTTGGATTCGGGCTTCGATGTCTTTCTTCAAATCAAAACACTCTTCTGTCGAGTGGCCTGTATCCTCGTGGAATTCACAATACTTTGTTGACCTTCGTTTCTCTCGAGGTTTTTTGATCGGAGGTGGCCTCTTCGCTAGGTTCTTGGAGACCATGATTGATAAAACCTCTGTACGGGATCGGTTGAGAGGAGTAAAATCTTTATCCTTTTTACCCCCCTTTCTCTCTGACCGGCCCGAAATGGGAGCCTCGATGCGATCCCAAACTGATGTTTTTCTTTCTACATCTTGCTGTTGAGACTGGTTCTTATTTGCTCCTCGACCATCTTTCCTCGAGTTATCCATCCACTCGGCTTGGGTGTGTCTACGCACTGCCTCTTCGCCTTGACAGAATCGATGGACGACATTCACACATTCATCCATGTTTCGTGGCAGGTTTCTGCTTAACTTGTCATATAGCTTTGTGTTGCGCAGTCCCCCCACAAATGAAGTGATCAAGACTCGATCCTGCGGGTCTTTGACCTGCATGGCTTCAAGGTTAAACCTCTTCAGATAATCTAACACCGACTCGTCTCTATGTTGCCTCACATTTGTGAGGTGCGTCTCGCTCAACTGGAACTTTTTGTTGACGATGAAGGGATCTCTGAATTTTCGGGCAAGCATGGTGAAGTTGGAGATGGATCCGGGTTTCAACTTGGTGAACCACTCTCTTGCTCGACCTACGAGTAGAGTCTCGAATGCCCGGCATCGCATCTCGTCCGGTGCACAATCTAGCCTCATCTGGGATAGATACATGTGGAGATGGTCCTCCGGGTCGGTGGTGCCATCATACGGGTCTATCTTAGGAATCTTAAATCCTTTGGGTTTAGGATAATCTTCGATCTCCTTGGTGAAAGGAGACTCTAGCCACAACGAACCCTGAGTCCTCCCTAGGATTACGTCTAACTCCTGTCTAACGCTATCTTCATCGATGCGTATATGCTTCTATCGGATTTCTCGCTTCCTTCTTTCGACAGAGCTTGAGGAAGCGCTGATCTCTTCGAACTGAACTGGCTTGGGTTTATTGACGGCGGTATTCGTACCGCCTTCCCCCTGGTGTTGCTGTTGTTGAAGTTTTTGTCGTGTAAACGCTTCCGCCATTATTTTTATGAGAGCGTTATGATCTGTCGCCGCCAATTGATCCACCATGGCCTGATGCTCTGGGGCAAGGCCCTAAGCTTTCTGTGGTGGATTTTCTTGGACGGTTTCTAAAGCTGGATCTTTATCTCCCTGAGGATCCACACCTGCCTGTTCACTAATCTACGGATTTTGCGAATCCACGTTTTTGGAGGTGGTTCTTCTGGCGGTTTTGTCTTTAGGAGGCATGATGATCTTGACGTATTCAACAAAAAGAAAGGAGAGGGCCCTCCTTCTAGCGCCAATGACGATGACAAATTATGTCACCTTAAAGATCCGGGCTTTTCCTTATGTTATTGATGAATACTCAAGAACCTTAATACCATGAACAAAGAGGGGTTTTGTATATTTATGGCTGAGTCTAAGTGGAATTCTTAGAGTGCCTACGTATCCTGTTCTTATTCCAGGAATCAAGCCATACGTAGTTCCTAGAACGTTGTATTTATAAGGACATGCATGACCTAACCCTGATATGAGTCGATTTGTAGTTATTGTCTTATTTACCCTTAATTGGGCTTTACCCCTTTTCCCAAGTTATCCCGTGCATATTGGGCCAACGTAGCTGGTGTGGACTCTGTTCTCGATATCGATCTGCCCGACCTGGGATGATCGACTCCTGGAACTCACGTCCTGCACTGCCCGTGAGTCGATAGTCATGACCTCGAGTTCCTAGCCATACTCCAGGCTCGAGGGTCGACATGCGTGTCATGGCTTCTAAGTCGATAGTCCGACTTGTATGCCTTATCTGGCTCCTGTGCCTTAGTAACTATTTAACCCAAGATGTCCACTCGATGATGATATATCGAGGTGCGTAACCCGGTATCGTCATCCCAAAATATAAGTCATTTATCATATTTCAATACAATATTAAATACATTGTTTTCACTTACACACTAAACAATACAATATTGTTAGTCAGTCTCAAAAAACAAGTAAATATTTTACATTTAAATATTAAAAAATAATTCATTTTTTGGTTTTCTTAAACTGTGTGAAATGACCAAAAAGACTTATATTGTGGGACGGAGGAAGTACCTTTTTTTACCATTATTTTATTCATTATTCTACTTTTTTCACTATTCATTTTATAATCTACACAAATTTCAAAAAATCATCTTAACTTTCTAATCATTACTCAATCACTTTATCTTAAAAAAACCCAAAAAAAAACTTCAACCCAAAACAAACACTTAGCCCTTGTTTGGTTTCAGGTTGGGTTAGATCCATTTGGATCCAACTCAATATTTTATTCACCCACTATCTTATTTACTATTATTTTATTTATTTTATTATTTTATTATAATTTCTCTCACCAATCATTTCACCATCAACAAATAAAATAATATTAATCAATTCATTTTATTCACCACCTACACTATTCAACCATTACTTTATCAATATAATATTTCATTAAAATTTCTTTCACTAATCATTTATTTATCTACATAAATTTCAATACAACATTTCAACTTTATAATCATTACTTTACTTCATTTTATTTATTTTGTCATCCCTTAATAAATTAAGATAGGTGTATGAAAAACACAATAAATACTAAATTGAAAATGTAATTGCCTCAATTATTTTGAAACAAATTTTCTTGACAACTGCCTCAAATATTTCAGAACGGAGGGAGTAACATTTTGAGTGCTTGGATTGCTAATGGAGAGGGAATGGAAGGAGATGGAGGGAGACAAACGGATTAGGCGTTTCAGAATCTTAGAACGCTGATTTCTTGTCATATCTGATACTCCCTCCATTTTTTTATATGTCGCAGAGAGAGAAGCATACAGAACAAGAAAGTAATTAATATTTTTAAAATATTGTATTGAAAATGTATTTTTTTATTATTTAAGATATAAATACTTTGTTGGTAAAAGAGTTTTTAGTGTTGGAAATTTATTTTATTGGAGATGTAAATACTTTATTGGTAAATGAGAAAAAAATAAAAATACATGATGCATTGTGTTGGGAGAGATTGCTCACATTCTAGAATGCCTAGTAACGTCTTTATTAACATCAATTCGTTTTAGTACAACGTTAAGCGCTTAATCTTAACATGGTATCAGAGCTAGATGTCACGAGATCGAACCCTGATTAGAACAATATTTTAAACAAAATTGTGCAAGTGTTTGATAGATTGCCCACACTTGAGGGAGAGTGTTGGACAGGTTGCCCAGACTCTTGAATGAAAAATTGTGCAAGTGTTGGATGAAAAATTGTGCAAGTGTTGGATAGATTGTCCACACTTGAGGGAGAGTGTTAGGACATGTTGCCCACACTCTTGAATGAAAAATTGTGCAAGTGTTGGGACAGATTGAATGGGATGTTGTGAGAGATTGCTCACACTTTTGAGTGCCTAATGAAATATAGTAATGCATTTATTAACACCAATTTGTTTTACTACAACGGTAAGCGTTTGATCTTAAAACATTGAAAATGTACAATGACAGACAAATAAGCGTTTGATCTTAACACATTAGAAATGTAAAATGACAGATAAATAAAAATAGAGCAAATGGTTTTACTACAACGGTAAGCGTTTGATCTTAACACATTGAAAATGTAAAATAACAGATAAACAAGCGTTTGATGTTAGCACATTGAAAATGTAAAATAACAGATAAATAAAGATATATCAAATTTTGAAATCTGATAGATAAAAAAACGGGGAGAGTACATAAATTTTCGCCTGGACTTGGTATACATATTGAGCAATACATTTGGTGATCCATAACCACTAAACACTTGATGTAATATTCCGATTTTCGGGAAATGGCAGACGTGTCATTTTGCCAAAACGAAATATTGGGCTCGGTTCCTTTTAGTCGGAGTTTAATAACATGGATATTTACATATATATTTTGATATATATATATATATATATATATATATATATATATATATATATATATATATATATATGTATATTAAGGAAAGAAAATCTGATTGAATAAGGGCGATTAAGGAAAATCACTGAAATTAGGTAATTTTGGGATTTTTCCTATTTAAGGAAAATCAACCTAATCAGCCCCTTAATCTTTTAATCAGATTTTTCCACCTCCAATTTGTCTTCTGCGTGTGAGAAGAGAGCAAATTAGGGCTGAGGGTTTTTCATCAATTGCTAAGTCGATTCTTGACGGTTTTCAGATCAGAGTCGAGCACCGGAATCGTTGTGAAGGAAGCTTCGTTTTGAAATCAGAAAGTTGGAACTTTGATAAGGTATGTGTAAGCCCTAATTCCGTTCATCATCGAGTTTGATGGAATCAAACTCATCGATTCGTAGTTTTTATCGTTTAAAAGCGTGTGATTGAATCTAACCTAAGTTTGGATTTATCACACATGTTTTCTGCAGAGAAGGGACGTTTTAGCTACTGTTTTTCTGAGTTTGGACTTGGATTTAGCTGCTAAAAAGGTAAGAAGCTCTTCCTACAATCTAATTATGGTTTGGAGTAGCTAGATCATGATTTTAAAGCGTTTTTATATCAAGTTTTAAGTTTAGATTATGTTTGAAGATTAAGGATTGTTTAGGATCTTTAAAGTGATACTTTTCTACTGTTTTCCTGCTATATTTAGTGTACAAGATGTTTGGAATTGAGTAGAGATCGTTAAGGGTTCAAAAAAACAGGCTTTAGGGCTTTTCTGCGTAGGATGCGTACGCATTGGCAAGCAATGCGCACGCATTCTCATTCTGAGATTGCTTAGAATAGTTGTAAAGATGTTCAATGCGCGCATTTAATTCAAGGAATACGCACGCATTGTTGATTCAGAGTAGTACATGATGCTTTCTGGCAGAAGGATGCGTACGCATTCATAAGAATGCGCACGCATTGATCAAACAGAAAATTTAGAATAGTTTATGGTCTTGGGATGCGTACGCATTGAGCACAATGCGCACGCACTGCTTGAACAGAGAGTTTCAGCAAGGTTTCAGCAGCAGGAATGCGTACGCATTCCAGTAGTAAAGGCGCACATTGCCCTGCATTTCTTTATAATGTTGTTTCAAGTTATGTTTTGAATTTTATACCTTAATTAATGATTAAATAACACTAATTGAATATGAACAAGCCTCGATTGAACTTCTGATTCGTTCAGTTAAAACACCGAATGTATTCTTAAAGGGAGTTGAACTTCGGATCCGTCGGAAGGGCATGAAAGGGCTTGTGCTTTGATGAACTAGAGTTCATCAATGTCTGTGTAACTGATAGAGAGTGATGTCTAGATGTCTAAGTGAGGGAGTAGAGTTGTTAAGGCGAGTTTTATTCGGAAAACACTTAGGTGGTTAGTTAATTCACATTAATAATTACATATGTGTAGATAAAAGCTAAAACGTAATTTTTTCTCGGTTAGGCACTATTTCATATCGGCGATGTGATACGTTCATAAAAGGTGAACAACGCTACTGGCCTTAAACGGCTGAAGGGTAGTGGAGGAAATTCATCGGATGTATACGCATACCGGGGAGACGCCGGAGCTAATCGGTGCTAATCACCGTTAGTTAGCAAGTATATCTTCAGCCTGATGAACGCCATGCATAGTGTCCTTGAGTAATGATGTAACAAAGATAAGCCAAGCTAGAAACGTATAGTCATGACATGTCGATGGGCATGGAATGAACCCTAAATTGAGTCGGTCTCACTAAGATAATTAATTAATAACAAACTTTAATTATATTATAGCTTCTACTTCTTACTTTGTACAATGTACTTACCTCAAATGCATGTCTATTTATGTGTTTGGGGGAGAGAAGACGAACAGGTAAATGAAGAGTTCGAGGAGGACTTTGATGACGACGTTTGAGGACGCCGGACTTGAAGACTCTTGTTCATTATTTATTTATTTACATGTGTTTCATAGATTTGGATTATTGGAACTCGTAGTTTACTTTTAGTACTTTGGAATTCGTACATTTTGGATTCGTTGGTTTCATTTTCCAATGTAACAATATTACATTTCCTTCTTTAGTTCTTTATTTCTATTCTTGGTTATTTGAAAAAAATTACCCGAGTCTTTTTAGTATTTGATATGACGTAGTAGAGGCTTACGTGTAAAATTATTTATTTAATATTATGCGTGCCGAACGTTTCGATTTCCGGATAAGGACTCGGTGTCCGGGAACGGGGCGTTACAGTTGGTATCAGAGCGAAGCGTCTTTTAGGCTTCCTTTCCTTAAGATAAGCTTTCTTTACATCTGTTAGTAACATTCTAGTTTTCTTTGATCATCAGGATGGTGTTCACGAGAACTGGAGTAGGTGCTGAAGCATCAGGAGTTCGACGAGGGTGTCCGACACCAGTCGTAAGAGGCGGTTTTGTGAGGCAGAATCCTTCACCTCATCCGAGCCCCACTCCATCCCCTCATACTGCGACCCCTACACCAGATTCTCAGAGGAACTTGTCGCCACGACCAATTCGAAACACTACACCACGATTTCAGCCAAGGTATAACTACATCTATGGAGAACCAGGAGAAGCACCTATACGAGTCACTGTAGTAGGAGACATTCCACCAGTTAGTGTACCCCCTGCAACTAGTATATATCCACCACCAGTGAGCTACCCTCCTCCACCAGTGTTTTCTCATCAGCAGCAGCAGACCTTTTACCCTCCTCCAGTGGGTCACACTCCTCGACCTACTGTACCACCTTCACCCCGTTTTGACCATCAACAAGGTTTTGGTTACCCACCTTACGGTTTCCACCAACCCCAGTTCCAGCAGCAGGAAATACCCTATGGATACCCTCCAGTTTATCCACAAGCCCCACCGGTTAGGCCGGCACTTAAGCAAGCACCACCGATTGACTGGTATATGAGGTTGAAAAGAAAAAGAGTTTAAGACTTCTTCGGGAATGTCGAACATACAAAGGCTGAGGAATGGTTGAGAAGCTTTGAGAAAGCTTGTAGGAACATCAATGTTCCTGAGACTGAGATGGCACAGTTGGCAGTGGGATTTCTTATGGGCGCAGCTGAAGCTTGGATTGATGCTGTACAGAGTAGCAATGGGAAAGTGACGGACTAGGAAGGCTTCAAAGTGATGTTTTACAATGAGTATTTTCCGGAAACAGTGCAGGCAGACATGGCAAGCCAGTTTTTAAAGCTTAAACAAGGTAATTATATGACGGTATCTCAGTACACCAACAAGTTTAATGAGTTGGGAAGATTCTACCCTGAGCTGATGAAGGTCGAAGGGAGAAAGATGGCTCTTTATAAGGAAGGCTAAGCCTATCAGATACAGTCAGGTATGCTAGGTTTCACAGCCGAGAACATGGCTGAGTTGTTGAATAAAGCCTTGGAAGTTGAGACCTTCAGGAAGAAGGCCACAATTGTTATCGGGAACAAGAGGAATTTTGGAACAAGCCAGGGTAATAACAGGGGAGCACCGCAACAGAATTTTAAGAAGACAATAGCCCCTACAACGAGTAAACCTCCAACCGGAGCACCGCTTTGCCCTAAGTGCAATAGGAATCACTCGGGTGAGTGCCGAGTTCATACCAAAGGTTGCTATCTTTGCGGAGAAACGGGATATTTTGCTAAGAACTGTCCAACAAAGGGTCCTATGAGTAATCAGAGGCAAGGGAATGGGAAAGGCGGCCCAAGTCGCCTAGTTCGAGTGTTTGCAGTGGATGCGGAGATGGCTGAACCAGACGATAACGTTATTTCAGGTACCTTTTTGTTTTAATTTATTAGAGTACTTTTATAGCACAATTTAAATCATGTTGTATTTGTATTTAAATAAATGAATTCACATCCTAGGTACAATAATGTTAGACAACTTAGCAGTTACGGCATTGTTTGATACGGGAGCTTCTAACACTTTTGTGTCAACTAAGGTAGCTAAGAAGCTTAACTTACCAATGGAACCCTTAAGAAAAACCTTGGAGATAACAACACCCTTGGGAAAAATAACTAACGTATCAAGTTGATTCCTCAAGTAGATGTTCAAGTTGGAACGTATCGTTGCAAGAGTGACTTTACGGTTTTGGACTTTTCAGATTTCGACGTGATTCTTGGAATAGATTGGCTATCCGAGAATTTTGTCCACTTGGATTGTAGAGAAAAGAGAGTGACCTTCAAGATACCCAGAAAATCAGATAAGACTTATCAAGGTAATGTCTACAAGTCAAGTAAGAAGCGTCACCCTATAATTTCAGCGGTTAAGGCTATAAGAGCTTGTCAGAAAGGTTGTGAGGGCTACTTGTTGTACGCAGTGGATGTGGAACAAGTGAAGCCTGAGTTAGAGGAAACCCATGTAGTCAAGGAATATCCAAAAGTGTTTCCAGAAGAGTTACCGGGAAACATGCCTGACAGAGAGATTGAATTTGAGATCAAGTTGATACCGGGAGCGGCACCAGTTGCTAAGGCACCCTATAGAATGGCACCGGCCGAATTGAAAGAGTTGAAAGCTCAACTTAAGGATATGATTGAGAGGAACATAATTCAGCCTAGTACTTCGCCTTGGGGAGCCCCAGTGTTGTTTGTGAAAAAGAAGGACGTTAGCATGAGGATGTGCATAGACTACGGAGCGCTGAACAATCTTACCATCAAGAATAAGTATCCTTTGCCAAGGATTGATGATTTTTTTAATCAGTTGCAAGGCAAGAGAGTGTTTTCTAAGATTGATCTTAGGTCAGGGTATCACCAGTTGAAGATTAAAATATACCGAAGACGGCTTTTAGTAAGAGGTATGGACATTATGAGTTCTTAGTCATGCCTTTTGGACTCACTAATGCTCCATCTGCATTTATGGATGCAGCGTGTTTTCATGCCATATTTGGATAAGTTTATGATAGTATTCATAGATGACATCCTTGTATACTCTAAGGATGAGAAGGAACATGAAGAGCACTTAAGGATAGTGCAGGATACATTAAAGAAGAACCAGTTGTATGATAATTCTCCAAGTGTGACTTTTGGTTGGATCAAGTTAGTTTCTAGGGTCATGTCATTTCTAGAGATGGCATCAAGGTTGATCCGGCAAAGATGGAAGCAGTTGAGAAGTGGTCCAGACCGACTACCGTTTCAGAGGTTAGGAGTTTTCTCGGTTTGGCTGGCTATTATAGGAAGTTTGTACAAGACTTCTCAAAGATAGCTACACCACTTACCCGGCTCACTCAAAAGGATGTGAGATTTGAGTGGACCAGTGAGTGTGAAGATTCTTTTCAGACACTGAAGAAGAAGTTGACTACAGCCCCAGTTTTGGCAGTTCCGGAGATCTTTGATAATTATGACGTTTACACGGATGCTTCAGGACAAGATTTAGGTTCTGTGTTGATGCAGGGAGGGAAGGTAATTTCTTATGCATCCAGACAGTTGAAGGTGCATGAGAAGAATTACCCAACGCATGATCTAGAGTTGGCAGCGGTTGTGTTTGCCTTGAAGACTTGGAGGCACTACTTGTATGTAGTTAAGGCCAGGATCTTCACCGATCACAAGAGTTTGAAGTATTTCTTTACCCAGGAAAATCTGAATATGAGACAAAGGAGATGGTTAGAGTTTGTTAAGGATTATGATTTGGAGATTCAGTACCACCCGGGTAAAGCAAATGTGGTAGCGGATGCTTTGAGCAGAAAACCAGTGTTTGCGGTTTTAAGTGTTGAAGTTGTTGCAGAGAGGTTAGATGGGCTGCAGATCGAAGCTTTGATCAAATTGAAGACCGACAGTTTGTGGCACCGTTATTGGCAAGGTCAGAATTGATGGATGATATTCGGGTGAAGCAAGACGAAGACCCAGTTCTGGTTGATTTGAAGCGAGTTGCAAGAGAAAAGCCTACAGTTGGCTTTGTGTTAGATAAGAATGGGAATCTTTGGTACCAGGATCGTTTGTGTGTGCCTAATGTTGGCGATTTAAGACAGAGAGTCATGGAAGAGGCACATAGGATTGCTTTTGCTGTTTATCCGGGAGCTACTAAAATGTATCGAGACTTGAAAGAAAGGTTCTAGTGGCCCTCGATGAAACTGGAGATAGCCAAGTTCGTTGCAGAGTGTGATACTTTCCAGAAGGTTAAAGCAGAACATAGAAGGCCAGGAGAAATGCTTAAGCCATTAGATATCCCGGAATGGAAATGGGATAAGATCATAATGGATTTCATCACCGGTTTACCTAAGACGAGAGGCGGTAATGATGCGATTTGGGTGATTGTGGATAGGTTGACCAAATCCGCTCATTTCTTACCGTATAAGGTGGATATGCCCAAGAAAAAGATGACGACGCTATACTTGGATAATATAGTGAAGTTACACGGAGTTCCTATCTCGATAGTTTTGGATCGTGATTCGAGGTTCATCAGTCGGTTTTGGAAAAGTTTACAAGTAGCTTTTGGAACCAAGTTGGATTTGAGTACGGCCTTTCATCCTCAGACAGATGGACAGTCTGAGAGGACTATCCAAACACTTGAAGATATGTTGAGAGCTTGTGTTTTGGAAGTAGGTGGATCATGGGACGATTACCTACTTGTAGCGGAGTTTGCCTATAACAACAGTTATCATGCAAGTATAGGCATGCCACCGTTTGAAGCTTTGTATGGAAGAAGATGTAGAACGCCACTGTTTTGGGATGAAGTCGGGGAAAGACAAATCACCGGGCCGGAATTGGTTGAGCAAGCTAAGGAAAGGGTTCAGTTGGTTAAGAAGAATCTGAAGGCGGCTCAAGACAGGTAGAAAAGTTGGGCAGATGTTAGAAGAAGACCCCTCGAGTTTGAAGTTGGTGAAAGAGTTTATCTACGAGCTTCACCAATGAAGGGAGTGAAACGCTTTGGACAAAAGGGAAAGCTAAACCCGAGGTATGTTGGACCTTTTGAGATTTTGGAAAGAGTTGGACCGTTGGCTTACAGGCTTAAGTTACCGGAATCCATGTCAAAAGTCCACAACGTGTTTCACGTCTCGATGTTGAAGAAGTGTTTGACCAAGACGGATGTTGAGACTACTGTCGATCCGGAGATCCTTCAAGACAAACTTTCATATGATGAGACACCGATCAGAATTTTGGACCGGAAAGAAAGGATGGTTAAGAGAAGGATGATTCCTTTGGTTTTGGTGCAATGGAGCAATCATTCACCGGATGAAGCTACTTGGGAGGTCGAGGACGATATGATCAGCGAGTTCCCAAATTTTATGGACTTACCAGGTATGTTCTAAGTTTTGAGGACGAAACTCCTTTAAGGGGGGAAGAATGTAATATTCCGATTTTCGGGAAAGGGCAGACGTGTCATTATGCGAAAACGAAATATTGGGTTCGGTTCCTTTTAGTCGGAGTTTAATAACATGGATATTTACATATATATTTTTGAGATATACATATGTATATTAAGGGAAAGAAAATTTGATTTAATAAGGGCGATTAAGGAAAATCACTTAAATTAGGTAATTTTGGGATTTTTCCTATTTAAGGAAAATCAACCTAATCAGCCCCTTAATCTTTTAATCAGATTTTTCCACCTCCAAATTGTCTTCTGCGTGTGAGAAGAGAGCAAATTAGGGCTGAGGGTTTTTCATCAATTGCTAAGTCGATTCTTGACGGTTTTCAGATCAGTGTCGAGCACCGGAATCGTTGTGAAGGAAGCTTCGTTTTGAAATCAGAAAGTTGGAACTTTGATAAGGTATGTGTAAGCCCTAATTATGTTCATCATCGATTTGATGGATTCAAACTCATCGATTCATAGTTTTTATCGTTTAGAAGCGTGTGATTGAATCTAACCTAAGTTTGGATTTATCACACATGTTTTCTGCATAGAAGGGACGGTTTAAGCTGCTGTTTTTCTGAGTTTGGACTTGGATTTAGCTGCTAAAAAGGTAAGAAGCTCTTCCTACAATCTAATTATGGTTTGGAGTAGCTAGATCATGATTTTAAAGCGTTTTTATATCAAGTTTTAAGCTTAGATGATGTTTGAAGATTAAGGATTGTTTAGGATCTTTAAAGTTATACTTTTCTACTGTTTTTCTGCTATATTTAGTGTACAAGATGTTTGGAATTGAGTAGAGATCGGTAAAGGTTGAAAAAACAGGCTTTAGGGCTTTTCTGCATATGATGCGTACGCATTGGCTAGCAATGCGCACGCATTCCTGTTACAGGATTGCTTAGAATAGTTGCAGCAGGTTCAATGCGTACGCATTCAAGGGAATGCGCACGCATTGTTGATTCAGAGTAGTACATGATGCTTTCTGGCTGAAGGATGCGTACTTATGAATGCGCACGCATTGATCAAACAGAAAATTTAGAATTGTTTACGGTCTTGGTATGCGTACGCATTGAGCACAATGCGCACGCATTGCTTGAACAGAGAGTTTCAGCAAGGTTTCAGCAGCCGGAATGCGTATGCATTCCAGAGTAGTGCGCACGCATTGCCCCAGATTTCTTTATAATGTTGTTTCAAGTTATGTTTTGAATTTTAAACCTTAATTAATGATTAAATAACACTAATTGAATATGAACAAGCCTCGATTGAACTTCTGATTCGTTCAGTTAAAACACCGAATGTACTCTAAAAGGGAGTTGAAGTTCGGATCCGTCGGAAGGGCATGAAAGGGCTTGTGCTTTGATGAACTAGAGTTCATCAATGTCCGTGTAACTGATAGGGAGTGATGTCTAGATGTCTAAGTGAGGGAGTAGAGTTGTTAAGGCGAGTTTTATTCTGAAAACACTTAGGTGGTTAGTTAATTCACATTAATAATTACATATGTGTAGATAAAAGCTAAAACGTCATTTTTTTCTCGGTTAGACACTATTTCATATCGGCGATGTGATACGTTCATAAAAGGTGAACAATGCTACTGGCCTTAAACGGCTGAAGGGTAGTGGAGGAAATTCATGGGACGTATACGCATACCGGGGAGACCCCGGAGCTAATCGGTGCTAATCACCGTTAGTTAGCAAGTATATCTTCAGGCTGATGAACGCCATGCACAGTGTCCTTGAGTAATGATGTAACGAAGATAAGCTAAGCTAGAAACGTATAGTCATGACGTGTCGATGGGCATGGAATGAACCCTAAATTGAGTCGGTCTCACTAAGATAATTAATTAATAACAAACTTTAATTATATTATAGCTTCTACTTCTTACTTTGTACAATGTACTTACCTCAAATGCATGTCTATTTATGTGTTTGGAGGAGAGAAGACGAACAGGTATATAAAGAGTTCGAGGAGGACTTTGATGACGACGTTTGAGGACGCTGGACTTGAAGACCTTGTTCATTATTTATTTATTTACATGTGTTTCATAGATTTGGATTATTGGAACTAGTAGTTTACTTTTAGTATTTTGGAATTCGTACATTTTGGATTCGTTGGTTTAATTTTCCAATGTAACAATATTACATTTCCTTCTTTAGTTCTTTAGTTATATTCTTGGTTATTTGGAAAAAATTACCCGAGTCTTTTTAGCTTCCGTTTGCTTTTATTTGATACGACGTAGTAGATGCTTACGTGTAATATTATTTATTTAATATTATGCGTGCCGAATGTTTCGATTTTCGGATAAGGACTCGGTCTCCGGGAACGGGGCGTTACACTTGACAGGTAGAATAAAAAAATCCACCTTATTTTAAGCATTCCTAAATATAATTTTTAATTACCTTTTTGTATTCCCATTTTAATAAAAGATTTTGCCGTTCAAAACATCAACCGCCGGAAATCATGGCTGGATGGTGCGCATAATTCAAATTTTAGATATGTTGGTCACACAAAAATTCAGATATTCTTGTAACGCCCCACTCCCGGACACCGAGTCCTTATCCGGAAATACGACGTTCGGCACATATATAAATAAAAATTAATTCATTTATACATGTAAGCCTACAATCAATACAATCAAAGCGCGCGGAAATTTAATTCTCGGGTAATAAATGTCCATAAAGATGCTAGAATAAGAAAAAGTACTAAAAGCTGAAAGTGTATCAAAACAATACAACTGAAGTCCCTCGAAAGTCCAAACGAATACTATGAAATAAGAAATAGAGATGAACACACGTCATCCCAAAGTACTATGAACAAAGTATATAAAACAGTGCATCATATCATGCGTAAATGAAAGTGCATAAAAATAAATGTCAAGCTCAGAGATCCTCCTCGGGAACATACTCCTCGTAAAACTCGCAATCCTGTCCGCCTTCTCACCCCCAAGCACATATAACAAAAATGCACAAGGGGTAAGTATATAATACTCAGTAAAGAAGAGAAGTACGTTTAAGCTTAGAATATATAAAAGATTGAACATTATTAGGTTTCAACCAAAAAAGGCAAGACAGACTCGATTCTACGCATAAAGGTTACATCTCCCAATATGCCTAAACTGTAACTACTTAGCTTATCTTTGTTACAACATGCAATCAAGGTGGAACGTGACATATTGAAATCTTCAGGATACAATAACCACGGAACGTATTGAAATCTTCAGGATACAATATCCGGTTCCGATAGTATGAACATACGGCGATGCCTATAGGCCTGCAGGCCGATAGGACACTCACTTTGACTGTGTGTTCACATATCACGCTATAGATCTTCAGGATCTACCCAAGACCACATGGTGTTTAATCTTTTATCTAGCAAGTTGTGTAGTAATAAGTGATTAACTAGCCGTCCTAGTTCATTTAGATAACACTCCCTCACCGACACCACTCATCATGATCAAAAGACCAACCCTAAACCTAAGTAAGTTTTAAAGGTCTTTTAATAAAATAGTAATACGTTTACAAAGGTTTAAGGTTGATTAAACAACCCTAAACGATAGTTGAAAGCCCAAAATAAACAAGGCTGGAAGACCAGCTCCAGGTGAACGCCCGTCTGAAGGACCAGACGCTCGTCTAAAGGCCCTGGACGCTCGTCCAAAATAGTGGACGCCCGTCCAGACATCCCCCTTTCAATCCTGTATCAAAATTTGCACCTCAGACGCCCGTCCAAAGCTATCAGACGCTCGTCCAAGGTGGAACCAAGGCTGGACGCCCGTCCGTAATGCCGGACGCCCGTCCGACTGGAAAATTTCGAAAAGCAAACGCGATCCTTCATCGTTTTCATCCGGTTTTCAATTAAAAACCCAATCTTTCTTGACCAAAGCCTACCCAATTAATCTACCATCCATACCAAAACATCATCTATCAAATAGGCATCAATTTAACACAACTTGGCTCACCAAAACGACAAGAAAACAACACAACTGCCACATATTCGAAAACTGAAACGTAAGGGTTTCTCCTTACCTAAATGCAGCCACCAACCGGATCAAAACTCGGAGAAAAGTCTGCCGCAACACAACCAAACCGAAGGCAAAACGCTGTCCTCTACACGGCGATTCCAACTCTTGAATTTGCTTAAAAACGATCAACCCTTCCTTTGATGGTTGAAGAACTCTTCTAGTCTCTCCCTTTTCTTTCTCATTTGCGCAGAGAGAGGGGAAGCGTGAAAACTGATTTCTAATTAGGTTTAGGAGATTAGTGTTAGGTTAACCTTAAATACCCACTTCCAAAATAAAACCCTTTTACTAAAACACCCTTGCTTAACAAAAATCTGGTTTTCTCTCTTATATAAAAAAATATATATATATATAAATATACTTCAAATCGTTTAATTAAATAACCCGAAAAACCTGAATTTGTTAAAAGACTCTTTTACCCTTTTCTGAAAAGTCGGGATGTTACATTCTTCCCCCCTTAAAGAAGTTTCGTCCTCGAAACTTGCCAAAACCAACACCACTCTCAACTTAGATACCAGCCATGTACCTTCTAGTTCTTTTTCAAAACACACCAATGTTATCTCCAACTGATTTGAACCTTAGTAATTTCATCGACAAGACTTCAAGATTTTCCACACAACTAATCTTGCACTTGGACTCCAAGCACCATTCTATCTTATTCACACCTTTCATCTACCTTATGCTCAACTCTACTAACCTAACTTCTTAAACTCCTCCTATAACACTTTGTCCCAAAAGTCATGCCAATCCTCTAGTTAACATGTAGTATTCTTCCGTGTTTTTGTCCATTCATCACCCTTACGAAGTTTCCGGACTTACACAAAAGTTACTCGATCTATACATTCGCCTTACCCTCAAGAAACTAACTATTAACTTAAAGAACTTCAATTCCGCCTTGTTATCAATTCAAGACTAAACCATCTATAACACACCCAAACCATAGACAAACTTCAATCTTTACTAGTCTCCAAAAGGTAACCATATAAAATCTTCTACCAACCTTATAAGGCTTTCCTATAGACAAGAAAACGACTTTCGACAAAGTGAGTTTATCAAAGAACCATAATTTTATAGTCCAATGTAATATTGGAGTTGTGAAAGAGTTTATTTTTAAACAACACATCTATAAGAAACAAAGTTTTAAACTTGTCCTCGCTTTGATTCCGAAGGAAGGTAAGAATGGTTATGCAAATATTTTGAAAATTTGAAACTACTAAGGGAGATAGCAAGTAGGAAAATCTTGAGATGTATAACACAAAATGAAGACGGATTGAACTTGGTTCACATGCATATAATAAAACATTTGTTTAGATAATGCAAAATGGATGATATATAAAATTTGCCTATATGAGGGTACTTGTGATAAGTCACTAAAAACAAAAGTACTCTGACCGAGACATTTATCACAGCCAGAGGTCATTCTACAAAATCCAGATTGGAACATGTTCCTTTCTCTTGAAGTTAGTGGTATGATTGAATGCAAAAGAAAGACAAACTTGCTATTAAAGAGTTCAATAGAAAGGTCTAGAAGTGGAAGAAGTCTCAAATATTATTCAAATATGTACATATACATATAATAAATATATATAAAAATTTGAAGACGAATAATATTCTTTCGAAAGATTTCATGCTGAGAATCCAATTAAATTGGTGAAATGTTGCGAAAGGGGTCATGAATGATAACGTGGAAAAGAAAGCAAGAATTGAGAAAATGCATAATCTATTTCTTTCAACAACCGCTATAGTTAAAATATTATTTTTGAAAGAGGAAAACATCTTCTCCAAAGGTTCAAAGATAAAGGTAAACCGGAGAAGTGCTTCGTGAAGAAATCATAAGTGACGACTGAGTAAAGAAAACACAAGAGTTTCGAATAGTGCATGTTTTTGTGTCGTTCAAAGATTCACACAATAAGGACTATCGTGATTTTGTTAAAAGGTTTTGAATTGAAGGGGAAAGTGTTCAAAGGATAAGGACAACCCTTTGTTCTTAAAATAAAAAATCAGAAAGTCATTTCTTCCAATTTGAAGAAAGAAGGTTTAGAATAAAACAAAACAACTTAACACATGTAGTAAAATTTTTTTTCTTTGTCGAGGAAAACTCTTAACAAAATAAGTTGCATGCTAAAATCCTTTATCAAACGTAGCATGAGTTGTAAGGGAGGTTCAACTACTCGCTTATTCAAAGACAAAAATTTCATAGGGAGTAAAAGATGCAGTATCTTGAAAGTAATTATCGATAGAACTTTTGAACACATGTATATAAATTTTTTTTTAAAAGTAGCCTGGAGTTACTAGATAACACTTTGGTAAGGAATGGTTGTTCACGTATTCTTACCGGAAGACAAAAGATTATGTAATTAAAATGGATGTTTTGAGAAAGTTTGATCTTTCCACCTGTTTTCGAAATGTATAAAATTCTAATAAAAGAGTTGAGTCTTTAAACAAAAGTTTTCTGCACCAAAACATCGTGTATGGGATGCATTGAAGGTAATCACTAGGATGTAAAAGTGTATTGACCCGAATTTGCTAAACATGATGCAATGAAAGGGTATGCAGTTGTCAGTTCAAATAGTTCAAAGGATGAGAAACTCATTTCCTTTAAATCAAGCATTTGACACTATGAAAACATCTTCATAAAAAAAACATCAAAGTATGCGCACATTTGAAAAATAAAACTTCGCCATGGAAGAACTCTTACCGAGTTCAAAAGTTTCAAACGGATGATCCAGCTACCACATTGGTCACAAATAGTATGCAAGGGGAAAAACATTTGAAATTAGAGGTAACTAAGTGTGAATCCAAATGATTATAAAAAGTACCTCGTTAAAGAAAACATGGGATTGGAAAGTCACCATGTAAGTGTTTCTTGTCACAAAAGGGTATTAAATCTACAACACTTAATATCTACTCACTAAACTTCTTATTTTGGATAACAAGTAAGTTAGGGTCTTATGCTTCAAAGCCTTCCCAACACATACTACCCCACACCTAAACTTCCAAGGTGAAAGAATGTTGTATGGCCTTTCATGAACAAGTACTTAAAAGGGTTTTAAGAGTTTAAGTACTTACATCAACCATGAAATGATTGACTTGCACAAAGTAACCCAAATTAATTTTGAACAAGATGTAAAAAGAAAAGTTGTAGGTATACAAGCTTTACATATGCTACACAAAATTCAGAATTTATGGAAAAGCATAAGTTGGTTAAAAATAATTATTTTTAGTCAAACTCACTGCAAGCTGTCAAAACTTTCAGAAATTTAAAATCTGCATTAATTTGCAGATTGAACTCAAACTAGAAAGAATTAGCACTTGACTCCAAAACAAAAATTGCAGATCAGAGAGTTTTCTACAACATATCAAAAATTAAAGTCATTTGAAGATGTTTAGCTTATTCAAAACAGACTCATAAGTAAGAGTACCGCTGCAGAATTTTCTGAACAGAGTACTCCTCCTTGTTAAACAATTTATGAACAATCCATATTGAAAACTAAGTTGATGCCAAAATAGAAAATGTAGATAAGGCAATTTCTAAGTGACTGCAAATTTATAGAATTTTGAAACATCAGAAGTAATATTAAAAGACATATAGAAACGTGAACAAAGTTGTTTTACTCGTTTTGCATAACACCAAAATACAAAATCAAGGTAATGATTGAATCAAAAGGTCGCAATAAGAAAACTTTAAATCCTCCAAGAAAAGAGCAAAAGGAGAAAAGTCTAGAAGCTCCAAAAGAAGATAAGGGTTTCGCTAAAGATCCTAGAAGGAACACTAGAGGGCATCACATAAAGGATGTGAGCTTGGAACTCTAACTAACCTTTGCCTAGGAAGACCCTTCACTGGTCCTAGTGAAACTTGACCAAGGTCTAAAGATTCTTAGTTTTACGATTTTCCACCAAGAACAAAAGAAGTCGAAAGGTTCTAAAAGATCTAAGATACCTTATCTTAAAAACAAAAGTTTAGGTCAAAGAAAGAAACTTCTATGAATTCTCGCATTCGAAAGATCAAAGAAGTCGAATGGTTACTAAGCGATCTTAAAGGTCTTATCTTAAGGAAGGAAGCCTAGAAAAGCAAGGAACGCTTCTCTCTGATACCAACTGTAACGCCCCACTCCCGGACACCGAGCCCTTATCCGGAAATACGACGTTCGGCACATATATAAATAAAAATTAATTCATTTATACATGTAAGCCTACAATCAATACAATCAAAGCGCGCGGAAATTTAATGCTCGGGTAATAAATGTCCATAAAGATGCTAGAATAAGAAAAAGTACTAAAAGCTGAAAGTGTATCAAAACAATACAACTGAAGTCCCTCGAAAGTCCAAACGAATACTATGAAATAAGAAATAGAGATGAACACACGTCATCCCAAAGTACTATGAACAAAGTATATAAAAGCGATTGCATCATATCATGCGTAAATGAAAGTGCATAAAAATAAATGTCAAGCTCAGAGATCCTCCATAAGGAACATACTCCTCGTAAAAAACTCGCAATCTCGTCTCGCCTTCTCACCCCCAAGCACATATAACAAAAATGCACAAGGGGTAAGTATATAATACTCAGTAAAGAAGAGAAGTACGTTTAAGCTTAGAATATATAAAAGATTGAACATTATTAGGTTTCAACCAAAAAAGGCAAGACAGACTCGATTCTACGCATAAAGGTTACATCTCCCAATATGCCTAAATCAGTAACTACTTAGCTTATCTTTGTTACAACATGCAATCAAGGTGGAACGTGACATATTGAAATCTTGAGGATACAATAACCACGGAACGTATTGAAATCTTCAGGATACAATATCCGGTTCCGATAGTATGAACATACGGCGATGCCTATAGGCTCGCAGCCGATAGGACACTCACTTTATTTGTCTGTTCACACATCACGCTATAGATCTTCAGGATCTACCCAAGACCACATGGTGTTTAATCTTTTATCTAGCAAGTTGTGTAGTAATAAGTGATTAACTAGCCGTCCTAGTTCATTTAGATAACACTCCCTCACCGACACCACTCATCATGATCAAAAGACCAACCCTAAACCTAAGTAAGTTTTAAAGGTCTTTTAATAAAATAGTAATACGTTTACAAAGGTTTAAGGTTGATTAAACAACCCTAAACGATAGTTGAAAGCCCAAAATAAACAAGGCTGGAAGACCAGCTCCAGGTGAACGCCCGTCTGAAGGACCAGACGCTCGTCTAAAGGCCCTGGACGCTCGTCCAAAATAGTGGACGCCCGTCCAGACATCCCCCTTTCAATCCTGTATCAAAATTTGCACCTCAGACGCCCGTCCAAAGCTATCAGACGCTCGTCCAAGGTGGAACCAAGGCTGGACGCCCGTCCGTAATGCCGGACGCCCGTCCGACCTGGGAAAATTTTAAAATCAAACGCGATCCTTCATCGTTTTCATCCGGTTTTCAATTAAAAACCCAATCTTTCTTGACCAAAGCCTACCCAATTAATCTACCATCCATACCAAAACATCATCTATCAAATAGGCATCAATTTAACACAACTTGGCTCACCAAAACGACAAGAAAACAACACAACTGCCACATATTCGAAAACTGAAACGTAAGGGTTTCTCCTTACCTAAATGCAGCCACCAACCAGATCAAAACTCAGAGAAAAGCTGCTGCAACACAACCAAACCGAAGGCAAAACGCTGTCCTCTACACGACGATTCCAACTCTTGAATTTGCTCAGAAAAACGATCAACCCTTCCTTTGATGGTTGAAGAACTCTTCTAGTCTCTCCCTTTTCTTTCTCATTTGCGCAGGAGAGGAGGGGGAAACGTGAAAACTGATTTCTAATTAGGTTTAGGAGATTAGTGTTAGGTTAACCTTAAATACCCACTTCCAAAATAAACTCATTTTTACTAAAACACCCTTGCTTAACAAAAATCTGGTTTTTCTCTCTTATATAACAAAATATATATATATATATAAATATACTTCAAATCGTTTAATTAAATAACCCGAAAAACCTGAATTTGTTAAAAGACTCTTTTACCCTTTTCTGAAAAGTCGGGATGTTACAATTCTTGCCATAAAATTACCGTGCTTGCATTTCTTGGCGCCCAATTCATCAACAGCTTCGCCATTTCATCTGCTCCGGCAACAACAGAATTATTTCATAGTACCTGCTGCTAGTTTGAAATTTGACCTGTTCCTTTGCCATACCCACCAAACATGCTTAAGGGTAGGTATTGGGGATTTCTTTTTTTTCTGGCATTTGATGTTTAATTGGTTGAGATTATTGACACATTATTGCTGCTTTGATAATCCATCTGCGGTGGTCTTTACTATTGCCTTGAGTGCCCCTTTTTCTTTTCTTTTTTTCTTTTTTTATTTAATGCCTCCCGCTTGTATTTTTGTGGTAGCATATTTAAGTTGTTGTAGCCCCTCTTTGCTATGCTTATTAATTTTTTGGATTAACTGGCCATTGATGTTTTGTGGGGTTGTTGCCTTTTGCTAAACTGTAATTTGTAGCATTTGATTTAATCCTAATAAATACAAATATTGTTAGGCGCTAAAATAAAGTTTATTTTGATGAAAATAGCCCAAGGTCAAAACACATAGTTGGGAGATAGATAGAAGTTTGTCATGGTTCTAAGACAATTTTTATCACAACAATTTTTATGCATTTCTGCATATTTCATGGTAATGTTTTACTTGAGAGTTCTTTGAGAATTGTCTTTCCATTATGTCATTTGAGTTTGTTTGGATGTAATTAAGATAGCGAATTACTCTCACTACACTAAAAATGACCAACAGTGACAGAAATTTAGTGAAGGGTGCAAATCCAATCATTCAAAGACTGTTTTAGTGGGGAAAAATGTGAGGGGAAAACATTTATATAGCTAAAAGGTGACCATTAACCACTGAATTTTAATTACTCTCACTATTTATAAGAAATCCCGTCATTATGATAAATAAATAAATATTTCCTCTCATTGTGCCCAGTTACTTATTATTTTTTTCTCTCTAATTTATTTTAATAAAATATCACACTATTATATCCTATCATTTTCCCACATCGAAATTCCATTTTCGTTTAACAAAAACGCAAAAAAAAAAATTCCATACCCAACATAAAACCCCAAACGTACACTATCTCTCTCCCCGACCTATCAGACCCACACTCCCTAAGGTTAGCAACGCCGATGGTCACCACTAGTCCCCCACCTCCATCAACACAAACAAGACATCAACAGCTGGTCTCGAAAGAGCTCTCAGTAAAGAGCTCTTAGTAAGGGAGGGTGCGCTCCGGTGGCTAGGAATGGTTGAACCCGTCTTTCTTGCTCCGGTGATTTGATATACGGAGAAGTTTCTCCGGCTTTCTTTTTTTGCTCCGGCAAGAGTGCATTGTCTTCAATGATGCCTGAGTCTACGTGGATGCTCTTTGCTACTCTTTATATCGCTGGAACCCCTTTCTTCTCAGTTTGGGAGCGGCTAAACCCTTCTTCAGACCTCAGGCGATTTGATTTTTGGTGTAGTTCTCCGGTGTTGCCCTCTTTGATGCCTGGGTTATCTTGATATGGAACGGATGAACCCCTTCTTGTGGAACGGCTGAACTCATCTTCTGAGGTATGGTGTCTTGATTCAGAGAAGTCCTTGTTGATCTTTATTGCCTGGGTTTGTTTGAAGCTCTTCGATGCTCCATCTTTCTACTGAGCTCTTTATTCATTCGTTTTTCTTTGGGTCTGAATTCATATAAAATTTAGGGGTTATCTATGTTTTTTCGGTTTTGGCTACTCAATTTCTTGTTTTGAGGATTCAGACTCTTGGATATTGTTGCTTTGAAGGTTATCTCTGTTTTTTTAGTGATATTTTATCATATGATTGACACTATTTATTATTATTATTATTATTTTTGTTTCCAGATGAATTCTTTTTAGGTTTTGATAGATTGGATAGTGTTTTCAGTAAGAAGTGTGGGAAAAGAAGGGCGGGATTTTGGGAAAACTGAGAATTTTGGTGGAAATAGAGGAAACAATGAAGAAATTTTGATGGATTAGATTATGTATCATCTGCTGGTCAAGAATTGCTTGGTAAGCTTGTTTATCTAGTATATGTGTTTTAGTTTTTCCTTGTGACCCGTGTTACATCCTTATTTTAATGCATGTATTGATAGCTTAAACTAGAAATTATATAATGTCTTCTTGTAAGTATTGTATTTTTTAGACTAGTATTTTTTCCATCATAATTGACGATGTTGATTCTATTTCTGCTTCAATTCGTGTTTTTTTTCTTCTGAAACTTACCTGAGAATTAGGGAAAATGATAAACTTGTGTTGTCTTGATATGCTGATGTATGGTTAATATTCAGTTAATGCCAAAATATTTCAAAGATGTGAGGTTTCTGGTTGTCTTCTGAAATTTCTGCTTCGGTTGGTTGTCCACTAAAAGTTGGACCAAAACTTGTTTACAAATTCCGGCCAGTAGAATTGGTCATTTTCTGAAGGAAGGTTGTTCTGCCCAATGAGTCGGATCTGGTGCTCTAGTTTACTTGGCCGGCATCCTTGAATGCCTAACCGCCGAAGTAAATGTTGGACAATCTTGTTCATAAACGAAATAAAAATTACAAAGAAACGAATATCAACAAATTCGAATTACAATTTCAAAGAAAACAGAAAAGGATATATGATCCGAGCCCTGTGTTGCACACAGTTTCCTTAAGACTAATTCGCCCCCTCACCTTCGTGTGCCGTGGGCTTCAGCGGGACGTTAATCTCCCAGGATAGAACGGATAGCAAAGACAGGAAGCACAACACCTTCAATTGCTTAAGAACCTTGTAGTTTGAACTCTCAGTTTTCATATGAAAAAGATGAAGCAGAATGCTGGTTTTTTGATAGCATAAAGAACTGATCATGAAGTCTGTTTAAATAGGCTTTATTCTGTAGAGGAGAGCTAGGAACTGATGGAATTCGAAGTGGAACAGCCTCAGCTTCATTACCACGAAATGAATGTCATTAAAGCTCGACTGGAACAGTACAGATGCCATAAGTGTTGTCGATTGGAAGGTCACGAGATCGTCGACAAGATCGACGCGATATGCACGACGATGTCGATATCGATATGCATAGTATCACTCTGAATTTTCAGCATTCAATTCGAAAAAATAAAAGTTCAGGTTGCAAAACCGAACCTTCACTGGGAGCCTATGAATTGAGTTGCATTCGTGTCCACAGGACGTGCGCTCGCACACAAGTTCAAGCTGAAATCCATCCGGATTTGCACCCCCCCTGCGCCCGCGCGTAGAGAGCGGTGTATAAAGTTGTTAATTTCTTACCACTACACTAAAGCAACATCATATATATATATTGGCTCTTTTCCTTCCTTCCTTCCAATGTGGGAGAAATTGTTTTCTCCAATTACTAACACTTTCCATTCACCACTTAGGCCCAATAGGCCCAATATGACATATCATTCAACACTTCCATTTTAACCATCATTTTCCAACAATCCCCCACATGAATGGAATAGTGTTTAAACCCTAACAAAGGCTCTAAGAATGAAATTAGAGTTCGGCGGTAGATCAATGCATAGGATAGGTAGGTGTGACCCTTTGAACCTTCCCTTGATTAAATATGTTTACTTTACTGGCTGACTAGTAGACGCGATGTCCTTGAACTATTCTGCCGTTGATGTAAATGATGACATATCAACCACACTGCATCTACCTATCAACATAGGTTCTTGCGGTTATGTCCATTTTGGCCGTGGACATCCTGCCTGGTTCAAGAAGAGTTTCTAAGAATTGCGCCTCACAATTCCCTTTGAAGCGCCCTCTTCTCTCTTACATAGGTGATTCGTAATTGAGAATTTTCTCAAAATATTCTTCTTACACAAATCATTAAAAGCTCTTCGTGAACTTATCCTCGCTCAATCTCTTTGTTTCTTCATCTTAGGAATGAGCTTGAGGGTTACCCCACGGTGACTTTACTTCGGCAATTAGGTTTTCCCATTGAACCAAGATCTTGGGATCTTCAATCTACAAGGTTGGGTTTTCCTTCATAAAAGTTTTATTCCATGGGCTTTAGTCCCATTCCTCTTGATGATTTAGCAATCGCTCTCTATTTAACCCTTTGGTTAGCGGATCCGCAAGATTATCCTCTCGACTTAACATAGTCTAAGGTAATCGTATTCCGGTTGAGAGTAGTTGTCTAATGGAATTATGTCTTCGGCGTATGTGCCTAGACTTACCATTATACATTATATTTCAGGCTCTTCCAATCGATTGGTGTCACGATGAATACATATTCCTGGCATCGGCTTCGCCATTGAGGAATATCCTCAGGAATTGATGCAACCATTACGCCTCTTCCCACATTTATCTAAGGCTACAAACTCAGATTCCATTGTGGATCTGGTTATCACGGTTTGTTTGGAAGATTTCCAAGACACGGCTCCACCGCCTAACGTGAATACAAAACCACTTGTGGATTTTGAATCCTTTGAATCAAATCCAATTTGCATCAAGATATCCTTCTATAACAATTGGTTCTCTTGTATAGTGAAGGCCATACTTACGAGTATATCTTAAGTATCTCAAGAACCTCACTATAGCTTTCCAATGTTCATGACTCGGATTACTAGTATATCTACTTAGCTTGCCAACAGCGTAAGTTTATATCCGGTCTAGTACAACTCATTAAGTACATTAGACTTCCAATGATCCTTGAACAAAGGCGACTTTGATCTATTGGAGTTCTAGCTTCATTTGAATCATCATTATTGAATTTTTCGAGATTTTATCAATATAATTAGATTGACTCAAAATGAGACCATTAGAATTTCTTGTTCAAATTCCTCATCGGGTGAATCCTACTCTTGATGATGTCGGAGGTAGAATTCTTGCTACTAAACCTCTTCCAAATCTCAAATCCATGTTTCTTTGAGGTCAAACATGAGGAAAGCAGGAGGAAAGTGATGTTGCTTTGAACCCCCTGTGACGACAACCCTACTTTGAAAGTGCCACCTCGATCGTCGGAAAACTGCTGAGGCTAATGAGGCTTACAGAAGCCTAGGCCGATAAACGGGAAGGCGTTTCGTGACCACCGCAAACGCACTAATCACACCAAGGACACTTCTTTGGAAGCTACATGGCAAGCCTAACTCCTCCAAGACCTCCAGGACCGCCAAGGAAAGTCGAGGCGGATACACATAAGTGAGGAAGAAGATGACAACAGTTGAATGCTCAGCTTTGCTTTGCATTCAAAGCCTTCCTAACTCAACAAAAGGGAGGTAGTCACTCTACCGACATAGCCTCTCATGCAAGATCTGGGTAAATTCTACTCATCTATTAGTAATGAAACTGGATTGTTGACTCTGAGGGCCTCATCCCATATGAGTAATAAAAATCTCATTACTCAACTTAAGCCATGTCCCCAAATTCACAATATTAAGGCTCATTGATGGTTCTATCTCTAGTGCAAAAGGTTTTGGTCGGTCTTTGACTTACTAATAAGATATGCCTGCAGAATGTCCTATTTGTTCCAAAATTAGATTGCAATCTCATATCGTCGATAAACTTACTAAAGATTTGAACTGATTGTTGTTTTTAATGAGAATCGAGTGCACATTCGGGATCATTCCTCAAAGGCGTTGATTGGGATTGCTAAACCTTGCTCAGTCTCATTTGTGGTCAACCCTGCTGAAGATGGAAGGATCAAGACCGACCGCCTCGTGACTGCCGCACTCAAAACCTAGACAATATCATGTTATGGCATTATAGACTAGACATCCCAGTTTTAGTTATTTAAAGTCTATAGATCCTGAATTGTTTAAAGGTTGTAATTTGAATGATCTTCAATGTGATATTTGTCGCTTGCTAAACTCACCAAATCTGTGTATGCAAAATTACCTTACTTACCATCCACACCATTCACCTTAATTCACAAAGTGACGTATGGGGACCCTCAAGAGTAAAAAGCATAACAGGAAAGAGGTGGTTTGTTACCTTCATAGATGACCACACCGAGAACCACTTGGTTATTTTTAATGAAGGATAAGTCGAAGTTGGACCCATCTTTCAAGAATTTTACAACATGGTCTCCACTCGGTTTGACACTAAGATCAAAATCTTGAAGACCCGACAATGCTCTTGAATATTATGAGTCTCATCTCGGTAATTTCTTGATGGATAAAGGGATTGTCCATATCAAGAGTTGTGTTGAAACCCCTCAAACAAAATGGGGGTTCTTGAGAGAAAGAACAGAGCATCCGCTTGAAATGGCTAGGTCTATTATGTTTACCACAAATGTTCCAAAATATATGTGGGGTGAAGCCATATTGACTTCCACATACTTAATCAGCAGACTTCCCAGCCAGGTACTAGGCTTCAAAACTCCTATCAAAACCCCACTGGACACACACTCTCCGCCCCATCTTATTTCCCGATTACCTCCAAAATCTTTGGTTGTCTTGTGTTTGTCTATATCCATGCCCAACATGAAGCAAACTTGATCCCAAAGCTCACAAGTGCATTTTCCTAGGATATGCAAAGGACAGGAAAGGTTACAAGTGCTACTCTCCTTACGAAAAGAGATTTTATAATTCTATGGATGTAAATTTTTTGAAAGGACTCCTACTACTGACCAAGTCCACTTTGAGGCGATCCATGGAAACTCGATAGAAATTGACCTAAACCCCTTCCTTCAAAGAAACTCTTAACCCTCAAAGAACCCATCTTGAGCCTCAAAGAGGATGAACCGTACCCTCAAGACTTCATCGACTCACAAAGCAGCTTCATCGATCTCAAGAACCAAGCCCGACTCAGAGCCTGCTTGCTCCCGAGCCCATCGACACTCAAAGAATCTGGCAGATCCTCGGCAGCTTCATCGACATTGATGACAGACCTATTGCTCTAAGGAAAGTGGAAAAGATCATGCACCGATCATTCTATTCATACTTATTTATCTTATGATCAGCTTGTCTCCTGTCTTTGCCATGTTTACACGGGACTGGACTCTCACTCTATCCCTAGAAATATTCAGAGGCCCTTCAAAATGATAAGTGGAAAAGGTCTTTGTTAAAACGAGATGATCGCCCTCCTGGATAATCATACTTGGTACCTCACAACTCTTCCCAAAGGCAAGAGAACAGTTAGCTGCAGATGGTTATTCACTATCAAATACAATGTCGATGGTACAATTGACAAATACAAAGCCGATTGGTAGCAAGGGGATTCACTCAAACTTATGGTATTGACTATAAGGAAACTTTTGCACCGTGGCAAAACTCAACACCGCCAGGGTTTCGATCTCTCTAGCTGTCCAAGCGGGTGGCCTCTACACCAATTGGATATCAAAATGCTTTTCTCAATGGTGATCTCACCGAGGAAGTCTATATGAATGTACCTCCTGGTTTTGTCAATCCCCACACTCAGGGCAAGGTATGCAAACTCGGAAATCTCTATATGGCACCAAGCAATCCCCAAGAGCCTGGTTTGGAAAACTCACCACTTCGTGGTTAAAGGCTGCTGGATATCATCAATGCAACTCGATCACACCATGTTTGTCAAGACAACCAACCAGAGGAGGTCCATTCTAATTGTATATGTGGATGATATCATCCTCATCGGGAAGACTCTCATCGAAATCCGAACTTGAAGACTCTACCTTGGCAAAGGTGTTCCAAGTTAAAGATCCAGGCTACCTCAAGTACTTTCTTGGTATGGAAGTAGCTAGAAACACCAATGGCATTTCAGTCTCCCAAAGGAAGTATGTCCTGGACCTCATGAAGAAAGCGGCATCTTTGGGATGCAAACTCTTCAGATCTCCAGTAGACCCCAGCCATACCCTACTGCATGGTGACATTGCTGTCAGGAAAGAACAATATCAAAGGCTTGTAGGCAAACTCATATACCTTTCTCACACAAGACCGATATTGCATATGGGGTCAGGCTGGTCAGTCAATTCATGCATTGCCCTACCTGAGCAACATTGGGATGCAGTGAATAGGATACTGAGGTATTTAAAATCCACTCCTGGCCAAGGCCAGCACTTCACCAAGTCTCCCGATAGATCAATCAAGGTCTACACCGATGTCGATTGGGTGGATGTCACATTGAAGTGAGGTCTACCACAGGCTATTGCTCATATATATGGGGAACCTGGTTACTTGGAGGAGCAAGAAACAACCTCTTGTGGTCGAAGCGATCTTGAAGTCGAACTAAGGGCACTTGTACTTGGCATTTGTGAAGCTCTACATGGCTAAAAAGTGCTTGATCGAACTTCGAAGAACCATATAAAGAACCTATCACACTCTGTTGATGATAATTCAGCCTTATGCATGGCAGAGGATCCATCCATCATGATAAAACCAAGCATGTGGACATTGACAGACACTTTACGAAGGAGCAGATTGATGCCAAGATTATTCAACTCCAAGATGTTCCTCCGGATCGAATCGTCGATATTCTTACCAAGGCTATTCCACCTCTTATGTTCGGTGAGACTAAGTAGCAAACTTGTTTGCATCAACATATACACACCCGATTTGAGGGGTGTGGAAATATTACTCGGCCAGACTCGATCTCTTTGAGGCTTTCACAGGTGCTCAGCAGATTCTTTGAGCCTTAGGATTTCGTGCATAATATTGTGTACACCTTATTTAATTGTAAAATTAATTGTAAAAGACATATTAATTGTGGGTCATATAAACAATTAATATGTCAAACTCTAGTTTACTTTATGTCATAGACATAACTTTTACTTTTTACTTTTGCATGCTTGCCGCCCACATCTACATACTCAAGTGGCCGCCCAAGCTAGCTAGCTAGTCTCTCTATCTCAATTGTATCTATTTATACATCCTTTTACTCAATGAATAAACTAAGTTGAAGTTTACTCTTGTGTTAACACATTCTCAAACTCTCTTCAAATTCTAATTCCCAATATCATCTCTGCTAAACCCATATCTTTCATTTCAAATCTGGCGTTTAACATATCTTTGGTAGATTTGATCATCTTATCATTACTACCAACTATCAGCATGTCATCCACATAAAGACATAAGATGACATAGCCATCTTTTGTTTCTTTCATGTAAATACATTTGTCACATTCATTGGTTTTGAATCCTTTTTCAAGCATAACATGATCAAACTTTTGATGCCATTGTTTTGGTGCTTGTTTTAAGCCATATAATGACTTAACCAATTTACACACTTTCTTATCTTGTCTGGACTAGAAAAACCTCAAAGTTGTTCCATGTAGATTTCTTCTTCTAAATCTCCATTTAAGAAAGCGGTTTTCACATCCATTTGATGTACTTCTAAATTACGCAAAGCGGCTATAGCAAGTACCATCCTAATGGAAGTTATTCTAAATCCTTTGGAGAATATGTGTCAAAATAATCAAGACCTTCTTTTTGACTATAACCTTTTATTACTAGTCTGGCCTTATATTTATCAATAGATCCATCAGGTTTCATTTTCCTCTTAAAGATCCATTTTGATCCTAGTGGCTTACATCCTAGAGGTAGATCAACTAACTCCCAAGTATGATTTTGCAATATAGAGTCTATTTCACTATTTATTGCTTCTTTCCACATTGGACCTTCAGAAGAAGTTGTCGCTTCTTTAAAGCTTTGAGGATCTGTCTCTGTCATATAAATGATAAAATCTTCACCAAAAGATTTTTCAGTTCTCGACCTCTTGCTTCTTCTTGGCTCAACCTCAGTTGGCTCTTCTTCATTTACTTGTTCAGAAGGGTGATCCTGAACATGAACACGCTTTAATGAACTAGGTTCATTTGTTTTAGCCGGAAATACATTCTCAAAGAATGATGCATTTTCGATTCCATTATCGTATTTTTATGTATTTTCAGATTATCCGACTTATACACAAGAAATCGATAAGCACTCATGTTGTGTGCATATCCAATGAATATACAATCAACAGCTTTTGATCCTATCTTTACTACTTTGGGTGTAGTACGAGCACCTTTGCAAGGACCCCACACTTTCAAGTATTTGTAAGAAGGTGGTTTACCTTTCCATAGTTCATAAGGAGTTTTCTCTTGTTTCTTTCGGGTATCTTATTTAAAAGATAATTGCTAGAAAGGATAGCTTCCCCCACAAGTTTTGTGATACTCTGAACTCAACAACATTGAATTCATCATTTCTTTCAATGTTCGATTTTTCCTTTCAGCAACTCCGTTCAATTGTGGTGACCATGGCGCGGTTATTTCATGAATAATCCCATGTTCGGCACAAAAATCACTTAGTGGTGCCAAATATTCACCATCTCTATCGCTTCGGAGTATTTTGATCTTTTTTCCATGTTGATTCTCAACTTCTTTTACGAATAGAATAAATTTATCTATCGCTTCATATTTTCCTTTTAACAAGTATACATAGCAATATTTAGTGCAGTCATCGATAAAGGTAATAAAATAATTATTTCCGCCTCTCGATTGCACAATTTTAAGATCACACACGTCGCTATGTATTAGTTCGAGTGGTTGCGTATTTCTTTCAACATTTTGAAAGGACGCTCTTGTTAATTTTGCTTCAACACAAGTTTCACACTTATGTTCTTTATCAATTTCGAATTTGGGGATATATTTTAGACTTATTAATCTACGCAAGGAATCGTAATTAACATGTCCTAGTCTACCATGCCATAAGGAAGGTGACTCAACCAAGTAAGCAGAACCCGCAATATTATTATTGATATTGTTTGGCCTAACAGCCATTATATTCAGCTTGACCATGCCATTACATGCATATCCCTTACCGACATACATACCACTCTTAGTTAAAGTAAACTTGTCGGATTCTAAAACAAGACGGAAGCCATTCTTATTCAATAGCACTCCAGACACCAGATTCTTGCGCATATCCGGGACATATAGCACATTCTTCAGAGTTAGATGCTTGCCAGAAGTCATCTTCAGAATCACTTCTCCTTTTCCAGCTATAGCAGAAGTAGCCGAGTTTCCCATGAACAAAGTCTCATTACCTTGAACTGACTCGAACTTAGTAAACACTTCCCTGTCAGAGCATATGTGCCTTGTAGCTCCTGTGTCTACCCACCATTCTCTAGGATTTGAATCCACCATGTTCACCTCTGACACAACAGCACAAAGATCAATATCTTCCATGCCTTGAACAATATTTGCTTCAGAAACCTTCTTCTTTGGTAGCTTGCAATCAGCAGATTTGTGACCAATCTTGTCACAATTGAAACATTTCCCTTGGAACTTAGGTTTTTCAATGCCACCTTTCGGTCCCAATTTAGCTTTTGGTCCCGTTTTTGATTTCTTAACAAACTTGTTCTTTTTCGAACTTTGGCCATGTTCTACCACGTTGGCCCTTGCAAGATTCTGAGAGTAATTTCCTCTTTTATCAGACTTCTTATTGTCATCTTCAATACGAAGCCTAACAACAAGATCTTCCATGCTCATTTCCTTTCGCTTATGCTTAAGGTAATTCTTGAAATCTTTCCACGCATTTGGTAATTTCTCAATAACACAAGCGACTTGGAAAGTTTCACTAAGATCCATCTTTTCAGCTTGAATCTCGTGAAGAATCAACTGAAATTCTTCCACTTGTTCCATGAGTGGTCTAGAGTCCACCATCTTGTACTCCAAGAACCTGCTAACGACAAATTTCTTTGTACCTGCATCTTCGGTTCTATACTTTTTATCTAGTGCCTCCCACAATTCTTTTGCACTCTTTTTATCACAATATACATCATACAATGAATCACATAAACAATTCATTACATAATGTCTACAAAGATAATCAGATTGTTTCCATTCATCAATGGCAAACAAAAAATCTTGATTCGGCTCTCCTTCCGCTTCCGGTGTTGGTGGATCATCGGTTAGGAATTTAGCCATACGTAAAGTTGTGAGATAGAACATCATCTTTTGTTGCCATCTCTTAAAATTCAGCCCATTGAATTTTTCAGGCCTCTCATGCTGATTCATAGGAGCAACACCTCGATTTGGCACTTGTTGCACCATAGCCAAAGACTGAGTCTGACCATCAGCACCATTCTGAGCCGTACTGGTTGTCATTTCTGAAATTTAACACACAAATTGATTAAATTTCCTTTCAACAATTTATAGAACAATTTTTAATTGAACTATACTCAATTCAACAAAAGATTCGTTTAAAACCCAAAACAGCTTGGTTTTAATAAAACAGCTCGTTTAATAAACAGCTCGTTTAAAATTCAGCTCGATTCGCTTTCTTCAAGTACAGAAAACTGAACCACAAAACTGTTATGAACAGTTTATTAAAATCGAAACTGTTCAACACAAGAACCAGCTCGATTCAACACAGTTCTACAAACTGTTTGTTCTTATTTCCTCTCGTTAATGAACAAGAAATATCAGAAGAATTAGTCTTAAGATTGTTGGACAATCTTGTTCATAAACGAAATAAAAATTACAAAGAAACGAATATCAACAAATTCGAATTACAATTGCAAAGAAAACAGAAAAGGATATATGATCCGAGCCCTGTGTTGCACACGATTTCTTAAGACTAATTCGCCCCCCTCACCTTCGTGTGCCCGAGCTTCAAATGGGACGTTAATCTCCCAGGATAGAACGGATAGCAAAGACAGAAGCACAACACCTTCAATTGCTTAAGAACCTTGTAGTGAACTCTCGGTTTCATATGAAAAGATGAAGCGAGAATCTTTGGTTTTTGATAGCATAAAGAACTCGATCATGAAGTCTGTTTAAATAGGCTTTTTTCGTAGAGAGAGCTAGGAGGCGATGGAATTCGAAGTGGAGCGACCTCGGCTTCATTACCACGAAATGAATGTCATTAAAGCTCAGAATTGGAACAGGCACAGTATGCCATAAGTGTTGTCAGTTGGAAGGTCACAGTATCAGTATATGCATAGTATCACTCTGAATTTTCAGCATTCAATTCGAAAAAATAAAAGTTCAGGTTGCAAAACCGAACCTTCACTGGGAGCCTATGAATCGAGTTGCATTCGTGTCCGCAGGACGTGCGCTCGCACACAAGTTCAAGCTGAAATCCATCCGGATTTGCACCCCCCCTGCGCCCGCGCGGTGTATAAAGTTGTTAATTTCTTACCACTACACTAAAGCAACATCATATATATATTGGCTCTTTTCCTTCCTTCCTTCCAATGTGGGAGAAATTGTTTTCTCCAATTACTAACACTTTCCATTCACCACTTAGGCCCAATAGGCCCAATATGACATATCATTCAACACTTCCATTTTAACCATCATTTTCCAACAGTAAATACTTTTTATTTGTTTATATATCTTTAGAATCATTTACTTATGTCCTGTATCTAACCCGATTCTTAATTTGCTTATGTTTTGGAGTTGGTTTGAAATGCAGCTAAAGATAACAAAATGAGTAAGATAATTCCAAGGCATGTTTTGCTCGCTGTTAGGAATTTTGAAAAGATTGGAAATCTTTTGGAAGGAGTAACAATTGCTCATGGTGGTGTTTTGCTCATAGTTCCATGTGAGAAAAAGGGTTGCGGTGCTCAGGTGGCATTTGTAATGCTTCATTCTTATGATGTGTATTTTTGTCAATTGCATAATCTGAACAAACAATGGCTACCGAAGATATGTGATAGAATACGGTATTATCACGGTTTCGATGATGTGTGATGTGTTTAGGTGATTAAATGACTCTTTATGGTCTTCATATGACTTTTCTATATTATGATTATATTATGATATGTTTAGGTGATTAATTGGACTCTTTATGGCCTTTTTATGATGTGAGCTAACTTGTCTTATGTTTTGGGCTATTTTCTTTGAATTTGAACTCGATTTCAACAGTAGTATCAATACTTCATTATATTTTTATTAAATTTATAGTCAGCCTGCATTTAACATATCCTACATTTTTCTTTATATGCAATGACATGGAGATTGAACCTGATAGAGTGTGTTGTATACAACCGATGCTCTTATCATTACTAGTTGCATTTAGAGCTTCAGGCATTGTCCTTTATTGATAATCTTGACAATTGTTTCATGACATTTTAGATTTGTTTGAGCTGATATGTGTGGTTTTTTAGCTTGTAGATTGCTATGACCCTTTGGATACAACCGCCATTAGGCAAGTGAATAGAACTGTTCAACTAAACTGATGCCATGGTTGCCTTCTTACAGGCTGAGTTATCGACTCTTCCAAGTCATTCTCTTCCTTTGAAATGAAATTTGGAAATCTGGCGTGAATTTCGGACTGCTACTCCAAACCGGTGAAAGTTTTACTCGCCCTGCCCGGGTAAGATTTAGTCTTTGTTGTTGCAAATGCCCATGATGATAAACTTTTTCGTCTAACAGATAAGTTAATCTGACAGGATGGTTCTAAGAAACTAAAGGGCAATACTCATGGTTCCTTTAATAGATAGATTGCACATTAAATATGTCAATGCAAAATTTGTTAGGTGTAGTGCCCGAAAGACAATTATATAATTGTTTTAGGACAGAATTAATAATTCATCTTATTATATGCATGAATGTTTATAATTAAGACACTACTGAAAACCCTAAGTACCTCGTTTATGTAATCACATAACTCAGTGTATGGCTATACACAAGATGATTGAGTTAGTGAGATACTTAAAATCAACTTAGTCCGTAGCGTTTATTAATCTGAGTACGGGTCTCATGATTAATTTGCTAATAATGCACCCAGAACACTTTAGGTGTGACAGTCTTATCCGGACTGTCGGTAATAGGGTACCTAGTGGGGCATTTATATATGATGATAATTGATAGGAACCAACTTTACAGTACATTTCTGTACAGTTCAGCCCACGATTATCACATTTCTGGCATGTTTCGGGTGAGTTTAGACCCTATTTTGAGTATTAAATGAGGTTTTATTGCACGGCGAGTGACTGTCGGTTTTCCGTAAACTCGACCTTATTTTAGCATTTTATACTCGTTTTTCCCGAGCACCCGTAGTTTGCGGGGTTATGCGTTTGCTTGTTGTTTTCATATGGATGCAGGACTAGGGTGTCTCGAGGGCCCGAAAGGCGAGAATTATGGAGTTTAGAAGTACCCGAGGCGAAGCACGGAGGTTGAAGGTGAAAAAAGTGAAGATTTTGGGTCACATGGGTCGGACGCCCGTCTGGACACCTTGACGTGCGTTCGATGGGCTGTCGGACGGACAAAACCTCTCATCCGGACGGCTAACTCTCCGGAAAATGGATTCTTGGCTGCAAAATTTTGTCGGACGGACAAGGTGTTGTGTCCGGACGGCTAACTCTCTGGAAATTGGGAAAACTTTGATGAAGAATTCGTCCCGGACAGACAGAGCCGCGCATCCGGACGGGATGAACTAGCATCCGGACGGACAAGGGCATTTCATCCGGACGGACATCTATGCATCCGTCCGGACACTGGAAAATCAGAAACGATCCCGGCCGGACATGGCGGATATCCGTACGGGCAGAAGACTTTTTATATAAAGCTGCTCATTTCACACACAGACGGAGACAGAGTTGAAGAAGTAGATAGCAAGTTTCCCTTTTTAGCTTGTTTGGAGATTTTGGGCGATTTTCTTCGTCTTTTAGAGTTAGACTGAGTATTTTATATCATTAGAATCCTCATTCAATCCTCTCTTTGATCTACTAACTTTTAGCTTCGATCCGTAACTTTTCACTTGACAAAAATTCGATCTTTTGAAAGCACATTTGGCACCTCCTTCAAGTTGAGTAAAGTAAGTATGTTCTTTTGTTATTTTATTGTTGTTGTGATGTTTTTCTTCCGTTTTTATTGCTTAGATTCGATTATGATTAGCTAGATTCTTCATATGGTTGAACTATGAAGGCGGGTGCTTATTTGTTAGATTGATGAACCGGGAGGTAGTGTAGTGCGTAAATAAACGTTCTAATTGATAATCCGTATCTCGAAACTTGTTTGAATCGTTTTTGAGCTAGATTGATCACCTAGTTCACCATTGCACACACTTAGCTTATAAATGTATGTTGCGGCGACGTGTGGGAACGGGATTTCGGGACCGTAGAGATTTTGGACTTGGAAAGTAGTTTGACACCTACCCGTGTACTAGATTGACGCCCTAGTCATCAAGTCCAGTTCTAATACGGGGTTTGTATCGGTTGTTCGAGCGAGTCTAGAGCTTAATCACGTTAGGTGAGTCGGTCTTCTAAAGGGAGGATTGACGAGCTTCGCGTAGGGTGTGAATAACACTAGAATTAGGACTCGACACCTATGAGTTATCGTTAGACGGTGAAGTAAGGTAAGGCACACTCCCGGGGTAATCTGTTTAAGGGTAAAGTAATCCGTTGGATCGTAGTTCGGCCATACTTCTTTTAATTGTTTAGAATTTCGAGTAGTGTAATCTTTCTTTATGCAATAGTATAACTTCATATCTATCTGTTTGACCTGAACTGAGTGCTAAGTCAACTATGGTACTCAAAAACCAATCTCTGTGGGTTCGACCTCGGACACCTCAAGCACCATCCTACAATCGACCCGGTCCACTGCCGGTTAGAAAGTAGATTTTGCTAAGGTTTCGAGTTTTTACTTGATCGACCGGACCTAGAAAATCCGCTTATCAATAATCATATAGGGCTGGACCGATTTGATTTGAGTTCTCGATATAATTCCGTAATCGAGAAGTCTTATCGAATCACAAGATGATCATATATGGATTAATCTCAATCCTGAGGTGATCACAGACGACGGCTTAGACTGGGGTAGGGTTTGATGTGTTAGTAAGGATCACTTCTTAGTATGTGGTCCAACACTTCTCGTTGGCTCTATTCTAGAATCAGTGAGTAGTCTATGTTATCACAGATATGGAATCCATTCCTTCCCTCGGGAAGTAGACAGACAGTTCCCTTATTTATTAACCCTAGAAACTGATCGATCGGCCGAATTCATATTATATTAGTTATGAACTAATTGATCACTAGGGGGTTAATTGTAAATAAGGATAATATGTTTCGAGAAGGGTTTACGGAAATATCCCGAATCAAAGTGAACATTCTATGGAGGATTTATCCGTATGTAATGATTATATCAGTGGACGCTTTCGACTCATAAATTGAGTGTAAGTTATCTATATTCGATAGAGTTCAGTTTCGGGTTTATGGTGGTGTAATCCCAGAATTAATAGGTTGGATATAATTATTCTGTCTGATGAATGATTTTGTTCGATTTATTGTAGCTACTAAATATGGGTCCATGGTCCCCGACGTGGCTCCCAAAAATAGCATAATTAGTTTTCTCGTCGTTTCACTTCGATTATAATTAAATAGTGGATTGGGCTATTTAATTTGATATGTGGATTAATTGTTTAGTTGGACTAGATAATTAAATACACGGAAAAAGAAATTTTTCGTGGACTCGGCCCAAGGTGTAGAAAAATGCGTGGACCTTTTATTTATTAAAGGTGGCACAATTTTTGTTAATAATTAGAAAGAAATTAGTTTTCTTGGATAATTATTTAACATATGATTTATCTTTTATTTGTTAATTGATAATTCATGGAATATTAGATAATAATATGATTTATCCTAATTTTTTTGGGATAATTATTTTATTTATCTTTTATTTTGGAATACAGATTAATCTAATAATTATCTCTTAATTATTAGATCCTTGGAGGACAATGATTACTCTACTATATAAAGAGAGTTCTCCCAAGCCTTTTGACATATACATATAACATGCCATATAGTCAAGTACTTAGGTTGATATTTCGACTAAGTACTTCGGGTTTCGAGTTGGGATAATCTTCGGGATTATTCCGGTAGCATATCAAGGAGGTCCGGCGGCGGGAAACACTGATGACGGTCAAGTTATAAAAATAACTCGATACCTAAATAACCAACTAGCAAGAGAACTAGGTTCAATCGTAGTATAGCTAGATAGAGTCGAGGTCGATCCCACAGAGACTCGGCTTAAACAAGTACAACGTTATTAAACTAAAAATAGATTAAAGGCGGTCTCCGACCAACAATAACGTGGAAATAAAGGTTGACACGATAGAAAACACAAAGACTAACAATACGACAATAGACACTAAAACACTTATTTTTTGTGGTTTTATAAGACTCTAACAAACGGTATTGATTACGCTAGTAGTAATTACTCCCCATATATGTATATCTAAGCCGAGACAGAAGAGACATTAAGGTTGATTATATTTTGGCTACGGGAGTCATCCCCTAAACTGGATCTAATTTGTGAACGGATAGAAGATCCCTAGGCTTAATTATGAATCCTTCCTTGGACAGGATAGAACATCATATAACAAGCATGCTATACCAAACTAGGGATGCCGATCTAAAATCGTCACCTCGTCTAGGCAACCTCCGTGGACGGGTTGGCACACCTCCTAAACGATCGGCTAACTAATGTCCTAGTAACATGACAATTTTCACAATATATCATATTAATTTACGAGAATGATGTAACAAATTGGCCAGATCTATTACATGTTTATATGAAAAACAGAAAGCACGACGTAGCCGAAGTCGTTCACAGAAAATTACTAGAATCTTGATGGCTAGATCTAACCATATAGACCGTGGTAGATCTAGACCGGTGACTCTAGAATTTGCTCGTAAAACGCCTTCGTACGGCTTAGATCTACATGAATATGGGTTTGTTAATTAACTACATCACGAAATCAATACACAAACGACTACTCCATAACGAAATAAAATAGATCTACGAATAAAAACGACATATTTGGATAGACATTACCCTCGTAGACGGAGGGTCCTCCGATCCTTCAATGCAATCTCTAATCGATGAATCCATCGCCTCCGTGACGAAGAAACATAATATAAAATAAGAAGAACTATATTGATAAACTAAAAGTATTGTAATATTGTGTTTCTAGAGTGTATAGAGTGTGTATTGTATGTCTCTATTTATAGGGGTTCAAGCTAATTAAGAGATATACTTCAAAATATCAAAACAAATAAGAGATAACTCCCGGCCGATCTAAAAAATAAAATGCGCCCCCCTTTATGCCTGTGGAAGGGCCGCCGCATGTGAGCTCTCAAGTTTCGGGTTGGTTCGTTTGCTCTTGTCATGCCTTACTCCACTTTTCGTGCTTATCCGATATTTATCTTCAATGCATCTTGGATTTATCTTGAGATTTAATTCTTCCATTTGCAATTATCCTTCAAAAATTATCTCAATCTACAAAATAAATCATATAAAAATGGATAAATACCAAATTACATTAAAAAAATGGATAAATACCAAATTATATCTTATTAATCACATAACATTAAATAATCAATATAAACATGAGATTTAATATAAAATATATATAATTAATCTCGATTTAAGGCCAATGTTGATGACTTTTATGGGTATAATTTGACCGTCATCAACTACCCCCCACTTAGACTTTGATCGTCCCGAACAAAGCATCAATAAGTCATTCCCCAAGACAACATTTTCCATGGTCAAATCATACTATACAAGAAACTCGAGTCAACTCATACCACTCATGCTCATAAGGTACCCATTATTCACTACTCGCTATGAATCGAAGTGATGTGTGCATGTGCATTTTGTTTTATATATTCGTGGCAAGATTAAAGTTTATGCTATCTTCGAAGTCTTAACCTACCAACATCAGCATTCCTACTCCTTAAGCCTCGCAATGGGTAAAGACATGGTGCAATAAGCAAGAGCGTCATCCATAAGGTTTTTGGACTTGGAGACCGAGAAAAATACTCGAAGCCTCTTAAAAGTTGAATTTTTTCCATTTTCATATTTTCAAGCATTAACACATCTCAAGAAAGAAACTTGCTTTAAAAGTAAATTATGCATTGCAAGAATCCCCTTTCACGGATTGGTCAATAACATTGAATATTACCACAAGTGCGGGGCTACTTTGGTAATGTTACTACAAGCCCAGTGTTTAACGCATTGTCAAAACATAGATAATTCTCAAGCTTATTACTCCGCTTAAATGGCTAGAAGATAAGAATACATCAGCAGATAAATATCGACTCTAAGTCTGCATAACCAGTCATCCACGCAATGTACCCATAATTCTTCTCAGTTATTATAATTTGTGCAGAATTTGTCGATTCAAATTTGAGTAACCGAATAATAAATAACTACTTGCAACAGTCGGCATGAATATCCTTAAGTTTACATTCACATAAGTATAAAATGATCACGTACTCATGCAACTTGGTTCATTTCCTATTAATTCTATGTATAAGAACTCACAATTCTAAGGGTACGAGATAATTAATTTGGCATTTATTCAAAAAAAATTCATTTTACCGTTTCATTCAATTGTCAATTATAACACATCATAGCTAAGTCTCCTACCCCCCACTTAAACTTGGCATTGTCCCCAATGACAAAGAAAAAGGAGAATTTAAGAAAAAGACTTAGCTCTGGAAACGGCTCTCAAGTAAATGAATATAGTAGTAGTCCAAGCACGTCGTGGAGAAGCAAACGGAAACCTGTTTAAGCAAACCAAACAGAAACTCCACGAAACCGTTAATAACATGTCAATGGAAGTTATAAAATAATGTGGCAGTAATTAGATATAGAATATCCAAAAAACAAATTAAGCCACTTTATTTCATACAACCAACGACACGGAGAACCAAAGAGTTAAAACTACAAAACTCACATGGCGGCTATCAAAGAAAAAACCTCGTTTATTCCGAACTTAGAATCGGAACATGGCGAGATGAAAAAAACCTTAACAGTCTCATGCTACTTTATTCAAAGCAAAAACAAAAACAAATCTAAAAGAAAGTTTTAAGAAATAGTTCTATGGTTATAGTCGTTAGCTCGACTGTACTCACATGATGGTCTAGTTGTAACTAGGATTTCCTAGAGTAAGTACTTCTTCCTCCCTATCAAATTGATTCCCGAGGTAATGCTTTACTCGGTGACCATTCACCACAAAAGTCTTTCGATCATCCAAGTGACTTACCTCTACAGCTCCGGAAGGAAATACTTTACTCACTTTATAAGGACCAAACCATCTTGATTTTAACTTGCCGGGAAGAGTTTCAAGCACGAATTGTAAACAAGAACCATATCACCCACCTTAAAGGTGCGGTCAATGATCTTTTTATCATGAAATCTCTTAGTGCGCTCTTTATAGATACGAGCATTCTCGTAAGCTTCAATGCGAAACTCTTCTAGGTGAGTCAATTCCAACAATCTCTTTTCTCCGGCTAAACTTTTATCTAAATTCAACATACGAGTAGCCCATAAGGCACGGTGCTCAAGTTCAACCGGTAGATGACACGCTTTCCCAAAAACAATCTGGTACAGGGACATACCTATGGAAGTCTTATACGCAGTCCGATAAGCCCATAAAGCGTCATCTAACTTCAACGACCAATATTTCCTTGTTGGGTTCACAGTTTTTTTCCAGGATGTGCTTAATTTCTCGATTAGTGACCTCAACTTGACCACTTGTTTGGGGATGATAAGCGGTAGCTAACTTATGTCTCACCCCGTACTTGGCCATTAACTTCTCAAACGGCTTATTACAGAAATGGCTCCCATTATCACTAATGATGGCACGAGGGATTCCAAACCGCATGAAGATATTTTTCCTTAAAAACCGCAGTACAACCTTTGCATCATTGGTAGGTGAAGCAATTGCCTCGACCCATTTGGACACATAGTCGACTGCCACCAAAATATAGTGGTTTGAAACAGACGAAGTGAAAGGTCCCACAAAATCAATTCCCCATACATCAAAGAGTTCTGGTTCTAGGATACTCCTCAATGGCATTTCATGTCTCCTCGAGATATTGCCCGTCATTTGGCATGAATGACAGGATCTAGCATATTCGTGTGCAGTTTTGTGAATATTTGGCCAGTAAAAACCACATTGGAGAACTTTAGCAGTAGTCTTGTCCCCTCCATAGTGTCCTCCCGCTTCTTAAGTATGGAAATGTTTAAGTATATCGAGGAATTCACTCTCAGGAACACATCATCTAAAGATGTTGTCTGAGCAACGTTTAAAAAGATAGGGTTCATCCCAATAATAGTGTTTAAGGTCCGCAAAGAACTTCTTCTTTTGCTGCTGGTTCAAGTCTGGTGGCAAATATCTCCCGGATAAATAATTCAC
The DNA here is from genome assembly GCA_026214975.1 of Gentiana macrophylla. Classification (NCBI taxonomy): domain Eukaryota; kingdom Viridiplantae; phylum Streptophyta; class Magnoliopsida; order Gentianales; family Gentianaceae; genus Gentiana; species Gentiana macrophylla. Next base: position 63,335,085 of record CM047810.1, read on the forward strand.
ATAATCTTTAAATCATGGTTGTTGCTTCTCAGCCTTAACAACCTCACTTCACGAAGATATTTCGGCGCAATCACTATTCCCTAAAATGGTAGAGATAGAGGATAATTGCTCGTCAGGGGGCTTTTCTAAGCATGGTGTGAATGCCTCATCAGGCTCTTTCTCATCATCCCTAACATCTTCTATATTTTCCCCGTTCTTTGGGATTGTTGGAGTAAGCTCATTTTCACTTCTAATCATTATCGCATTCACATCCCTAGGGTTCCTATCAGTGTTGCACGGAAATCCCCCAGCAGGTCTAGTTGACAGTTGTTCAGCTAATTGTCCTATTTGATGAGAGAGATTCTGGACTAAGGTTTCTTGGTTGGTGACTTTGGCATCATTCTCTTGACAGTATTGGTGGAAGCTTGTAGCCAAGTCAGTAATGGAATTTGCTAATTGATTCACAGTGTCAGACATTGTGTTACTCATCTTTTGAAGTGCAACTTTCCAACCGTAAGTTTGAGATTGCTGAGGTACATAAGTGTTGTGTGGTTTTACCCCTTCATTCGGATCACTCCATCGGAATTCAGGTTGGTCATGATTTGGTTTGTAACCGTCATAGTGATTACCCTGTCTCCCAATGTAATTGGCTTCTTTAGTACCCGCATTCTCTAATGGCCTAGTCGTTTCCGTCCCTTTTTCAGTCTCCACTCGTTGAATCCTCTCATGCATACCATCCACCTTATCATTTATGATCAATAGAGTCTATAGGATCTTATGCGATACATCCTCCTCAAATAAATTATCGGCCATCTTCACAGTTTCTATTTCACCACCTCCCCATTGGCTATTCATTGCTATTTGCTCCATCTTTCCTTGTGCCTCCTCAGGAGATAAAAGAACAAACGCTCCATTACTGGAGGCATCTACTCTTATCTTCTCCGTATCTCTCAATCCATGGTAAAAGGTTTGCATTAAAATCCATAGAGGGATATCATGATGAGGGCACTTCCTCATGGACTCCTTAAAACGTTCCCAAGCTTGATCAAAATTCTCCCCAAGTTGCTGCTTGAACCCCAAGATATCTTGGCGTAACTTAAAGGTCTTTTCCTAAATGAAAGTACTTATTCATGAACTTTTGCAGCAGTTCCTCCCAGGTCGTGATTGATCTACCCTCTAAAGAGAAAAGCCATTGCTTAGCTTTATCTTTCAAAGTGAAAGGGAAAAGTTTGAGCTTAATGTTATCCTCAAGAACTAGTTCTGGCTTCACGGTACTAACGATCTCTAAGAAATTCATCACGTGAATGCCAGGATCTTCATTCAGGATACCATGAAAAGTGGAATAGTTTACCACCATTTGAATGACATTAGGTTTCGGGTGATAAACTTCAGCAGCATTTTCAGGCACTGCGATAGCAGGAATGAATTGTTCAATGGTAGGCATTGCATAGCTTTGCAAAGTACGCCTTTCCCATGCAGCCACAACTTGGTTAACAAAATTTGCATTATTAAAATTATTTCCATTTACCTGGTTGGCTTCATTCAGTGATCTTTCCATGTCTGAGTTAGATTGATCGGAATGTTGTGTTCCTCCAGATTTTTCCTCGCCTTGCTCTTCATTTGGATCCTCAGAAATCCGGGCAGCTCGTTCTTATTATTTTTATTTTTATTTTTATTTGCACGACAAAAACAACAATAAACAATTAAAATACGCCAAGACTACTGCCTTTGGCGAGACTCTAAAATAGACAAAAATAAAAATAACAAAAACAATAAACAATTAGAAACTTTAAAGGCTAATCCTTTAACTAGACTCAATAAATAAAATCTAAACTAAAACAGACTCTAAACATACGAAAATTATAGAAACACGGAGCAAACACTGTATAGAACAGAACGGAGCAGAAACTGCCCAGATTTGTTCTACGACTCTTACACGTTATTTCTATGTTATAAAAACTAATTAAACAGACTTTATTCACAATATTTACGAATCTACTTTTAATAAAATAAGCTATACTTAATTTAATGACACGAGTCCCCAGCAACGGCGCCAAAAACTTGATGACGGTCAAGTTATAAAAATAACTCGATACCTAAATAACCAACTAGCAAGAGAACTAGGTTCAATCGTAGTATAGCTAGATAGAGTCGAGGTCGATCCCACAGAGACTCGGCTTAAACAAGTACAACGTTATTAAACTAAAAATAGATTAAAGGCGGTCTCCGACCAACAATAACGTGGAAATAAAGGTTGACACGATAGAAAACACAAAGACTAACAATACGACAGTAGACACTAAAACACTTATTTTTGTGATTTTATAAGGCTCTAACAAACGGTATTGATTACGCTAGTAGTAATTACTCCCCCATATATGTATATCTAAGCCGAGACAGAAGAGACATTAAGGTTGATTATATTTTGGCTACGGGAGTCATCCCCTAAACTGGATCTAATTCGTGAACGGATAGAAGATCCCTAGGCTTAATTACGAATCCTTCCTTGGACAGGATAGAACATCATATAACAAGCATGCTATACCAAACTAGGGATGCCGATCTAAAATCATCACCTCGTCTAGGCAACCTCCGTGGACGGGTTGGCACACCTTTTAAACGATCGGCTAACTAATGTCCTAGTAACATGACAATTTTCACAATATATCATATTAATTTACGAGAACGATGTAACAAATTGGCCAGATCTATTACATGTTTATATGAAAAACAGAAAGCACGACGTAGCCGAAGTCGTTCACAGAAAATTACTAGAATCTTGATGGCTAGATCTAACCCTATAGACCGTGGTAGATCTAGACCGGTGACTCTAGAATTTGCTCGTAAAACGCCTTCGTACGGCTTAGATCTACATGAATATGGGTTTGTTAATTAACTACATCACGAAATCAATACACAAACGACTACTCCATAACGAAATAAAATAGATCTACGAATAAAAACGACATATTTGGATAGACATTACCCTCGTAGACGGAGGGTCCTCCGATCCTTCAATGCAATCTCTAATCGATGAATCCATCGCCTTCGTGATGAAGAAACATAATATACAATAAGAAGAACTATATTGATAAACTAAAAGTATTGTAATATTGTGTTTCTAGAGTGTATAGAGTGTGTATTGTATGTCTCTATTTACTGGGGTTCAAGCTAATTAAGAGATATACTTCAAAATATCAAAAAAAATAAGAGATAACTCCCGGACGATCTCAAAAATAAAATGCGCCCCCCTTTATGCGTGTGGAAGGGCCGCCGCATGTGAGCTCTCAAGTTTCGGATTGGTTCGCTTGCTCTTGTAATGCCTTACTCCTCTTTTCGTGCTTATCCGATCTTTATCTTCAATGCATCTTGGATTTATCTTGAGATTTAATTCTTCCATTTGCAATTATCCTTCAAAAATTATCTCAATCTACAAAATAAATATTTTTCCCAAAATAAATCATATACAAACGGATAAATACCAAATTACATAAAAAAAATGGATAAATACCAAATTATATCTTATTAATCACATAACATTAAATAATCAATATAAACATGTGATTTAATATAAAATATATATAATTAATCTCGATTTAAGGCCAATGTTGATGACTTTAATGGGTATAATTTGACCGTCATCAAACACCACCCACCTGGTGTTGCTGGGAGACACACGTTGGAAGGCTGTGGCTTCTCAACTTGCGTGGATACTACTTTTGATCTTAGAGTTAGGCACCATAAAAAGGTAAAAATCCGAACCTCCTTGTAGTTTGATCTTTAATTTATGTTCTTTGTTTCGTTTAGATCTAGATCTGATGCATTCCGCTGCGTAATCGGGTCAATCTATGATTGATCCGAGGATATTACTACCAACCAGTGGTATCGGAGCCTTTGATCTAATGATCAAAGTATATGAATTTCAGATCTTGGAGTGGAAAAGCATGTTTTAGGTGTTTTTATTTCGTTTTTTTTGGTAAAAAATTCGAAATTGATCATGGTTGTATGCTTTGAATGTTTGTGGTTGAAGAGATGTATTGGGGTTGATATTGTTTACCAGTAGATCTATTTTGTAGCTCCTTTGTTTGGTAACAATTGTGCATAGGATTTGTATCTTTTTTTTATGTCTTTTTTCGAAAATTATGTAAAAGTAGCATCCTTTATTGTAATTTTACTGTTCCGGGCTCGAAAAGATGAAGATCTTGAAGAAAAGTTGAAGATCAAGGCGAAACCCAAGGTATGAACGAGGAGAAACGGTTAAAAACCTAATTTTTATATTAAAAACTGCGCTACAGGACTTTCTGCGACGCTGAAAAGCGTCGCTATAAGTCTGTTTTTCTTTTTTTCTTATCCCTCGGCTAGGGTTTGTGCATGGCAGCTGCATGTGCAATTTTTTTCTTAATATTTTTTTATAACAAACCTGCCGTTTGGCAAAAAATAATAAATAAAAAAAATTTATTTTTTTTGGAAATAATTTGGAACATCCGAGAATAAAATTAAAAAAAACTGTTTTTATTATAAAAAGAGTTTTAATTATAATAAATTGGTTTTATTTAATTAAAAGGTCTTTCTCCTTTTGGGTGTTCGTGGTTTGTGATCCGGCGGTTCGAGTTCAAGATTCGAAGATCAAAACTCGAAGACATAGATTAAGTTTTATTTTTCCTTAGAAAATAGTTAGTCGGGGGTACCAACGGTCCATCTCGGTATTTACTTTTCGGTATAATTTTGTGTTTGATCAAGATTACGTGCTTAAAACTGGAAAATTGTCATGACTTGCATCTTCATGATTCCACTCCAATGCATACACGTAGTTTTTTAATTTCAAATTAAAATAGACGTGTATAACTCGAATAATTAGTATGAATGCTTATTAATTTAATATGTGGTAGTTAAATAATAAGTAACTAATTATAAAAACCGAGGAACCGGGTTTTGTCAATCGTTACGATTTTAGTGATGGATTCTCGGTGAATCCCACTTAGATAAATCGTTGAATTTTCGGTGAACCTACCTTAAACAGAAACGAGATTACGTTTTGGTTGAAAATTTAGAAATCGAAAAATCTTAGTACATGGGTTCGGAAATGATCTAACCATGGTTGGGCGAATTCAACCGAGCTTCGGCTCAATCGACTCCCCCTCCACGTGTGATGTACGTTACGGTGGCTCGACAAGAATTAGCATAGCCGATAAGCCTTCGGGCTAAACGGGGCTTCTCTTGCCGGATCAGACTGAACTGTCACATATGTTTCAACGAATAATACGGCGTAGGCTTGCCTACATAACCGACCCTATTCAGAGTACTTTGATTTATTGTTTCTTATTGTCAAGATCGAAACCGTAATTAGTAAACCCACCACTTTTTCAAATTATTGAGTGGGAGCGGGGAAGGCGACAGCCAACCCCACGGCCTACTATAGATGCAAGTACGTGAGAGAAGGGTGACGCCTCAAGCCTCCTTGATTTTGGCCCCCTACGGATGGTGTTCACCCCTATCAAAATTCAAGGCTTGGTCTCCGAAATGATAGGATTTTGGGTACTCGTTGAGTCACTGACCGACCCTACGGCGACATACTCGGGGCGTACTTTGAGATCTGATATAGTAGGTCACACTCTTTATGGATATTTTCGAAATATCTAGGCTAGAAAAAGGAAGGTAATCAATGATTAAGGTCCGTGATGTCTGATTCCCGTGAGATGTTTGATTCTCGAAGCTTAATCATTGAGAGAGATTGTCTCAGTTTAACCGTCACCTCTTTGACCTACCCTACGGTGGCACTGAGGTGCGAGGTTAATGATAGTTTGCTATATTTTAAATAATCGGGTGTGCTCTAAAACAATTAATCACATGCTTTCGTGCAAGCGGGAGATTGTTAGGTGTAATGCCCGAAAGACAATTTTGTAATTTTTTTTCTTAATAAATGAAATGATATTATTATACATATTTATTATTCTCATATTCACCGATGTGACAATAGTATTTACACTACAGAAAACCCTAAAGTATATCGTTTATGTAATCACTTAACTCAGTGTATGCGATATACACTGGAGGATTGAGTTAGTGAAGATGTACTTAAAATACAATTAGCCCGTAATGAAGTTAATCGAGAGTATTCATGCGCCCAGAACACAATAGGTGTGATTGTCTTATCCGGACTTTCGGTTAAGAGAACCTAGTGGGGCATTTATATATGATAGATATATCATATAGGGCTGGACCGATTTGATTAGAATTCACGATATGATTCCGTAATCGAGAAGTCTTATCGAATCAATCAATGATCATATTTATGGATATATCTTAATCTTGAGGTGATCACATCAACTGCTTTAATCAGTATGAGGTTTGACATGACGGTTATGGATTACACTGAGTCTGTGATCTGAATTACCACATTTTGGCATTGTACTGGATTGAGTGAGTAGTCTGTGTTATCACAGATACGGAATCCATTCCTTCCATTTATGGAAGTAGATGATGAACGATTCCTTATTTGTTAATCCTAGAAACGATCGATCGATCGCATGCGAGTTCATATTACATTGATTAGCTACCAGTGAGTTGTATGAATTAATTGATCACTAGGGGGTTAATGGTAAATAAGGATAAGAGTTTCTAAAAAGGGTTAACGGTAACTTCCCGATTTAGAATGAACAGTCTATGGAGGATTAATCCATATGTAATGATTATATCAATGGACGCTTATTATTATTCTCGTGAGGAGATAAATAAAACCTCATAATCGGAGGAGTGCAGTCACGGGATTATGGTGGCATATTCCTGTGATTGATTTATCGAATATAATTATTCTGTTCATAAGATAATTATTTATTTGATCTATCGGAGCCGCTGATTATTAGTCCAAGGTCCCCGACGTGCCTCCAATATAGCATAGCTATTCTCGGACGTCGAATCCTAATAATATTGATTTAGTTCTTATTAGAATTTAATTAAAACGATATGTGAATTAATTGTTTAGTGGACTATTAAATTAGTTGGGCTAAATAATTAAATGTGTGAAAAATACATTTTTTCATAATCTTGGCCCAATTAGTGTGTTATGGCCGAAAATAATATTGACTAGGTCAAGAAGATAAAATTCGGCCAAGGCATTGTCTTAGGGGACAATAAATTTGTTTTCTTGTGTATTAATAAGACATGTGCACAAAATATTTATTGGATAAATATTTAAGGTAAAAAATAAAGATGAAGATTATTCTAGATTTGTTCTAGAATATTCTAGGATTATCTTTTATTTATTGGATTTATTTATTTGACAAAATAAAATCCTTGGAGGACAAGGATTACTCTCCTATATAAAGAGAGTTCTCCTAAGCCTAAACAACACACAAAAATTCGACTATAATCTCTTAGAGAGAGGATAGATAATTTCGGCCAAGGGGGAGTAAGAGGGAAAATCTTGGAGGTTTTCCGGGTAGCATATCGGAGGGATTCGAGACGAGGATTTCCTTCCACCGGGAGTTGCTTGGATCACACGTGCGGAAGATCGTGGTGCTCTTCACATCATCTTTTGTTTGTGGTTCTTCTACTTGGATTTTGAGATCCAAGAGGTATGATCTACAACCCCCCTTGTAGATGTAGATCTAGTTATTTTATTACGTGTAATTTATAGATCTAGATCCTTAAATCGCTTCCGTTGCGGATGATATTACTAACAATGGTAGCACAGGTGATCTATATTTATACGTATAAAATATTAGATCTAGGAGTTGAAAACCTGTAGTTTTTGTGTCCCAATTTTTTTAATAGGGGCCGACGCATTTTTTTTATTTTATGTTGCGATTGTTGTGGTTTGAAGAGATGGACTGGGGTTGGTACTGTTTACTCGTTAGATCTATTGTAAGCTCTCTCGATTTAGATCGTTTGAGCATAGGATTGATGTAAAAGTTGTGTTTTTTTATTTCTTTATTTTTCTGCTATTTTTTTTATTTTTTTTGTAATTCCGGAAAAACGACGAAGAACGATGAAGAACACGAGATGAAGACGGAACTCGAGGTATGAATAGGAGTCGGGGCGGAAATTTTTTTGTTATTTTTTTTTGTCCCATACGGCTAGGGTTTGTTTTTGTTTTTATCAAACCCTAATTTTTTTTAATATCGGCTGTTTAATAAAAAAAAATTTATTTTTCTAGAATAAAAAATAACAGCAGGATTTTAATAAAAAAAAGTTTATTTTATTTTATAAAATAAAGGCCCTTTCTCCTTTCGGGTTCGTGGTTCAAGGTTCGAAGATCGAAGACATGAAGACAACAAGATTGTAATTTTTTTTTCCTAGGATATATTAGATACGGGGGTACCAACGATCCATCTCGGTGTTTAAATTTTCCACAATTTATTTTTTATGTGTTTGATCATAAAATAGATATAAAATCGGAATTGCCATGACATGCATCATATCATAAATCCACTCCATGCATACATGTAGAATTTTAATTTTCGTAATTAAAATAGGCATGTATACAAACTCGTTTAATTAGTTGAAATTTAATAAATTCGTGGTAACTAATTAATTTAGTAACTAATTAAAGATCCGAGGACGGGTTATGAAATCGTTAAGCCTTTTCGGTGTGTGTTCTAGGTGAACCGCCTTAAAAGCCCAAACGAGATCACGTTTTCAATTCGTAGTGTCTACGAGATTGAATGATGGTAAAAGAACAATAAATCTTGGATAAAAACGGTTCGCCTATAGGTTGGGTGGACAACTGAGCTTCGCTCGACCGACTTAACCCTCCTAGTGTGATGTATGCACGGGGGTCCAGCAAGACTAAGCTACACTGGAGAGCGGAGGGGTGGTTCCTTCTTATCTCAATAGGGCTCTCTTGACCCGATTTCGTCCGACTGTCACATATGTTCCAACGAATAGGACGGGTAGGCTTGCCTACGTTACCGACACCATTCGGAATCCTTGATTTGATGTGCTTTTATGTTAACATCAAAAAGACGTGGTTAGTTAACCACCACCACTTCCAAAATATTGAGTGGGAGGGGGGGAGGCGACAGCCAACCCCACGGCCTCTACTATAGATACAAGTAAGTGAGAGAAGGGTGACGCCTCGTGGCGCTTTGATTTCGTCCCCCTACGGATGGTGTTCACCCCTATCAACATTCATTGCTTGGTCTCCGAAAGGATAGGATTTCCGGGTACTCGTCGGGTCACTGACCTATCCTACGACGGCACACTCGGGGCGTACCTAAGAGATCCGATATAGTAGGTCACACTCATCATGGGTATTCTTGATAATATCTAGGCTAAAAAAGGAAGGTAGTCAATGAATAAAAGGATGTTCGATTCTACTGGGATGATCGATTCTCACAAGTTATTCATTGATGAGATTGTCTCGATTTAACCGTCATCTCTTTGACCTACCCTACGGCGGCACTGAGATGCGAGGTTAAAACCTTGGAATGGTAGAGTAGACTTACTTATAGTTTACAATTCCTAAAATAAAATAATATAGTAGTGTTAAACTTGAATTAATATATGTCATTTTATTTACAGTATTATATCCCTTACTAAATTGCTTAAAATTTATAATTGACTAGTATTGACTTCTTTAAAAAGTGGAAAGTAACTAGGACGTTGAACTAGTTAATCGATAATGCAATTAATTTTCGGAAGAGATATTTCCTCTTAAGCTTTTTAAAACTAGAGTGACATATAGGTATGTCACTAGCATCACTCGTGTTAAACGAGATACATTCTTAGTTTGATCAAAGATAATTTCGGACTTTAAAATTCTTCTAGTGAATTTTGAGTGTGTAGTGATTACACAAGTAATTTTCTAATTGAAAAATCGGAAAATCATGAAGTGTTACTAGTTGAACGATATTTGGAATCGATGAACTAGTGGGAGCTTTATGATTTGTTGTTTTTTTCTAGAACATTAGAAAAGTGTAACTAAGTACACACGTAATCCTTCTAATTGAAAAATCGGAAAGTCATGAACTGTTACTAGTTAGACGATATTTGGAATCGAGGAACTAGTGGAGTTTTATGATTTGTATTTTTCTGGAAACATTAGAACTTTGTAAGTGTTTACACGAGAGATTTTCAAATTGGAAAATTGGAAAATCATAAAATGAAAAGCATTGCTCGTTAGACGGAATTTGAAACCGATAAACCAGTGGGAGCTTTAATGTTATGATTTGTTATTTTTGGTTATGATTTGTTATTTTTCTGGTATATTAGAAAATCCGAGAAGTCCTAACAAGTAACACTCGAAATAGACATCCCACGGTTCAAGAGTAGTGTCTACTCACACAAACTGCTAGTTCAAAACTGTTTCCATTTACGGAAAGTCAAGAATAGGAGAGTATGTCTAAAAGTGTTAGTCATCTAAAACTGAGTTGATTTTAAGGCTAAACCAAAAATTAATCATAGGATAAGGACAGTGATTTCGGATCACCAACCTATTAATCCTTGGCGGTTTTTTTGAGCTAAGTTCTTTGAAAGAACAAGGTAGCAATGCATTTAACGATTAATAGAGCAGACAACGGGCAGTAATTTTAGCAAAAGTAGTGGGAGTGATATGAGGAAATGAATCTCGGATTCAATCCTTGGATATCGCAGAAGATTTATTTTTTGTGTTTTCAAAATTCGTTTGAACGAATGGATTCACCTTCTATTCGATACTTTGTTTGTCTTATAGAAAGTGAATATACCATTTGTAGTACGAATCCAAGACTCGGACTTTTGTTTGATAAAGTCAAAAACCATTAAGAACTGCTGAAATATGTATACATAACACATTTTAAGAACTATTAAAAGCAATTGGTTTCTATATTTAGATAAACGCTTCTTCATATTCCATAGTTAGTGCACAGTCCCTAAAAGACAAGACCTGAAGACTGGCTCAGGGTGATTCCTTTCTACCAGTCTGGTTATATTGTCTCAAAGGTTCATTGACTAAGCTTCCTTTCAATCGGGAAAGGAAAATGGTTATAAAGAAGTAACACCGCTTGTTCATGATGACCTTCGGAGTCTTATGAAAATAATACAAGCTAGTGGGAGCTTATGAGTAGTGACTTCTAGTCTGACAACTACTCAAACACTCCGTTTATCCAAAATATTCTAAGGTGTCTCTGATTTTGTCGGAGATGGAGTATTCTATACTCAGGAATGGGCCATCATATAGTCCTAGGGACTGATGCTCGGCCTGCCTCATAGTGAAATGCTTTCACTAAGGGAGAAACCGTTGAATTGCTTTACATAGTTGTAGATGTGCTACAATACATTGCTTAACTCAATAAAGATATTAGAAGCGAAATTTCGGTTTACATTGAAGTGTAAGACCGAGAAGTCTACCTAGAATATACTTTGGAATTTACGGATAAGGTGTGGATTCGGTTCACCCCACTTCCATAAATATAAGCATTTAGCACACGGTGCTTGAAGGTAGGTCTGGGAATTTCACGCACACGTTCGGTCAGTGACCAATCGTTATATATCTTGTAGCATTGAGAAAAAGGTTTGATATAAGATTCTTGAGATCGGGAAGGGACTGTCATACTGTTGCGTCCTTTCTGATAGAGTCTATGAACAGTAAAACCTTAAACCTTGAAGTACGTTTACTCAAGGTAGTTACTAACTGATTAAAATCAGACCACATCCAACATTGGTTGTTGGTGCTGACACTAAAATACTATTGAACTAGATCAGAAAGTCGATCCACCCAGAATGTAGTGGGAGTATGGTTTCTTCATTGCCCATTGCGGGTTCTGAGGACTTAATGGTCTACAGGATCGATTGATGACCTATGGCTCTTTTGTGAGCTGTATAGGATTCTGATAATAGAGGTTGGTTTACAAGCCATAACCCTGTGAATGGAGTTTGGTACTCCAGAGCTGTTCATACTCTTGTAGAACCACCTGAGTGTCTTAGGCCCAGTGGGAGTAATTGGATCTACATGGAAAAGAGAAGAATGATTAGGAAATTTCATCTTTCAGTGCAAAGCTTAGCGGTCTAGGGGTGATTCCCCAAGAAGTAGAGAGTTAATCAGACCTTGGACTCTCTCACCACTTAGTATTGCATGATTTCGTTCGAAAGCAGAAAATAGGGGTGATTCCCTGCGACTTATGAACTTATGACAGGATGACTGTCAAGGCTTATGTCCTTTGTGGATAACAAGAAACCTCTTGGTCATTATAAGTCACATGTTTCTAAAATATGTGGCATTGACCAGAATATTGATAGGTCTTTTGTTGATTGGATATCAATTTTAGTATAGTAGTGAATATATAAATATATATTAGTGTTTGTGAAGGATGACACTGCACCAGTTGGCAACAACATGGGTGTGTTATCTGAAGTCAGAATCTGACAATGCCACAATTCTCTGCAACAGAGTTTGGACAACATTCTAAAGAGTTTGATTCGGTCAAATTCACTAGAATCAACCACTGGCTTCCCATCCATCTTATTGGTTAAGATGATGCATCTGTGTATGCAACATTCAACGAGGAAGTTCTAACCTATGCCTCAGGGATGACTCTCTAAATCTTCGGATAAAGAGAAATGGGATGGATTCTCTTTGTGACAAGAGATGGTCAGGTTATTGAACGTCAATTTTGATCGAATCTTAGATTCGGCGGTTAACAAAGAAAGTTTATCATGTCCTTTAGTATCTTGAGAGAACGAGGCATAATATGCGAGTAGATTCAGGTGTGAACTTGGATATGTATGATACGCTGATTCTGACTTTAAGTCAGATTAAGGATGATCGTTAAGTCAATATCGGGCTCAGTGTTTAGCTCATGTGTTGAAGCTATTGACTGGAGAAATCCAGTAACGCCATTTCAACTTTAACTAGTTGGTTAATTAACGGCTTTTCATAGCGGCTAGGGAGGCGAGATAGCTTGCGGATTTCCTTTTCCTATCTGGGAGCGATTCTAGATTTGGAAGCCGATACCACATCATTGTGCAGACGATGAAGGGGTAGCTTATAAGGATTTCCGAAATCACTAGAGATCAAAAGCATATTGGGAAAGTACCAAATGATTAGAAGAACCGGCAACATTTTGATTCTACGAATCGTCTTGACCCGACAACCTAACAGATCATTAAGACTCATGACATTCAGATATAGGTGCTCCTGTTTGGTTTGTAAATACCAAAGTGAACAAAGACAAAAATAATAATTAAAACAACTAAGACGCACCATTGTTCCACCATCCCACCGAAATTAACAAGAAAGATACACATTCATTCGTAAGTTCTTGGATTATTATCTGCTAAAGAGGCGGTACTCTCTCTTTCGGATTTAGCGCCCGTTGATTAGTTTACCACAGGGTACAACTAAAGATTTTACGAAACAAAGATTTGGATATAAAATCCTAATCTAACAACATTCTCCCTCAACTTTCGTATGTTCGGAAAATATCATCATTCTCCTTCACGGTAATCTAAGAATTTATCAACTATCGTGTTTAAATTCGATTAGCATGCAACACTACATTACACTTTAAACATGTCTAAACATGAAGAGAGAACAAGAAATCTTACGAATAAATGCATAAATCCTTATTTAATCAAAGTGAGGTGGCTTCACAAGGGTGATCCTAGCACCGAGCCTTAACCACTCATTACAACGAAAATAACAACGAAATATAAATACATATATATATATTAGTATATAAGTATATAGATATATATATATAAGCGTATATATAGATATATATAACAAGAAAGAAAAGAAACAAAACGAAAAACAGAAATGAAAACGATATTATAACAACATATATATTATATATATAAAAGATACATAAATAGATACATATATATATATAAAGCGATAACTAGTCGAGTTATTACATCGACATTACAACGATATATATATATATATATATATATATATATATATATATATATATATATATATATATATATCTAGGCCTCAAACATAATAAAATAAGAAGAAGGATGGGAGGAAGAAGGAAGAGGGCGGACCTCCTTGAAGGGAATGGGGAGGTTTATATAGGCTAATATATGTATATATGTATATATATAAATATATATATATATATATATATATATATATATATATATATATATATATATATATAGGAAGGTGCATGGAAGGTGGGGATAATGATTAGTTTGTTAGGGAGGTTAAGAAGCTCTTCTAAGAGTTTGTTACGTTGATTGCTAGCATGTGAAGGGAATATATGCCATCATGACTAATCACATGCAAGAAATTTAGCAAAATATCTCCGGTTCGACCCAATATTTCAGCTGTTCGGTAAAAAAAATCATAACTTGAGTTGTAGACCTCCGATTGACATGATTCAAAATGCGTTGGAAAGATCATTTGAATATCTACAACTTCCATGAGGAACTCTTCCCCTGAAAATGCCTCTAAATCGGGTCAAATTTCCATCGAAAAACAGGTTACGATAGAAGCGCGTAGGAAAAATAATTTGATCCGTTGAACTCGTAAGCTTGTGGCATCTTCTTCTTTCCCTCAAAATCCATCTTTTAGGCTTCAAAACATGTCGATACTTGGGATCTTGGTCATCTTATAATTCTGCAATAAAGCACCAAAAATACCCATGTAAATCCGACACGACTCTCCGGTTACTAAACCGGTACAAAAACTAATAAAAACATGATATTTTACAAAATAATTACTACTAACATACTTAGATAAATATAAAGAATTTATGACTCGAAATGATATAATAATGCTCAAAATGATATCAGAAGTGGGGTAAAAAGTTATAATAATAACTATGAATTTTTCCTTTAACAACACCCCCACACTTAGCGTTTGATCGTCCTCAAGCAAAAATAAGCGGTAATATATAAAAACTATAATAAAAATAATATACTTGGTAGATTAAATTTCAAGTTAGGAAAATATCATTTCAATATTATAAATATATTAACTATATCTTTCTTAGAAATTAATAAGATAAAAAGTGTATATAACTTAGATAAATTATTTATCAAATATTATTTAAATGAAATTCTACATAATTTACTAAATAAATATAATTAAAACATTAGAATTATTTTCTAATCTTAACTTATATGAAATAATTGGAATCAAAGACTTAGTATAACGATCAGGGTCTGGGTGTTTGATCAAAAGGAAAAATAAAGAATTATCAAAAGAAAAAGATAAGTCGTACGTACTTAACTTTCATCTCAAAAACCTTTTTTTATCAAATTACAACCCAATATTATTTATTATTTTTTCAATCGTCGCGTCTCAAAAGTATAACACTCTCCCTGGACTTTAGAGGCGAGTCACCCCGAGATCACTCAAACCCATCTTGTCCAAGGTAAACCACACTCCCCAATTGGGGCAGTATCCAAATGGACTCGAGGTGATTTGTTTTTATTTTTTTATTTTTACATAGGATACTAACATATCCGAACTCATTGCCAGAATCGACTATCTTGCAAGCGTCATGAGGTGAGGTCAAATATATTAGCACCTGTCCAACTTTATTATGCCAAAAATCGTCATCCTTGGTCTGATTCCATATTCATACTTATTTCGAAAAGAAAATTATTCTAACATTTCATTATAAATATAAGCATATCTGTCTAATTTCAAATCAACAATACTGAATAATACTTATGTATTGTTACATATACTTAAAATCTTATAAAAATCTAAAAATGACATGAGGTAATATAATCATAATATATCTAATCTATTTTACTTAACTAAAACTTATTCTATCAAAATATACTAAATTTATTATATTAATTATATATCATCTTATTTCTACTTAGGAAAAATAAAACTAAGTGTTAAGTAATCACGACTCTACCCCCCCACTTACGAACTTGCATTATCCTTAAAGCATAGTGGATGAGATAGAGAGGTAACTTAGCTTATAAAACTGGTAGAAAGGTGCTATCGAATCCCGTAACAGCCATGAGAAAGCACGATCCGAATCCCTATACCAAAACAAAACAACCAAAACAAAACAAACACATGACATGGTCCTCGTGCCCAGACATCGAATAGGGATATGGGAATAATAAGAAAATGGCCCTGTCACGTCAGAAAATTCGATAGGCAAATAGAAAGCATCAAACGTACATATATATCATGATCAAGGCATAAATTCATATTAGATTACACTTCACATTTCACAAATCGAGTAAAAAACTTTTTTCACATTCTTAACCCAACGGTCATCGAAACACGGCAAAAATAAAAACTCTCGATTTATTTACGCAACTTTTATTGAAAAATAAATTTGAAACAGACTAGATCATGAAATGTAAGAAAAAAGTATTGAGTTCTTTATACCCCGATCCTCAAGGGTTTAACAACCTAAGTCCAAGAAATGATGTATTTGAATTTTTCTCTTTGTTATACCTCGGGATTTTCGGATAACCACCTAATCGTTCCCTTTAAATGATATTCAAATATTCATCTCGAGACTTAGTTGTACTTAGTGTTAATTTTCCATACAGATTCTACATTTCATTAAGACTAATCTTATCCAAATTATTATTATTATTATAAATAGCTAGATATCTAGGATGCCCCCTAGTGGCGCTTTTGTTTAATGTCGTTTGTTCGACTCACCAAGAGAAACAAAACATAAAAAGAAAAGATATCTAGGTAACCGTCCTAGTAGGGCTTAATTATAGTCGGGAGCTCGACTAACAAAAACAATCAACCAAAATCGAAAACAACAAGAAAACAATATTTTTTTTTCTCTTGGTAATTACCGACGCCACTCGGTATTTACCGAGTGTTTTTTTTTTCGAAAAACAGAAAACACACACACACGATGATATCACAAATAGCACACTTATCCCCGGCAACGGCGCCAAAATTCTGTTGAGAGAAATATCTACCCTTCAAAATTTAAATTTATAAAAGACTCGAAAACAACCGTGGGTAAACTAACTCTCTAACCAGCAGAGTACCGGATCAATTGTTAGGATAGCTACAGGAGTACGAGGTCGATCCCAAGAGATAAGTGGTTTGTAAATACCAAAGTGAACAAAGACAAAAATAATAATTAAAACAACTAAGACGCACCATTGTTCCACCATCCCACCGAAATTAACAAGAAAGATACACATTCATTCGTAAGTTCTTGGATTATTATCTGCTAAAGAGGCGGTACTCTCTCTTTCGGATTTAGCGCCCGTTGATTAGTTTACCACAGGGTACAACTAAAGATTTTACGAAACAAAGATTTGGATATAAAATCCTAATCTAACAACATTCTCCCTCAACTTTCGTATGTTCGGAAAATATCATCATTCTCCTTCACGGTAATCTACGAATTTATCAACTATCGTGTTTAAATTCGATTAGCATGCAACACTACATTACACTTTAAACATGTCTAAACATGAAGAGAGAACAAGAAATCTTACGAATAAATGCATAAATCCTTATTTAATCTGGTGAGGGTGGCTTCACAAGGGTGATCCTAGCACCGAGCCTTAACCACTCATTACAACGAAAATAACAACGAAATATAAATACATATATATATTAGTATATAAGTATATAGATATATATATATATATATAAGCGTATATATAGATATATATAACAAGAAAGAAAAGAAACATAACGAAAAACAGAAATGAAAACGATATTATAACAACATATATATTATATATATAAAAGATACATAAATAGATACATATATGTATATAAAACGATAACTAGTCGAGTTATTACATCGACATTATAACGATATATATATATATATATATCTAGGCCCCGAAACATAATAAAATAAGAAGAAGGATGGGAGGAAGAAGGAAGAGGGGCGGACCTCCTTGAAGGGAATGGGGAGGTTTATATAGGCTAATATATGTATATATATAAGAATATATATATATATATATATATATATATATATATATATATATATATATATATATATATAGGAAGGTGCATGGAAGGTGGGGATAATGATTAGTTTGTTAGGGAGGTTAAGAAGCTCTTCTAAGAGTTTGTTACGTTGATTGCTAGCATGTGAAGGGAATATATGCCATCATGACTAATCACATGCAAGAAATTTAGCAAAATATCTCCGGTTCGACCCAATATTTCAGCTGTTCGGTAAAAAAATCATAACTTGAGTTGTAGACCTCCGATTGACATGATTCAAAATGCGTTCACTCCCAGTCATGACTTATCCTAAAGCCGGCATACTCGGAGTATACTATGGAATCTGAAATGGTTATGATATGCTTAGTGGGTACTAGAATATGGGATGGGTCTCCATTGCTTTAGAGCAAGTGGGAGTGATAGTTTGCTGTAATTTAAATAATAGGGTGTGCTCTAAAACAATTAATCACATGCTTTCGTGCAAGTGGGAGATTGTTAGGTGTAATGCCTGAAAGACAATTTTGTAATTGTTTTATTTAATAAATGAAATAATATTATTATTCATATTTATTATTCTCATATTCACCGATGTGACAATAGTATTTACACTACAGAAAACCCTAAAGTATATCGTTTATGTAATCACTTAACTCAGTGTATGGGATATACACGGGAGGATTGAGTTAGTGAAGATTTACTTAAAATACAATTAGCCCGTAATGAAGTTAATCGAGAGTATCGGGTCTCTCCTTTAACGTGCTATTAATGCGCCCAGAACACAATAGGAGTGATTGTATTATCCGGACTTTCGGTTAAAAGAACCTAGTGGGGCATTTATATATGATATATATATCATATAGGGCTGGACCGATTTGATTAGAATTCATAATATAATTCCGTAATCGAGAAGTCTTATCGAATCAATCGATGATCATATTTATGGATATATCTTAATCTTGAGGTGATCACAGTCAACTGCTTGAATCAGTATGAGGTTTGACTTGACGGTTAAGCATTACACTGAGTCTGTGATCTGAATTACCACATCTTGGCATTGTACTGGATTGAGTGAGTAGTCTGTGTTATCACAGATACGGAATCCATTTCTTCCATTTATGGAAATAGATAGACAGTTCCCTTATTTGTTAATTCTAGAAACTGATCGATCGTACGAGTTCATATTACACTGATTAGCTACTAGTGAGTTGTATGAATTAATTGACCACTAGGGGGTTAATGGTAAATAAGGATAAGAGGTTCTAAAAAGGGTTAACGGTAACTTTCCGATTTAGAATGAACAGTCTATGGAGGATTAATCCATATGTAATGATTAGGGGACAATAAATTTGTTTTCTTGTGTATTAATAAGACATGTGCACAAAATATTTATTGGATAAATATTTATGGTAAAAAATAAAGATGAAGATTATTCTAGATTTGTTCTAGAATATTCTGGGATTATCTTTTATTTATTGGATTTATTTATTTGACAAAATAAAATCCTTGGAGGACAATGATTACTCTCCTATATAAAGAGAGTTCTCCCAAGCCTAAACAACTCACAAAAAATTCGACTATCATCTCTTAGAGAGAGGATAGATAATTTCGGCCAAGGGGGAGTAAGAGGGAAAATTTTGGAGATTTTCCAGGTAGCATATCGGAGGGATTCGAGACGATGATTTCCTTCCACTGGGAGTTGCTTGGATCACACGTGCGGAAGATCGTGGTGCTCTTCACATCATCTTTTGTTTGCGGTTCTTCTACTTGGATTTTGAGATCCAAGAGGTATGATCTACAACCCCCTTGTAGATGTAGATCTAGTTATTTTATTACGTGCAATTTATAGATCTAGATCCTTAAATCGCTTCCGTTGCGGATGATATTACTAACAGTTAAATCCTTGGAATGGTAGGACAAACCTTTTATAGTTTATAATTCCTAAAAATCTAGTAGTGAAAATTTATTTTTTTGAATTTAACTTTCTGTCATATTTATTTTACAACTAAATCTCTAGGCTACTAAACTGTTAGTAATAGGACTTCATTAAAAAAAAGTGGAAAGTAACAAGTACGTTGTGAATTATCAATAAATGCAGTTAATTTTTCGGAAGACTTTTCCTTGAGCCTTTAAAAACTTAAGTGACATAGTATATGTATGTCACGGATGTCACTCATGTTGAACGAGAGATGACCATACTTAGTTTACAAAAGATGATATAAGACTATCAAAAAAATTCATTTAGTGAATTTTAAAAGTGTAATTACACAACAAATTTCTAAATTGAAAAATTGGAAAATCATATACATAAGGCGTTGCTAGTTAGACGTTTTGGAACCGATAAACTAGTGGGAGCCTTAGACTTATGATTTGTTGTTTTTTCTGAATCAATAGAAATGTGTAATAGACTGCACAGGAGTTTCTCCATTTATTGGAAAAACAAGAATAAAGTGTTACTAGTTAGACAGTATTTGGAACTGACAAACTAGTGGGAGCTTAGTTCTGAATGTTTTTTCTAATCTTGAAAAAATCATAAAGTGTTGCTAGTTAGACGGTATTTGGAACCGATAAACTAGTGGGAGCTTTATTATGATCTCTCAAACCATTTGAACAAAGTGTTGCTAGTTAGATGGTATTTGGAACCGATAAACTAGTAGGAGCTTTGGTCTTATGATTTGACGATTAGAAAAATCGATAGTCCAAGCAAGTAACATAGAACATCCCACAGTTCAAGAGTAGTGTCTACTCAAACGAACTGCTAGTTCAAGACTGTTTCCATCTAAGGAAAGTCGAGAATGGGAAAGAATGTTTATATGTGTTAGTCATCTAAACTAAGTAGTTTCAAGGCTAAACCGGAAAATTAATAAATTGGAAATTAGTGGATAAGGAAAGTGATTTCGGATCACTGACCAATGCATCCTTAGCAATTTTCTCGAAAGCTAAAGTTCTTTGGAAGAACTAGGTAGCTTTGCATTAAACAATAAATAAAATAGACAACGGCAGTTATTTCAGATAGACTAGTGGGAGTGATATGAGGAAATGAATCTCGGATTCAATTCTTGAGTATCACAGAAAATTCATTTTCTGTTTTCGGATTCGTTGGAACGAACATATTCATTTTCAATAGGATAATTTGTTTGTCTTATTGACGATAAATATAACATTCGTAGCACGAACCCAAGACTTGGACTTTGGTTTGATAAAGTCAGAATCACTAAGCATTGCTGAAAAGGTATCAGTAACACATCTTAAAATAAATAAACGCAAATGGTTTCCGTATTTAGATAAACGCTTCTTTCTATTCTATTAATTAGTGCATATTCCCTAAAGACAATATCTGAAGACTGGCTTAGGGTGATTCCTATATCCCAGTCAAAATAAAACTGTCTCAAAGGAACAATGACTACGTTTCCTTTCAATCAGGAAAGGGTAATAGATTTAAAGAAGTCGCATAGCTTGTTCATAACGACCTTCGGGGTCTTATGAAAGATACAAGCTAGTGGGAGTCTTTTGAAGTAGTGACATCTTGTCTGACAACTATTCGAGACTCCGGTAAGTTTATCCAAAATATTTGAGGAAATCTCTGATTTCACCAGAGATAGAGTATTCCATACTCAGAAATAAGTTATTGCATAGTTTTCGGGACTGATGCTCGGCCTGCCTCCCAGTGAAATATTTCCACTAAGGGATACACCATAAATTTGCCTTATATAGTTATTGATGTGCTACGATACGCTGCTGAACTCATTTAAGATATTGGTTGCAAAATAACGGTTTACGTTGTAATGAAAAACCGAGAAGTCTACCTAAAAGATGCCTACGCATTTGTGGATACGGAGTGAATTCGGTTCACCCCACTTCCGCAAATATAGACATTTAGCATTTAATGCTTGAAGGTAGGACTGTAAATTTTGCGTACACGTTCAGGTCATGAAATATCTTAATGCATTGAGTAAAGGTTGGTTATAAAACTCGTAAAACCAGAGAATGACGGTTATACTGTCAAACTCGGTATGATAGAGTCTATAAGTAACAACCTTAGATCTTGAAGTATTTCTACTCAAGATGTTACTAACTGATTTGTTCAGTCCATATCCAACACCGGCAGTTGGTGAAAACACTAATAAAAACTACTAAACTAGATCAGTATCACTACAATAAATATGTATTTTTATGGCGTGCATTGCATGCCATAATTTTGGTTTTATGCCGTGCTTGACCATGCCATAATATCCCGCGTCGTAAAACTTAAAAAAAACACGGCATGAATACGCGTGCTGTAAATCCTCTTTTGTGCGCCATAAAAAGTTGCTCGGAAAAATAAAAGGACGGAATTATGGCGTGCATTTGCGCGCCTTAAAAAGATAATATGTTTATGGCATGCGAGTTACGCAATAAAATGCTTCCCGCAAAATGAATCATGGCGTGCTTGTGCACGCCTTAAAATTATTCTTCTTCCCGCCAAATGAATTATGGCATGCTTTCACAAGCCATAAAAAGAGTCTAATTGATGCCATTAAATGGCCTCCCGCCAACATTATATCTCAGTTATGGCATGCAATGCATGCCATAAACTCATTCCCCGTCAATAAAAATACAATGTCACAGCATGCTTTGCACGTCTTACATTATATGTTTTGTATAAAATGATTATTATTACCCTAGATTAGTTGTGATCAACACACCAATTTCACAATAATATAATTATAAATACGCATCATAAACATAACATCCCATCATAAATCCACCATATACACTATCTCAAAACATGTCAAACAAAATGTCATTCTCTAAATTAGTAAGATATTCTACAAGCTCCTTGAGTGAAACAATAAGTTGATATCTACTGTACGGATCTAAACATCACAGAATCAAAAGCGGTCCGTCTGTGAAATCGACCGGTCTAGCCTTTTATCCATCTTCTACTCTTCCACTTTAATTGCATCCTGCCTGTTCACAAAGTAAATAACTTAATTAACTATGCCCAATTAACACAAAAAAGAATCATTGTTTGTATCGTCTTAAACACAACCTAAGTCTGACATGTCTCCTCTACAAAATCATTATAAACCATTATACTAAGGACTGCAGAGTCACATTTGCAATAGTAGATACATTCTTTTATTTTAGGTTATAGCTTCACATTTGCAATAAGGAACATCAGATTCATTGCTGGCACAAAACCTTCGGTCAATTGCAAAATATGCTCCTTATAATCAAACAAGGATGGAGCCAGGATTTAAATTTAGGGTGGGCTAATGGAATATATCCGTTTCGTCGGTGGGCTGGATTAAGAAAATTTGACAGATCGAACTGAATCACATAGAATTTTTAGTGTGATATTTTTTGTCCGGGTGGGCTTAACCCCCCTAAAACTCTACATACCTCCGTCCTTGTAATCAAACATTCACAACAACACTTACCAACTCCTATATAAACAATGACATTTTCGTAAGTTCCAGTAACATGTGGCCATTCTCAAAGACAAACATAGTAAACTGTTCTATGGAGTGGAGTAAGACATATAGCGTCGTATAATGTAAAACCCGAAAACATATCACACTTACACACAATGACCTTATGATCTACATACCATATGTTCCTTTTAAAAAGACAACCGCCATTCTGAAATTATCTCCAACTAAATATCAATGTAAAACCCAATACATCTCTTATGCTTACAAACAAGAAGGCACCACATTCTGTTTCTGATGAACGAACTTCATTTAGATCAAAACAAAACAGCAGCAAAATTCTGTTCTTTATAACAAAAATTCAGTTGTAACACAATCAGCATACAAAGGAATTAAAGGGGAAAATAAAATAAAAGAATGTATCTCCTATTGCAAATGTGAAGATATAACCTAAAATTTCCAAAAGAGAAAGCAATGTGAAACAAAAGTAGTATTCATTCTCTCCAGAAAAACACAAAGCTGACACAGGAAACAAGTGATAAACACGCTTTTAGTCCATTTTCTATCCTCAACGTTTCATTTTCGTACTCTGTATTGCTTCAGCTACTATCGAACACCAAAGCAAAAAAGGTATGAAATCACAAGATAGCAGAACAAGAAACATTAATAGCAACATAAACACCATCAATCCGCGCAGCAATTAATAGCATCAGATCCTTCTTTTGGGATAAAAATAAAGTACTGCTAATACATTAACAGCATACTATCGAAATAGAAAAAGGTCATAAAACTCAACGCAATAAACACCAGGATAACACAGGAATAACTCAAATCTGATCATGGATGTTTAGTTATGGGCAACTCCAAGAGGAGACTTACTTGGGGAAAAAAGCACAACTCCTGAAATCTAACTCCCTTGCATTATCTAAACGATTGCTCTCAGCAACTCACTGAAACACCCAAATCAACACATGAATCTACTCTATCTCAAATTTACCCCAAACACCTAAACTTCCTTGAGGACTGTCCGTAAACACACCAGACAAGGACCAGAACAACCTGCACAGAGACAGCTTGACCTTGAACATACTAGGGGCAAATCAGTCCAAAAAATGCAAAAGGTAAGCTTGATTCTCAAAAAAACTGCTAACCTTAAACCAGAAAAGGAAAATCAAATACAAATTTCTGCCTTAAAAAGAGAAAGGACCAAAAATCAAGGCCACGTAAGAATAATGCATACCAAGATCTTTGACACAAAAAAAAAGAGATTTATAACACAAGTCTAGGTCATGAATTTACCTCAAAGAAGTTTGATGCAATTAGAGGGCCAGACCACTGTGCTTCCTTTTGCATCGGATAAAGTGGTGAATTCTTCAGTTGGTTGAGACAAGGCAATGTCCTCAATCACTTCTCGTACCTATACCTTCCAACAATGAGGACCAAGAGGAATACAATGTACTTTATCGTCCGGATCCTTAGACGCAAGTTCTCCAATAGCAACAATCTTCTCGGTCTCATATCAACTCAATAGGTGCAATTGTTGCATTTGAGGAGCTTTTTTCTTAACTTGTCTAGGAGAAGTCGGAGCATATGGAACATTCTTAGCTTTTTTTCTTAACTTGTCTAGGAGAAGTCGGAGCACATGGAACATTCTTTCTCTTCTGGCATAATGATGTGTCTTTCTTGGAGTTGACAAGGTGAATTGGCGGAATTGCAACATTGATGTTTTCCTATTTATCAGGACAAACAAAAAATGACAACACTAGTAATCAAACATAAAGCACTACTAGAGAATGAAGAAGATGAACACTAAAATGTCAAACAACATGATTTCAATAAACAAAATGAGATTAATATAAGTAAGAATACTCACACTACTATTATCTCCTTTGTCACGTTGAGATAAAAGATCTTTAACTAACATCTTCAAATCTTGCAATTCTTTTTCCACCATATTAATTCTACTATCTGCAAAACCTCTTCCAATCAACAGGGAAGGTGTTGCCCCAAATCCATAGCCCCGCACCCGTCCCCGTCTTTCAGGGCCTAAAACTTGAGCAATCGGATGATCATTAATAGTCCATTGCGATGAATCCGGTTGTTGGGACAACTTTTCCTTAACTTGTCTCTTTGGAAAAAAATTGTTAATAGAAATATGAGTATATGACTAAAATAATTGTTGTAAGGAATTAAAACATCTCACCACAACTTCTTGTTCTTCAACTTCTTCATCGCCACCTTTTTTCTTTCTCGAGAAACCAGTAAGCCACACATCAAACCTTGTTATTTCATCAGGGTATTCACTGTTTTCCTTCTACAAATCAAAAACACTTGGTTGGTGATGCATTTAACATAGTTCATAAAAATATTAATTTAGTTTAAGTCATACCAAGTCATAGTCAATGCATGCGAGACTTTTCTTGCTTGAGTGGTACTGTAAATTTTGAGCCTGTTGCATTTCTTGATAATATTTACGCCTTGCCTGTACATAAAATCAATAAAATGTATAAAAAAAGATTTAAAAATTGTTTTAAAAAAAAGAGAAGACATGATTATATCACAATTTTTTGTTGATTGCCAATGGCATATACATACTTTTATGAAACTTTGTGAACATTAAAAAAAAGTAACAAAAATTCTTACCACTTGATTTGGAGATAAACAGAACTTTACAAATTTTGTCCACACATCCAAAGAATGAACATTGGCAGGACGGGTATTTCTTGCAACAACTTCCACGCTGGCACTTTTAACTCCTCCTTTGAATCTTGCTATCATGTCACTCCTATACCCTCGCCAGTACTTAGCCATATTTTGAAAACAAAATTTCCTATGAAAATCATCGATAATGTAATATTTCTACAAATAAAAAAAAATTAGCAAGATAATACAACTATATCATTATCAGGTAAATTAAAACGAGCCTAATATTTAAAAGAAATATTATACAAGAACTTTGACTTGCCTTGACATGATTCCATATTAGATCTTTGTGTTCAGCACTGAGTCCATCACCAAACCAAGAGGGAACTGTCAATGGTACTAAGCCTTTGGCTGTTTTTGAAAGAAAATGTGCCAATGGCGCTGCATAAGCACCCACAGGTTGACCTAATCGATTGAATAAGACTGTCTTTGGTCTATTGGTCTTGCATTTTCCTTTGCCATTGCCTTTGCATTTGCCCTTTGAATTTAAGTTTTCACTATTAATCGCCTCATCTGTTTCAAGTGCAGCTTGAGAATCCATTGATGGTTCAGAAATGGGCACCCCTTTCTTTTGTTGCAGCAATGAAGCTATAGAAGCAGCTTTTGCAAGCATTTGTTGCTTTTTACCTTTGTCATTGCCATTGCATTTTCCCTTGCCCTTGTTGTTTGCATTTGAATTTTGACAATTCATCGCCTCGTAAGTTTCAGGTGCAGCTTGATTATTCATTGATGGTTCAGAAATGCGCACATCTCTGTTTTGTTGTAGCAATGAAGCTATAGCAGCAACTTCTGCAGCCATTTGTTGCTTTTTACTCCTTTTTTTAGCATTCCGGGAGCTCTACATTGATGAATGAAGAAGAGAAAATCAATGATGTGGATGCAACAAGAAACAAAAAACTAAACAATATAAATGCAGAATTAATTCTTACCTCAGCACCTGACATTTTTTTTATCAAATCATTGACCACTACTATAATATTATTGACATCTACTTTCACTGGCTTCGTCAATCTGTTCAAAATCAAACATGAAAGTGTACTAGTTATCAACAGTATGAAACAATGGGTTTTCAATAATAATAGAGTTGGGTAACTAGGCAATGTGATTGAAATAAGTGATATTCATGGTCAACTGAGGATTTCTAAAAAAGTAATAAGGATCACTTGAAAGTGTTGTTAAACAGCCAAATCAGTGGCACAAAAGATACACCTTTGCTTGCTTATATTATTAATTTTCCTACGTTGTATATAATGTAAGTTAAAGGTGATAAATAGTGTCTCAAACAACAATAAAAACAAAATATAGGATAAATTACCGAAGTATCCTCGTTACTTTCATCATTATTACATATAAAACAATCTTCATTATCACTAATGTCCAGTTGTGATACATCCAACGGAGCACATGGCATGTACTCATTTTCCTGGAAGTTCTCATCCTCATAAAACCCTCTCGGAGGTGCTTTCAAGACTACAAACCAATTCGATGTGGCACTATTTTTTGAATAAAATACTTGCTTTGCTTGAGATGCAAAAATAAATGAATCCGTCTCAAATTGATGTTGACCTTCATGTAGATTAACTAATGTAAATCGTTCTTCCATCTTCACACCTTTTGCTATATTGGCCCAATCACATTGAAACAAAGGCCCACCATCCTTAGATTTTTTTCTTTCAAGAAATTGTAATTACCTTGGCCCTTTTAATAATGAATGGTGGATGTTTATTTTTTTCCTTCTGTTGTGGAATGTTGAGTACTACCGCTGATCTGTGTGTGTGGTGAAGTGACGTTCGGTGACCAATTCCGCGCCGACGGATCGGAAACCGGGTGTTACAAAGTGGTATCGAGAGGCGTTCGACTCCGTGACCACCACCTAAAATGAACCTTAAGAATAAATTCACTAAAATGAGCACGTGAGGAGGATGTGGGGTAGGTATTGAGCTCTATGTAGGGAAGGTACGGTGAATTCGATGTATGTGGAAATGTGGTCTGCATGTTGCAATTTATTTTGGACAAGAAGTGTTAGTATACGTGAAATATTACGTGGCATGATATAGGCGATAATCGAATATATGATTGTTTACTTTTGTAGTTTTAGCTATGCCTCCTAGGAATGGAAACGAGAGAGATCGGTGATTGATCGGTTGGTCAAGATGAATCAAGATCCGATTCAAGCGGTTAACAAGTTGACGGAAGACCGTTCTCGGGGTCATCCACCGGCATGACCAGTGGTCGTGAGCCAACAAAGGCCTAGTCAAGACGACGGTAAGGGAGACCCTAAGGGTCTTGGCGGTGGATTAGAGAGTTCGAGAAGATCTTCGCCACTGGGTTGTCGGAGGAGGCGAAAGTCGACCAAGCCGCTTTCTACTTGGTTGATGGAAGGTGATTTGTGGTGGGGTGCCAACAAGGATAGGTTGGCTCAGATCGAAAACGAGAGCAAGGGAGTCTGGTGGTACCACCGAACTGGACTGAAGTTTAAACAAGAGTTACGGGCGTGAATTCTTCCCGAATCAAAAAGGAAAGAGTTGCAAGTGGAGTTCGACAATCTCCGCGCGGGATATGACGGTCCAAGAATATTACGAAAAGTTTGTTGATTTGGCGGTCTATGCATCCGAGTGGTGCCGATCAAGAGGCTAAGATGGTGAAGTTCGAACAGTATTTAGATTTGGCGATCCGAGATCGTATGGGGGCAAGTAGGGGCTTCACGAGCTTAAAGGAGATGTGTGAGGTAGCATGCAATATTGAGAGGATTCGAAAGGAAGTTAAGGCAGCATATGCTACCAATAATAAGAGGAAGAGTGTCTCACGAGGACAATCGTGGGGCGCAGGCGGAGTAATTTTGGAAATCACCCGGTCGCGACAATCTTTCTCGGGAAGTTCTCAGTTTAATAGGGGCAGTGGGGGTCAATCAACGAGGAGTAACTCTCAGGGGTCTAGTCGGCCACGAAGTTATCACTGCAAGAGGTGTCAGAGAAATCACCCAGGTACAGATTGTTCAGGTGCACGAGGTCCGATGTCACGGGTGCGGAAAGTTCGGACACGATGCGGTTTGAGTGTTTTACGGCTCCAACACCGCCAGGCGAAGATCGGATGCGAGGAGCAACATGGTCGGGACTCCAAGGGTAACACAGGGGAATGGTAATAGGAATAACCAAAGCAGAGTGGTACTCCCGCCGAGCCGATAAGGGTACACCTACGACCCGGTGGGGATAGAAACCGACCATCGTGGTCGGCCGGCCACTTCAGGAGTTGGAGGAAACAGACCGGGAAACTATTTGTCGTGGGCGAGAGAGGATTTGAGCAGAGCAACCACGTAGTGATGACGGGTAATTTTCTAGTTAACTCACTTTTATCTTATGTGCTTTTCGATTCGGGTGCATCGTGTTCCTTCGTAGAGTAAGTTCGTATGTTTCAAGTTGGGTCTAGCTAATTTTGAGGTGATTGATTTGTGAATTCATGCAACCGTCGGAGAGCTAGTAGTACGTGTTCTAAGTTACATAGAGATGTACCGTTAGTAATTATGGGAGTCAACTTGTCGGTTGACTTGATCGAGTTCCCTCTTGAGAATTTCGACGTCATTTTGGGTATGGATTGGGTGAACCGACATAAAGCCAAAATCGATTGTGAGCAGAAGAAGGTGACTTTAAGAGGCCCTAAAGGGGTGCGAGTCTCCCACAAGGATTTGTGGATAAACCTGTGGTGAAAATTATTTCGGTAGTGGCCTTGAAATCCTTCATAAAGAAAGGGTACCCGTTATTTATGTGTCATGTACATGATGTAAAATCTTGGGGATCATAAACTAACGGACATTGATGTAGTTCGTGAGTTTGAGGACGATTTCGGATGAAATACCGAGTATGCCTCCCAGAGAGAGGTAGAGTTTGCGATAGAGTTGGTGCCCGGGACCGGACCAATATCGAAAGCACCCTACCGTATGGCGCCTAAGGAACTAGCGAGTTGAAAATACAATTGGAAGAACTTCTCGGTAAGGGGTACATCCGACCGAGTGTGTCCCGATGGGAGCACCGGTACTATTTGTGAAGAAGAAGGATGGTAGTATGCGGCTGTGTATTGATTACCGGAATCGAACAACGCCACGTTGAAGAACAAGTATCCATTACCGAGGATCGATGACTTGTTCGATCAACTACGGGGGGCCGGTATTTTCTCGAAGATTGATTTGCGATCAGGGTACCACCAGCTCAGGGTAGCAGATGCGGATATTCCAAAGACCGCATTTCGCACTGTGCACGGACACTACGAATTTACGGTTATGATTTTCATGGATTTGATGAACCGGGTATTCAGGCCCTATTTGGACCAACTTTTGTAGTAGTGTTTATTGACGACATCCTGGTCTACTCTAAGACTAAGGAAGAACATGCCGAACATCCGAGGCTCGTCGCGCAGATTCTACGAGAAAAACAATTGTACGCGAAACTATCCAAATGGAATTCCGTTGGAACGAGCAGTGGCATTGGGGCATGTTGTTTCGAACCGGTGTATCCGTTGACCCGAGCAAAATAGAGGCAATGGCGAAATGGCCAACCCCAAGAATGTTGCAGAAATTCAAAGCTTCTTGGGTTTGGCGGATATTACCGAAGGTTTGGACTTCTCCAAGATTGTTAGGCCGATGACCGTGATGAAGAAAGAAAACCGGTTTAAGTGGGATGAAAAATGTGAGGAGGCGCTCCAACCGCTTAATGCGGTTGACTACGCTCCTATCTTACATTACCCGAGGTAATGAGGACATTGAGGTTTATACGGACGCGCCAAAGAACTAAGTGCGTCCGATGCAAACGAGTGATTGCGTATGCATCGAGACAACTCAAACCGTAACTATCCAACTCATGACTTCGAGTTGGCGGCCGTGGTCTTCGCATTAAAGATTTGGCGGCACTATCTCAGATGGGATAACCTTTAAGAGATCACAAGAGTCTCAAGTACATATTTACGAGGAGCTCAAAACAATGGAGTTGATTAAAGATTACGACATGGAAATTCAATACCACGGAAGGGAACTAGTGGCGGATGCCTCCAAATTCATTCCTTGTGTGAGAGAGTCGCGCATATGAGTTGCGAGAAGAGTTAGACAGATGGATATATATGTGTCATCCAGAAGGTGGAGGCATTGCAACCTTGGTGTATGATGAAATCCGGGTGAGACAAGCGGGTGATAAGGTAATCGAGGCAAAGAGGGCTGTTACAGATGCAGTAGCTTGATTTTACTATACGAGGATGGTGGCGTTCGGTTCAAGGGTCGGTGGGTGTACCGGCCGACGAGGAACTCCTCATAAGACGCCTTATTCTCGTTTCATCCGGGAGGAGACAAAGTATAAAGATCTCAAGAAAACCTTTTGGTGGCCCAATATGAAACGCTAAGTAGCAGAGTTTGTGTCGAAGCGCTTGACTTGTCGGAAGGTAAAGATCGAACAACGCCGCAGGTATGGCCGTTGGAAGTGCCGGTTTGGAAGTGGGATTCCATCCCATGGATTTTGTATGTGGATTACCGAGAGCCCAAAAGGGAATAATATGATTTGGGTCGTGTGGATAGATCGACTAAAGCGGCGCACTTCATTCCGATGAAAGACACTTGGAGTAAGACGGAGTTGGCTATGGCATACCGGAGAAATATTGTGAGACTACATGGTATACCCACAAAGATTGTGTCGATAGAGATGCGTAGATTTATATCTCGTTTGGCAAGAACTACTGAGGCAGCCTTGGGGGCGGAATCTGCGAATGAGTACAACTTTTCACCACGCTACCGATGGTCGACGGAGAGGACCATACAAGCGTTGGAAGACATGCCGGTACATGTGTATTAGAATTCAAGGCTCTTGGGAGGAAAAGCTCGATCTAATCGAATTTTCATACAACAAACAGCTACCATGCGGCATTAAGATGGCACCTTTTGAGGCACTTTATGGTAGGAAGTGCAAGAGTCCGGTTTGTTGGGACGATTCGTCCCGAGGCGATGATTTTGGGACCACACAGATGATCAAGATACGGTCCAAGCGGTGCTGCATAATCCGAGAAAAGATGAGGGCTGCCCAAGATAGCAGAAGAGTTATGGACTTACGCCGCCGGGATATTGAGTTCGCCGTGGGCGATAAGTGCACTACTACGAGTATCACCAACCAAAGCGAGTAATGCTTTTGGCAAGAAAGGAAGTTGAGTCCCAGTATGTGGGGCCTTATGAGATCTTGGACCGCGTAGTGAAGTAGCATATCGACTAGCCTTGCCACGGCGTTGGATAAGGTGCATAACGTGTTCCATGTATCTCAGCTGCGCAAAATGCGTGAGTGATCCTTCTCACGTGATTGAACCGGAGGTAGTTGAGCTAGATCGATCCTTGACTTACGAGGAGGTACCGGTGCGAGATATTAGATACTAAGGTACGGAAAACAAGGGGCGTGAGGTTAGCATCGTCAAGGTCTTATGGTCTAACCATGCCACCGAGGAGGCGACATGGGAGGAGGTCGAGGTGCTATGCGCGACGAAGTACCCGCATTTGTTCTCTTAAGGTAAGTCAATTTTCAATCCTTGTACGTAGAATCCTTTTCTTACCTTCGGGACGAAGGCTGTTTTTTTAAGGGGGGTGGAACAACGTCCGGTACGAACCCGAACCGGTTTTGGTTTGGAAACGTTTTGGAAATCGTGTTGAGGGTTTTAGGGTTTGATTGAAACCAGGTCGGACGGGCGCTCGATTCGTGTGGACGGGCGCCCGCTTTGTTTCGATTCAGACGGGCGTGCAGGTTACTCGGACGGGCGCCTGAAGCGGTCGCTTTTGATCTGAGGATGTAAATTTACTTTAGTGACGGGCGCCCAAGCATATAGACGGGCGCCCGTGTGAAACCGGATTCGAGGATGTAACAGTCAACTCGGACGCGACGTCCGAAGTTTTGGACGACAGCGTTCGGTTATCCAAACGGGCGCCCAACCTTTTAAACGGGCGCCCGGCTTAAGTGTCCTTGTTTCGTGTTAGTTATTGTTAAATCTTATTAACATGCTTTGTGGGTTGGGTTTTGATGGTGTTATCATTGTGGAACCTGATTTTTGAGGCATTGAATGTTCGTAGACCCGTAGTGGTTGGGCCCGGATAGGGTAGCTACCGAAGCCGGGTATCCGGGAGTGGAATTGCCTTACGACTTTAATGACCTTCCGTATTTGGGGAGTTGCAGACAGATGTAATGTTGGGCCGGATAGGGTATCTCGAATCCGGTAACCCGGGAGAGGAAATCCTTGCACCCCCAAGACGTGTGGACCATTTTAATAATGGTACCATTGGATGACCCTTAGGGATGTGCACATTCGGGACCTTTAGGTATAGATGGATGGTGGTGTTTCATATCTTCTATGGAACGGTCATATCAGTTATCGTTTGGTCGTATTTGTTATGTGATGGTTGATGCCTGTAGAGAAGTTTCCTTGAATTGTTGTTAACTTTCGATTTCTATTATATTAGATTTATTCTTACTCAACTTCATAGTTGACGGTTTTACTTTTGTTTAACCCCGCTATGATCCATTTATGGGGAGTGATTCTTAGCGAGGTATTTTTCTTGGATGTTTGATGATTCGCGGGGCGTCGCGGGGTATCGAGCCACGTAGTCGCCGTCTTACTTTTCCACTTTACTGGATTTCCGGCACTTTAAGATTTTATTGACGTTTCCACATATTTTCGTTTTCTTTCAAGAAATTGTAATTACCTTGACCCTTTTAATAATGAATGGTGGATGTTTATTTTTTTCCTTCATTGTGGAATGTTGAGTACTACCGCTGCGATCGTGGTGTCGTTACACTTTAAAGTCATGATAGTCTAACAAGATAATATCCTTTATTACCCCATAATAATTTACCGTATCCAACCTCGCGGCATTGTCTTTTGCACTTGCACGAAAATATGTGTCCCCTTCAACCAAAACTCCACTGTTTTGAGTACTTTTCTCACTATCCTTTGTATGAAATCTATTCCCATTGATAATAAAACCTGAACAATTGACCACCTCTAGTTTAGGACCACATCCAATCCATCTCACAAGATCTGAAACACCCCGTGAAACACCAGTTGTAACCAAGTTCGACAACCAAGCAGCAAATGAATCCGCATGTTTTGTTTCAAGTTGTTGTGCATTTCGTGAAAGACGTGAATCTGATTGCTTCAGCTCATCCTTATGAAAACTAAACCAAAGGAAAGAAAATGTAACTAGTATATAGTATATAAAAACTGACTTAAAAGATAATTACATAGAAAATGTTAAAGGGTCTTACTTTCTCAATGGCTCTAGCTCGATCAAATTCAATAAAACAAAACGATGAGCAATCTGTAGCATCTTATGACTCATAAGTTTTTTCTTCCTACCAAAAGCTCGTCCTTCTACCAAATCGTCATCTTCTAGATCCTCGTTCCGTTTGTTTTGCAAACCAACATCAGAAGCTTGTTTGTAATATCCACTACAAAATTTCGTCAACTCATCAGCTAAATACTTCTCAGCTATGCAACCTTCTGGATTTGAACGGTTCTTTACATAATTCTTCAATGTCTTCATAAATCTGATGCAGTGTATTAACAGATACAATAAACAATAGGTATAAAAAACCTTTATAAAGTTATCAACAAGATCATAACCGGAGATCACCTTTCCGGAGGATACATCCACTGTAGATGCACCGGTCCGCCAATTCATGCTTCTTCCACAAGGTGTAAAGTTAGGTGGACCATAACAACAAAAAATGATGGAGGGAAATATTGTTCCAACATGCATAAGGTTTCTGGTACCTCTTTCTCTAATTTTTCTAATTCTTTGTCATCAAGAACTCTTTGACATAAATGATTGAAGGTAGTACAAAGCCTAAAAATTGAAATTCTTGGACCTTTTGGTAATAGTCCTCTCAATGCAACTGGTAGAACTTGTTGCCTAAGAACATGACAATCATGTGACTTCATTCCAAGAATTTTCTTTTCTTCCGGTACCATTTTTCTTGCAATGTTAGAACTATATCCATATGGCATTCTTAAGGATGATATCCCTTCACAGAAAATCTTACTCTCATGCTTCGATAATACATACATAGGTGTTGTATGCTTGAAGGTGCTAGGATCATCGTTCTTTAGATGCAACTTTTTTCGGATCCCCATCTTCTTCAAATCCTTACGAGAATTCGGGTTGTCCTTTGTTTTACCCTTCATATTCAGAAGAGTTCCAAGAAGGCTCTCACAAATATTCTTCTCTACATGCATCACATCCAAATTGTGGCGAATTAATAATGCCTACAAGATTGACGGTTTACATGTCAACAAATAAGTTTTTACATAGGACGGACAAATGTACAACAAAAATACATTAACTTACCTCCCAATATGACAAGTCATAGAATATTGATCTCTTCTTCCATCGTTTGGTAAGTTTGAAAGGATTGTCACCATCATCATCAGTTTCATGATCAATGTCTAGTGAAGTCTCTGCTCCCTTTCTTTTTCTAGACACCTTATTTTTCTTCCCCTTCATTCCCCAATCATTTACAATTTTCTTGAGAACTTCAAAAATTTGTGATCCAGTCAAATATATAGGTTTGGTTCGACGCTTTACGGTACCATCAAACCAACCTGCTTTAAAACGATAAGGATGATCCTCAGGAAGCCACTTGCGATGGCCCATATATACATGTTTTTTTTCCATTTTCCAACCATTTATAACAAGTTTGAACACCATATACAGGGCATGCTTTCTTCCCTTTTGTCGAGTAACCCGATAAATTACCATACGCAGGAAAATCATTGATGGTCCACATCAAGATTGCCTTCAAATTAAATGTTGATTCACTACAAGTATCATACACTCCCACCCCTTTGTCCCAGAGCTCTTTTAAATCTTCGACAAGTGGTTGTAAGTATACATCGATATCATTGCCAGGTTGCTTCGGACCCGGGATCAACAATGTTAGCAGAAGATTTTCCTTGGACATACATAATGAAGGGGAAATATTATATGTCATCAAAATCACTGGCCAACAACTATACCTAGAAGTTAAATCACCAAATGGATTAAATCCATCGGCCGCGAGACCAAGCCTCAGATTACGCGGTTCATATGCAAATACAGGCCATCTACTATCAATGTTTTTCCATGCAGGAGAATCAACTGGATGACGCATCTTTCCATCTTGGATTTTATGCTTATCATGCCAAGTTAGTTGTTTAGACTTTTCCACTGACTTAAACATCCTCCTAAGTCTAGGTATGATGGGGAAATACCTAAGTACCTTTGCCGGTACACCCTTCATAACATTTTTAGACTTTATGTCAACCTTCCACCTTGATGTACCACATTTCGGACATGACTCGCATCTTTTAGCTCTTTCCTGAACAAACAGCAGTCATTTACACATGCATGTATCTTTTGATAACCATGATCGAATGCTTTGAATACTTTTCAAGCTGCATATAGAGAACTTGGAAGAGTATTTCCATCTGGTAGAAGTTTTTTGATGAGTGGAAAAAGTTCATCTATAGCATTATCAGGTAAATTAAAACGAGACTTATATATGAAAATGGAAACAATGGAGGCAATTGTTGTAGCGGAGCACCCAGAAAAAATTGGCAATTATGCCTCCTTTGTTATTTTTACTATCTCGTTGTCATTCATTTCATCCATTGGTTCCATAACAACTTCATCATCACATAATGCATCCTTCAACATGTTGTATGTTTCTGGAACTTGATCATCCTGGTGTTGTGTGGATGTTGACCTTCTCGGTGTAGGATATGATTAACTTCAATTGGATGTATTGCATTCATGAATATATGACCAAAAACCATCTTAGGTTCAAGCCATTTCATATTTACGCACTTGCAACAGGGGAATCTAATGGTAGGTGGATTTCCTGAACTAGAGCAATGTTTATCAACATATCGTTGGGCTCCTTCACGATATGTTTTGGTGTCCCTAAAACATTTAAGAGGTTGTTAGCAACATTGTAAGTTAAATTACACATGAATTACACACTAAAGTTGTTGTATATAACATGGGATAGTAGATCCATTCTGTATCCATCTATGTATATAATATGCCTTCACATGTGATGTGTTTCCTTTACTTCACAAATAATTTTAAGTTGGTTAGTAAGTTCCTCCATTCAAATGGGTCCTTTAAACAATTAGCATATTCTTGGTCCCTTTGCTTCCATAATCCAAACAAATGACATGGACCATTAACTCAACTTCCTCGTGTGGTACCATGTGCAAATCCACATGGGGGGTTTTCGTAATTGGAACTTGGGATTTAATTTATTAGCTCTCCTTACTAATAGTTTAAAACTTTCTGGAAATTGAAAAACCAGTAAGAGAATACTATTAAGATAAGGATATAATAGCATATTTTGGTGAAAGAATATGTATCAACATATTTGGAATAACACTTATGAATCTATTAGACATAAACGTGCAAAACTGATTTGAACAAGTGGCAAAACATACCAGGTATGCGAGTAAAACTGATGTCATGAACAGATGAAAGGACTCATACAACAAGGAGACAAGACTAAACATATAATACTCGAAAAAAGCAATCTAGACAGGTTGAGCTAAAGTTATCAAGTAGATGCATAAACAAGATTGGTGCAAGGCATTTCATATTACATGCATATCAGACAGCTAACAGATCAGACAAGCACAAATTACATGCAACATAACAAGCCTCTCAAATAGAGCAGCAACTAAATATATATGCTACAAACAGATTAGCAAAACAAATTCACATACAATATGATCAGATTCAAGACCAAGCTCACTTAGACAACTTATGACCAGAAGAAAAACCTAAATTTAACTTAGCAAAAACATATTCCAATCAAGAAAGATAACATTTCAAAGTTTCAAGACCTGAAGAAGAGTACTTAGAAGGGCAGACCATATTGCACATGAACATGAGATAACAAGACCATTCCTAAAAATTACACTATGCTGCCTTCACCTTTCAATTCATTCTTACAAACAAGAAGAAAAGAGGAAATTTAAGGTTAACTTCTATTGCATTACGTTTTTATCACATGTTACGAACAATGCTGCTATAATAAAAAGACAAGTCTTCAACATACACCTAACACACTTGACAAGTCTCAGATAACCAAATTAGATTTGTTGCAAGTAAAAGCTTGCTAAAATTAATATGTATCTGCAATTTAAATACAATTTTCATTTAGTGACAAAAATGCCCATATCCCCATCTGAACTGTCCAATGAAAGACAAAAGAACAGTTGGACAAACCGATATGTAAGGAAGGACAATGGAGACTCAAAGTTAGGACAACCAGATGCAACTTAACCATACAGAACAGGTAAAAAGACCTGAAGTGATGCAAACTGAACTAGAAGTAATCAAGCAAACAAGACTATAGTTAAACATATCAAGGACCTAGACACTTGAAGACGACACCGTTCATCACCTCGAAATTTCCCTTTGTCTCAAAAGCTTCCTTGGATTCAGTATAATATCTATCTAATGAACATAGAGTCTACTTTCTAAATGTCGGTTAGAGTTTCCAACATTTAAATGTGTTTTGAAGAGGAGAATAATGCATCCCAAAATATAAGAGGGTTTATTCTTGATCCATAATTTATGATAAAGATGGAGATTCTTGTATTTTCCATATTTTTATGAAAGAGAGAGCCGTTGAAGGAGTTTAATATGATTGATTCAAAACTAGTAAAGCTTATTTTTCAAAGACTCGTTAAATTGAAAATACCTATTGAAAGAGCATAAGCATCTTAGTAAAAACATTCCATTTAGAAACTTTTCAGATAAGGACATTGATAAATAATGATGCATAAGCAAGATATCAAGTATGAATGTCATGTACACAAGGGACGATCTAGGCATTTTTGTAAATGTTTTGATCAGATTCAAATTCGGAGGTGCTTCTGCTAGAAGCTCCAAACCATGTAGTAAGAAATCAAATCAAATCAAAATAATAATAAAAAACACAAGTTTAAAACTATTTAACCATAACAATATGAAAAAAAAGAAGCTACTGCTATCACTCCAATTGGGACAATTTACTAAGGGAGAATAAAGTCCGTGAATATGCAATGCCAATCTTCTTATCCATCACAGCAACACATTTTCAATAAATAAAACCATCAAAATGAAATACAGAGGGAAAACAAAGTGTGTCTTCATCAATGTTAGTGGTTATATCATTCAGGTAACTACACTTTTAAATAGAAGGAAAAGTAGGAAATCTCAAAAGATACCAGATTTCAAAGCTTTAGATCAGCAAGGAAGTGTAGAAAACTCGGAAAAGCTACGGCATGAACATTCACATATACAAACAAATACTATTTGAAAAGCAAGCCTGCCAAAGTATAGAAGATCTTGTGTTAGTAATCAATAAGAGTAGCAAAAGTCTTAACATCAAAACGTTCTGCTTAAAGCAATACAGAAAAAGGGTGAAAAAATGTTGATTTGACCAGAAGAAACTAGACCACTAAAATTTCTGTTTGGCCTACAGCTCTTGAATGAAAATTGCAAAACAAATACGAAAATTTCATTCCACAAAACGATTCAGGACAAAACAGAAAGAATTATATTTTATGAAAGAATCTTGTTTCCGAACCTTCCAAGTTCCAACCAAAATGTTAAATACATTAAAGAAAGGGCTTTTATGTCGAGGAACCATCTTACATTAAACTTGAAAATAAAAGATTCCTTCCGGCATCAGATGTTAATAGTCCAAGTGTCTGCATTCTACGAGCCTATATTTCCAGTTTAATCCAGCTTCACGGGTTTGCCAGATCTTCATCTTTTATTGTGAATGGAAGAAATGCAAATGCAGCAAAGATGAATCAAACAACAGGGAGGACTTGTTAGGTGTAGTGCCCG
Organism: Gentiana macrophylla; assembly: GCA_026214975.1. Classification (NCBI taxonomy): domain Eukaryota; kingdom Viridiplantae; phylum Streptophyta; class Magnoliopsida; order Gentianales; family Gentianaceae; genus Gentiana; species Gentiana macrophylla. Next base: position 63,374,908 of record CM047810.1, read on the forward strand.
AAAGACAATTTGTGCAATTGTTTTTGATAACAGAATTTATCTCACCTTATTACTTGCTTTGTGCTTGTAAGTAATACACTGTTGCAAACCCTAAGTATATCAGTATGTAACCGCTTAACTCAGTCTATGGCATGCACGTGAGGATTGAGTTAGTGGTGATATACTTAAACTGTTAGTCCGTGGTGAACTTAATCAGAGTTTAGGGTCTCTTGATTAAAACACCAATAATGCGCCCAGAACACCTTAGGGTGTGATAGTCTTATCCGGACCGTCGGTAGAGGATACCTACGTGGGGCATTTATATATGATGGCATTTTAAATAGGACTGGACCGATTTAATCTGTATTTCTCGATATAATTCCGTAATCGAGGAATCTTATTAAATCATTAGATGATCATATATGGATCAACCTTAACTTTGAGGTGATCACGAGTCTTTGCTTGTCTCGGGTAGTGTTTGATGTGTTAGTTACGGTTCACTTAAATATGTGTTCCAAGCCACTTTTCATTGGCACTATCTCACGATGAGTGAGTAGTTCGATTTTTCACGAGACATGGAATCCATTCCTTCTGCGGGAAGTAGAGAGACAGACCTCTTATTTGTTAGCCCTAAGAAAGTGATCGATCGGCCGAGTTCATATTTAGACTAATTAGCTACTAGTCAGATATGTGAACTAATTGATCACTAGAGGGTTAATGGTAAATAAGGATAAGATATTCTGAGTCGGGTTCACGGAGACTTCCCACTCAGAATGGACAGTTTATGGAGGGTTAGTCCGTATGTAATGATTATATCAGTGGACGCTTATTTACTCATAGGGTTGAGTGTAAGTATATATCTATAATTGGTAGAGTTCAGTTTCAGGTTTATGGTGGCGTAATCCCGAATTAATAATTTAGTGTATTTATTACATCGAGGAATAATATATTTAATTATTGGAGCTACTTCAAGAGTTATAGGTCAAAGTCCTCCACAATGTGACTTCTATAATTCGGGTTTATATTATTGTTTATTTGGGCCTCAGAAATATTAATTGGGCCAATTAATTGATATGTATGGATATTATTTAGTTGGGCTAAATATTATAATACACATAAAAGACATTTTATGTGGGCTTCTAACCCTAGATGTGGCGCCATTTATGGTCTTTTTAGCACAAGAATTAATTTTCTTATGTTATGGAAAAATAAAAGATATTCTTGTTATGTGATTGGTTGGATGACATGTTATTTGGTTTCCTATTGGTCAATGACATGTCACAATTATTCATTAAGGAAAATATCTTTTTATTTTATTTAATTATTTATTTATTTAATTAATTAAAACTTGGAGACCAAGGATTTACTCTCCTATAAAAGGAGAGTTATTCCAAGTGTAAAACACACTTGTATTTTCGCCCCACACACCAAAAAAGGTAGAGAAAAAAATTAGTTTTCTTGTCTTGGGTTTTTGAAGGTGTTGCATATCAAGGAGGTTCTCATATCAAGAAGGGTGTCCACCAACCACCGTTTGGAGAATACATTGGAAGATCAAGGCTTCTCATCCTAAGATCTAGGCTTCACTTCTTTCTATTGGTATGATTTTCTTAACCCCCTTGTAGTTGTTAAATCCTTTATTTATGTATTGTAATATATAAATCGTGATCCATCCGCTGCGCATAGATCTAATTCGTTTAGATCTGAGCTCCTACATCATTCATGTGGTATCGGAGAGAGGTTCCACGATTTATGTAGTTATAATCATAAATAAACGATTTATAGGAGTGAAATTGCATGTAGATAAATTTTAACTTTTTATATGCATAGGTATTGATTGGTTGTTGTGGTTGAAGAGATGGATTGTGGTTGACACTGTTTACCCGTTAGATCTATTGTAAACTCATATAAACGAAGAAAATTCGTTCAGATGAGTATAGGAAATTATGTAATTTATTTGTTGTTGCAATTTAATTTCCTAGAAGTAGATCTGTTTAGTTGCTGTTCAGTTTTTCCGTTTTTTCCATTGATTGAGCCGTTGAAACGGCGATCCTTCCGGTCAGAATCAAGATTAAAAGTTGAAGAACAAGTCATCAAAATTTGGGGTCGATCGGAGACCGTCTCAATATCCGTTAGTTGCAACAAAGTGGCTGCTGTAACAGAAAAACGCAGGATTCACAGAAACCCTAGCTGTGACTTCCTCGAATTTCTGGAAGAATTTGGACCGTTGAAACGCAAATCCGACCGGTCATATTAATAAAAGTGGAGTTTTAGACATGTCATAAAAATTTCAAGTCGATCGTGAATCATCTCGATTCCCGATCGGCCTCGGGAAGTCAGTGATGCGCTGCTGTAAGAGACAGATTCCGCCAGCAAGTTGGGCGGCTCACTGGAGAAAATTGACATGTCAAAACTCCGATCCAACCGTCCATATTCAAGTCCGAGGAATGAAGAACAGATCTGGAAAGTTTCGTCACGATCCAAGTTCGTTTGGTTTCCCGATCATCGAATAATTTGAACAGCTGCAGATTATGTTAGAAAGTAGTAAACCCTAGTTAGGGTTTGGTTAATTTATTTTCTAATAGGTTAGATACGGGGGTGCCAACGGTCCATCTCGGTGTTTATTTTCCGCACTAGAATAAATGTTTAGATTGTATGTGTAGAACCGGAAAATTGCCATGACATGCATCATATCATGAATTCAACTCCATATGCATACATGTAGAAATTAATTCGAGGAATTAGTTAGGCATGTCTACAACACACATGCAATTAGTTTTAATTAATTGTTTGATATTAATTAGAAACTAATTAGGTAAAAAAAACCGAGGATCAAGGGTTTTGTCAATCGTCGAGGTTGAGTGATGGATTCTCGGTGAATCTCACTCTGCGAAAGCATAGGGAGTAAAATCCCGAAACCTCGTGGTTAAGGTGTTGGATTCTCGGTGAATTCCACCTTACCTAGACGAGATTACGTTTTTTACTCCGTAGTGTCTATGTGAAAGTTTGATGTTTAAGGATTGGATAATCACTGGCAAGCTTGGTTCGAAAATGGTTTAACCATGGTTGGGTGGTCAACAGTAGCTACGGCTCGATCGACTTCACCCTCCACGTGTGGCATTTGCACGGGGGTCCGGCAAGGCTGAGCCATCCGACGAGCCACTACGGCTCAACGGAGCTCCCCTAGTCTTGACCCGTCCGACGGCCACATATGTTCCAACGAATAGGTCGGGTGGGCTAGCCCACATAACCGACACCATTCGGGCCTATGATTTATTGTTCCTTAATGTAACATCAAGTCCAAAAACATGATCTTACTACCCACCACTTTTTCAAAATATTGAGTGGGAGCGGGAGAGGCGACAGCCGACCCCACAGCCTCTACTGTTGACTCAAGCACCGTGAGAGAATTGTGACGCCTCGTGCCGGCATTGATTTCGGCCCCCTAAGGAAGGCCTTCACCGCTATCAAAATTCAAGGCTTGGTCTCCGAAAGGATAGCATTTTGGGTACTCGCCGGGTCACTGACCGACCCTAAGGCAGCACACTCGGGGTCTACCTAAAAGTCTGAAATAGTAGGTCACACTCATAAAGGGTATTTTGGTAATACCTTGGCTGAAAAAGGAAAGGTGGTTGACGATCACAAATGAGATGTTCGATTCTCAATTTGATCTTCAATATTAATCGAAACCTCTTTGACCTACCCTAAGGCGGCACTGAGGCAAGAGATTAAGTCCTTGGAACGGTAGGATAGACTATAAGTACTTAGTTTATAGTTCCTAAAATTTATTAGTAGTGTATGATTTGGATTTATTTTCTGTCAATTTTATTCACAACTATTTATATATCTCTCTAGGGTACTAGACTGCTAGTGTATGTATTAAATTGACTAGTAACGACTTCGTTAAAAAGTGGTAAGTAACTAGAACGTTGTACTCATTAATCTTACATGAGATTAATCTTTCGGAAAAGATATTTCTCTTGAGCCTTCAAGACTTAAGTGACGTAAATAAGTATGTCACTGTTGTCACTCGTGTTGAACGAGAGACAACCATAGTTAGTTTGAAAGATGATTGGGAAGGTAAAATTCTTTTAGTGAATTTTTAATAGTGTAGTGACTACACGAGAAATTTTCTAATAGAAAAATTGGAGAATCATAAATTAAAGTGTCGCTAGTTAGACGGTATTTGGAACCGATAAACTAGTGGGAGCTTTTACCTTATGTTTTTTGGATTTATTAGAAAATTAGTCCCATTGGGTAACGCTTTCATTAGACATCCCACAGTTCACGAGTAGTGTCTACTCAAACGAACTGCTAGTTCAAGACTATTTCCTTTTAAAGAAAGTCAAGAATGGGAAAGAATGTCTACAAGTGTTAATCATCTAAACTAAGTTTGAGGCTAAACCGAAGTATTAATTAAAGAAAGTATATAGGATAATGAAAGTGATTTCGGATCACTAACCAATTAATCTTTAGCGACTTTCTTAACCGAGTAACTCGACTCGGGAGCTAAGTTCTTTGGAAGAACAAGGAAGCTTTGCATTAACGATTAATAGAGTAACAACGGGCAGTAATTTCAGCTAAAATAGTAGGAGTGGTATAAGGAAATGAATTTCGGATTCTATCCTTGAATATCACAAAAAAATTTATTTTTTCTGTTTACAGATTCGTTGAAACAAATGGATTCACTTTCATCTCGATACTACTATTGCCAAATAGAAAGTGAATATGACATTTGTACGAATCCGAGACTCGGACTTTTGTTTGATAAAGTCAGAACCACTAAGAAATGCTGAAAAGGTATATATAACATGTCTTAAACTATTATAGGCAAACGGTTTACGTATTAGGATAAACGATTCTTCAAAATCTATTAATTAGTGCATCTATCCTAGAGATAAGACCTAATGACTGGCTAAGGGTGATTCCTATCTCTTAGTCTCGGAACACTGTCTTAAAGGAATAATGACTAAGCTTCCTTTCAATTGGGAAAGGGTAATAGATCTGAAGAAATAATGTAGCTTGTTCATATTGATCTTCGGGGTCTAGTGAGAGATACAAGCTAATGGGAGTTTTTGAGTGGTGACATTTTGTCTGATAACTACTCGAAACATGATTTAGTTTATCTAAAGAATACGAGGAGGAGTCTCTGATTTTAGCAGAGAATAGAGCATTCCATGCTCAGAAATTGGCTATCACATAGTGTTGGGACTAATGCTCGGCCTGCCTCCTAGTGGAATGTTTTTACTAAGGAAGAAACCATAGACTTGCCCTATATATAGTTATTGATGTACTACAATACACTGCTAAACTCAATTAAGATATTGTTGCAAAATAACGGTTAACATTATTATGTAAACCGAGAGGTCTACCTAGAAGATGCTAGTGAATATATGGATAAGGAGTGAATTTGGCATTTAGCACTTAATGCTTGAAGGTAGGACTGGAGATTTTGCGCATACGTTCAGATTGTGAATGTTTGTAAAATATCTTAATGTGACGAGTGAAGGTTGCTTATAAGATTCTTGAGATCAGAAAGTGACGGTTGAACTGTCACAAGGCTTCTGATAGAATCTATAAGAAGCAGCCTTAAACCTTGGAGTACGGTTACCCAAAGGTAGTTACTATCTGTTTTAATCAGACCACGTCCAACATCATTTGTTGGTGATTACACTGATAAATACTACTAGATCAGAATGTCAATCCACCCAAAACGCAGTGGAATTATGGTTTAACCGTTGACCCATTGTGGTTTTGTGGACTTCTGATCTCTTTGGGGTGATTGATAACCTATGGCTCTTGGTGGGCTGTATAGGATTCTGATCATAGAGGTTGGTTTGAAAGCCTTAACCCTGTGAATGGAGTTTTTTTTTGGTACTCCAGTTCTGTTCAGCCTCTTGTAGAACCACCTGAGTGTCTTAGGCCCAGTGGGAGCAATTGGATCTACACTGAAAAGACTCGAATGAATAGGAAAGTTTAAACTTTCAGCGCAAAGCCGAGTGGTATAGGGGTGATTCCCTGACAAGTAGAGAGTTAACCAGACCTTGAACTCTCTCACCACTCAGTCTTGCTAGATTTCGGTAGAAAGCAGAAAATAGGGGTGATTCCCTGAGACTTTCTTGCCAAAAAGCAGTCCGGATTCATTCGAAATGTATGGTCTTGGTTAGAACAAATGGCAGGATGACTGCCGGGGCTTATATCCTTTATGGATTTAATAGAACCTTTCGGTCATTTAAAGTCACATGTTTTAAAATATGTGGACTTGACCAGAATATTGAGAAGTCTTTCGTAGACTGGATATCAATATTGGTAAAGCAGTAGTATTAGTGTTCATGAATGATAAAACTGAAACGGTTGGAAACAAATGGGTGTGCTATCTGAAGTCGGAAATTGACATGCCAAGATTCTCTGGATGAGAGAATTGGACTATATTCAAAAAATTTGATTCGGTCAAATTCACAAGAATGAGTCATTGGCTATCCCATCCGTCTTATTAGTTAAGATGATCTTGCATATACGGATGCAACATTCAACGAGAGTAGTCCTACCCTACCTCTCAGGAATGATTCTCTAAATCTTCGGATAAAGAGAAAATGGGATAGAGTCTATCTTGGATAATGGCAAGTCAGGTTATCACAAGTCAATAGTAGTCAAATCTCGGATTCGAGCATTGAATAGCGGTTTTAGTACATCCTCAAGTATCTTTGATGAACGAGGAATAATGTGCTTGTATATTTGGGTGCAAACATGAATATGGTTGACTACACTGATTCTGACTTATAGTCAGATTAAGGATGATCGTTGGGACGATCTCGGGCTTAGTGTTTACTCATTATGATAGAGCTATAGTCTGGAGAAATCCAGCACCGCCAATTCGACTTTAATTAATCGGATACGTAGCAGCTTTCGGGGCAGCAGAAGTGGCGATATAGCTTAGGAATTTCCTTCCTGATCTGGGAGTAATTCCAGGTCTAGTGAGCCGATATCACTTCATTGTGAAAACAGTGAAGAGATAGCTTAGAATGATCTTCTCAGTCACTAGAGGTCAAAAGCATATTGAGAGAGAGTACCGCCTGATTAGATGGACCGGCGACGTTTCGATCCTAAAGATCGTCTCGAGCCGACAACCTAACTAATCAGTATACCAAGTCAAGTGCTTGGAGGGTACGGCATTGAGGGATATCTCTCATCTGCTTTTAAAGCAAGTGGGAGAGTATTGTGAATAAGATGAGAAAGTGTGTGCTCTAAAAATAATCGTTGCTTGTCATTTCGTGCAAGTGGGAGATTGTTAGGTGTAGTGCCCGAAAGACAATTTGTGTAAATGTTTTTTATAACAGAATTTATCTCACCTTATTACTTGCTTAGTGCTTGTAAGTAATACACTGCTGCAAACCCTAAGTATATCAGTATGTAACCGCTTAACTCAGTGTATGGCATACACGTGAGGATTGAGTTAGTGGTGATATACTTAAACTGTTAGTCCGTGGTGAACTTAATCAGAGTTTAGGGTCTCTTGATTAAAACACCAATAATGTGCCCAGAACACCTTAGGGTGTGATAGTCTTATCCGGACTGTTGGTAGAGGGTACCTACGTGGGGCATTTATATATGATGGCATTTCATATAAGACTGGACCGATTTAATCTGTATTTCTCGATATAATTCCGTAATGAAGGAATCTTATTAAATCATTAGATGATCATATATGGATCAACCTTAATACTAAGGTGATCACAGGGTGCTGCTTGTCTCGGGGTAGTGTTTGATGTGTTAGTTACGGTTCACTTAAATATTTGTTTCAAGCCACTTTTCATTGGCACTATCTCCTGATGAGTGAGTAGTTCTGATTTTCACAGACATGGAATCCATTCCTTCCTACGGGAAGTAGAGAGACAATCCCCTTATTTGTTAGCCCTAAGAAAGTGATCGATCGGCCGAGTTCATATTTAGGCTAATTAGCTACTAGTCAGATATGTGAACTAATTGATCACTAGGGGGTTATTGGTAAATAATGATAAGATAATCTAAGTCGGGTTCACGGAGACTTCCCACTCAAAATGGACAGTCTATGGAGGGTTAGTCCGTATGTAATGATTATATCAGTGGACGCTTATTTACTCATAGGGTTGAGTGTAAGTATATGTCTATAATTGGTAGAGTTCAGTTTCGGGTTTATGGTGGCGTAATCCCGGAATTAATAATTTAGTGTATTTATTCTGTTCGAGGAATAATATATTTAATTATTGGAGCTACTGGTTATAGGTCCATGGTCCCCAATGTGGCTTCTATAATTCGGGTTTATATTCTTGTTTATTTGGGCCTCAGAAATAATTAATTGGTTGGGCCAATTAATTGATATGCATGGATATTATTTAGGTGGGCTAAATATTATAATACACATAAAAGACATTTTATGTGGGCTTCTAACCCTAGATGTGGCGCCATTTATGGTCTTTTTAGCACAAGAATTAATTTTCTTGTGTTATGGAAAAATAAAAGATATTCTTGTTATGTGATTGGTTGGATGACATGTTATTTGGTTTCCTATTGGTCAATGACATGTCACAATTATTCATTAAGGAAAATATCTTTTTATTTTATTTAATTAATTAAAACTTGGAGACCAAGGATTTACTCTCCTATAAAAGGAGAGTTATTCCAAGTGTAAAACACACTTGTATTTTCGCCCCACACACCAAAAAAGGAGAGAAAAAATTAGTTTTCTTGTCTTGGGTTTTTTAAGAAGATCTTGGTGTTGCATATCAAGGAGGTTCTCATATCAATAAGGGTGTCCACCCACCACCGTTTGGAGAACACATTGGAAGATCAAGGCTTCTCATCCTAAGATCTTGGCTTCTCTTCTTTCTATTGGTATGATTTTCTTAACCCCCTTGTAGTTGTTAAATCCTTTATTTATGTATTTTAATATATAAATCGTGATCCATCCGCTGCGCATAGATCTAATTCGTTTAGATCTGAGCTCCTACATCACTCAGGACTTACTGCTTCTTTTACCAAGAGAATGTTGTTGCAAGATGGGGCACAATCTGATTACATTGACTAGAATACAATTACAATTAAAACAAAAATACAACTGAATCGAATTACAATTGCAAAATGAAAACGAATTAACAAGATTAACTGAACCGAGCCCTGTGTTGAACACAGTTTTCTTAAGACTAATTCGTCCCCTCACCGTCGAGTGCTTGGAGTTTCAACGGAACGTTAGTCTCCCAGGATAGAACGGTTAGCAACGACAAGATGCACCACGCTTTCAGCTGCTTAAGAACTTTGTTGCTTGAACTCTCTAGTTTCATAAGAAAGGTAGAAGGAAGAAGATTTTCTGCTGATTTTTTCGATATGTTTCTTTCTCCATCTCTTTTTTATGAAGCAAAATACAGCAGAATTTATAGGTTCTAGTAGAGTAAGTGAAAAGATGATGGAACAGAATAGTCTCAAAATGTCATAAGTGTAGCAGAACTGGAAAAGCCAAAAGCCACAGCTTAATCACGTTGGAATAGGAGCAGTCATCTTAGCAGCATTCAAGGTTGATTCAGCATTGAAAAATAAAATTAATGCAAAACTGACTCGGACTATGAACCTTCGAATTGAGCTGCATTCGTGTACACAGGACACGCGGGCATGCACAAGCCCAAGGGTACACCAAGGTGAAATCTAGATTGGATTTGCACCCCCCTGCGCACGCGAGAACGTGTATAATGTTGGTTTCTTATTCCAACTACACTAAAACAACATCATACAAATATTGAATGTTTTCCCTTCTTCCAACCAATGTGGGTGAAATAGCTTCTTCCTATTTTTCCTTTCCATAACACTTTCCATTCACACACTTAAGCCCAATGGCCCAATATGACATATCATTTAAAATATTCCATTTTAACCATCAATTTCCCAACAATCCCCCACATGAATGGAAATTGTGTAAAACCCTAGCAAAGGCTCTAAGAATGACTTAGAGAGTTCAGCGGTAGATGAATGCATAGGATAGGTAGGTGTGACCCTTTGAACCTTCCCTTGATAAGATATGTTTACTTTACTAGCTGATTAGTAGACGCGATGTCCTTGAACTATTCTGCTGTTGATGTAAACGATGACATATTTACCACAATGCATATACCTAGCAACATTTAGTTCTTGCGGTTATGTCCATTTTGGCCGTGGACATCTGCCTGGTTCATAAAGAGTTTCTAAGAATTGCGCCCTATACAATTCCCTTTGAAGCAGCCCCTCTTCTCTCTCACATAGGTGATTCTGTAATTCAGAATTTCTCGAATTATTCTTCTTACACAAATCATTAAAAGCTTTACTGGTAAGCTTATCCTCGTTCTCACTATTTTTCATCTTAGAAATGAGATGGAGGGTAACCCCCCATAGTGATCTCTACTTTTGCAGTTAGGTTGTCCCTTTGAACCAAGATCTTGGGATCTCCAATCTACAAGGTAGGGTTTTCCTTCACAAAAGTTTATTACATGGGCTTTAGTCCCATTCCTCTTGATGACTTTGCAACTACTTCTCTATTTAACCCTTTGGTTAGCGGATCCGCAAGATTATCCTCTGACTTAACATAGTCTAAGGTAATCATACCAGTAGAAAGTAGTTGTCTAATGGAGTTATGTCTTCGGCGTATATGCCTTGACTTACCATTATACATTTTGTTATGTGCTCGTCAATCATGATTAGTATCACTGATGAATACATATTCCTGGCACAGGTTTTGGTCATTGAGGAACATCCTCTAGGAATTGATGCAACCATTCTGCCTCTTCTCCACATTTATCTAAAGCTACAAACTCAGATTCCATTGTGGATTTGGTTATCACGGTTTGTTTAGAAGATTTCCAAGACACAGCTTCACCTCCTAATGTGAATACAAAACCACTTGTGGATTTTGAATACTTTGAATCTGATATCCAATTTGCATCAGTATATCCATCTATAACAGTAGGTTCTCTTGTATAGTGAATGCCATACTTACGAGTATATATTAAATATCTTAGTAACCTCACTATAGCTTTCCAATGATCATTACTCGGATAGTATATCTGCTTAGCTTGCCAACAGCATAAGCGATATCCGGTCTAGTACAACTCATTAAGTACATTAGACTTCCAATAATCCTTTCTTACTCTAATTGAGACACACTTTCACCTTTATTCTTTAACAAATGCTGACTCTGATCTATCTGAGTTCTAGCTTCATTTGAATCATCTTTATTGAATTTTTTCAGGATTTTATCAATATAATTAGATTGACTGAAAATGACACCATTAGAATTTCTTGTAATTCTAATTCCCAGTATCATCTCTGCTAAACCCATATCTTTCATTTCAAATCTTGCGTTAAACATATATTTGGTAGATTTGATCATTGTCACGGATTTTATTAACACAAAATAAACAAGTAATAATCCGGTTTACCTCAAGTATAAGGATCGCAGTATAGAGGCTATGCCGGGTCGATCTTACGGGGAACTGGACTGTTGTTAATCCTAGCTTTTGTTTTAACTAACTATGTCACGAAAACTAAACAGGGAATTATACTAAACAAATATGCAGAAAACTAAACTAGACAGAGGCTGAACACCAATGCTAGGAAAGATACGGGTAACGAACTTATTAACTAAACTAAACTACGTGCAAAAAGTAAACTAAATTAAAGCTAAACAAAACTCAAGTTGCAAGGATTTAAAATCAAATTATAAAAGGCACGAGGATTGATCCACCTATCAACATGTATTGATCTCCTATCTCGATTATATGTGGTATTTATCTAGGTTGTGATTCACCTTACCTAAACATGAACCCTAATTCCTTAGGTAATTCATCTTTTAACCTAGTATCTTCCAATGCTAGATTAACGCGTTTTAAGATCGAAGGTGTCAACTTTTACGTTTAAATCTAGTGATTAGACTTATTAACTTCCGTTATTATAAATCTAAGGACTATTCTTATCTATGGTGATCTAAAGGTTAATCATGACTTCCATCAATCATAAACATAATCATACATGCAAATCTTCCGATATAAACGCAATTAAACATGGATAAACATAAATAAGAAACAACCTTAATAAATCACTCACAGTATAATCGAAACACAAAAATCAATCCAAGTTGATGGCTTCACAATTCTCGTTTGAAAGAAGCTTTAGCTCCTGAGCATCCTCAGCAACTCAGTTTTGCAGAAAAAGAACATAAAAACTGCTCTAAACTAATCTAATTTAAAGTTGCAGAAAAGTGAAAGGAAAGAAGTAAAACCGCAGCCTTAGCCGCCCCTAGGGTTTAGGGTTTGTATAATGTCGAATTGTCGTTTTTATGTGCGAAAATAGGCAGGTATTTATAGAGGTTAAAGTCGGTTCTGGCTGAGTCGGCGGACGGACGAGCGTTCAGTCTGGTGGATGCTCGTTCACTTCCTTGAACTCTCTTCAGACGCTCGTCCGTCCTCAGTTCAAACTCTCTGATCTCTTTTTGGCACCTTGGACGCTCGTTCGACATTTCAGACGCCCGTTTGATCTGGACGGAGTATGGACTGAGTATAGACGCTCGTTCAGGGTGACTTGAAGGTGATTTCTTCATATTTATCTCTTTTTCTTCACTCCACTTGATCATTATCTCTTTCTTCAATCACTTAGCTCGAATTTTAATTTCTTTAAATCATCATTTGAGCCTTATAATTGAACCAATAACACATGGAAAATGTCGCAAACTGTAATAAAGTCCACATAATCATAATTTCACCATAAAACCACATGATTATATCAATATTGCGATTAAGTCTTTAAAAACATCGTTTGCTCAATATTTCAATATAAGACCTATTTATTATGCAAATTATACAATTAAGAGGGAAAATATCATAAAATATACTCTTAAAAACCAAAGAATTTCACCCTTAACAACTCCACCACACTTAGCTTTTGCTCGTCCCGAGCAAAACAAAACGAAACCAAGGCTCGAGAAAATATAGACATCTCAACAAATATAACATACATTCAATAACTTAGAGGTTCAACCCGGGTGTGTGTGCAAAGCCATAATAAATTTCCACTAAATCCACGCTTGAAATTTATCAAGCAAACTAGCTAATACCCCCTCTAGACTAGCAAGAAATGACACTCATAAGATGCACCCTACAAACGTGACATATCCCGAAAAGAATGATCGAATATATCTAGAGCCTTTCTGAAACACTCAGAGGATAATCCCTACAGCATATTGTTAGGAACATTTTATTATGTTTTGATGATGGCCATACTAGCTGTTATAGCAAGCCTGAAATAAGTTAGAATTCTCTGTATAAGTCTTTACTTAGGGTCTGACAAGTTGTATAAGTTAAGTCGGACAAGTATTGTACTAGTTGGTAGGATGGCAAAGCAAAAGAGATATTCGGCAGAGTGAAGCCACCAAGCACCAGCAGAGAAGTAATGAAGACTTTATGGTCGACTTATAACCAAGGAAGTCTGATGACCTTGGATAAGTCTAAGTTATGTTTTAAATGATAAAACTCAAATGTTCAAATATGGTGTACTTTGGTCTCACTCAAATCAAGGATCAGAGTGAAGTTCAAAGACTCTCCAAATACTAGAACAAAGAAGGAAGCATTGAATCGGTGAGTAAACTGACTTTCGCAAAAGAAAAAAAAACAAAGACAAAGAAGAAGTAGCGGCTAAGTCGGTAGGCTCACTCGACCGTTCTAGAAACGGGCGAAGAGACACCTACAAGGCGAGAATTGATATACGATGAAGATTCGAGAAGATCATGCATTAAATGCTCAAATCATTAAAGGATCAATCAAGGACGGATTATCTCGCTATACGTTTGAAGAAAGAATCCGATCAACGAAATTAAGGAGAATACAATTAAGGGGAATCAAGAATAAAATCAAGGATTATTCCCTCATTAATATAGCCAACGGACGGAATTTCAAAAACGAAGGTATTCAAGGCTATAAATAGAAGGCATTGACAGAAAAAGAAAAGAATGATAAAGAAAGAAATCTAGCTGAAACTCTGTCAATTTGAAAAACCGTCTCTCTGAAATTACAAGGATACATCTAGTGATCAACTCAGACTTAAAAGCTACAAAGTCATACTCAGAACTGAGGATTGATCAAGCAAGTGTGTGAAACACATTCACATCAGACTGAAGCAACTGAATCAGAGGCAATCTGAGAAGGAGTTGAATCTGTGATAGCTGTTGAAGGATCTTGATCTTAAGAGCAGCAGAAAGAAAGATGAATCATTTGAAGGCTGCTGCAGTCAAGGAGTGATAGTCTTGTAGATTGTGAAGCTTGGGAAGCCAAGGACTATCATACTATTGTATCTGTGAAAACATTAGTGAATTCCTCCAATCATCACAGGAGAAGAGTGGATTAAGGGATTACACCACCCTGAACCACTATAAGCCTTGTGTTAATTTAATTTCTGCAATTTACTTTACAGCATTCATTCAATTTGCATACATCATAATTTGCATCTATGACTGTCTAAACCGATTTGAAAACAATATAGTAAGAAGGGACTTATCCGCTGCCCAAAAGCTTTTAACTAGAAGAAGAAAAGTTTTTGAAACTCCACTATAGTCATTCACCCCCCCTCTGACTATAGTTTCACCCTTCTCTGGGACCAACACATATCTATCAGTTTAACTGGGGATAAGACATACGGAAACAAAGTCTTATATTCAATTCATACCAATTCTTAAGTGGATTTAACTTATTCACTTTTAAACACACATTAGAATAAGCTATTGCCCTCATAGCAGAATAGGACATTTCGAGATAATCCCCTACCTTACTCCAATCATAAGGCAGCTTCTTCTAACTGTCGCGAGCTTTTAGTCATCATAGTGGAATAGGACATACGTGGCATACCCTACCGCACTCAAATCATCGACTAACTTTCGACACACACAATTAATTCAATTATTAACTCAACTTGCATTTGACAATAGTCACGTTTTACTTATCACATTCAAACTTCTAGATATTCACAGTATAACATACTCGGAACTGAATACAAACTATCATAATTCTCGAGATATAAGCGTGGCACTAAGCACATGACTTATAAGAAAATCAAAAATCACTAATCCAAAGCGGGTATAACTTTATAAGTTAGCTCGTCATTCACTATGGCTCGTGAAAAATAGCGTTGGGTGAAACATCTAACTTATCAAACATATGGTATAAAGCATAGATAACTATCAAAAATAACGAACACCGAATTGAATTGCCTACTCGGGACAAAACGAAAACAAAAGTGTCGAAAAATTTAAAAATTTAGCTCATTTTCATAGAAACAATACGTATTAAACAAATGATTATAGATACATAGTCGACCATTCCCCTCCCCCACACTTAAAAATCAACATGTCCTCATGTTGTGCGAGAAAGTAAAGAAAGAAGGAACTTATTTGTTTTGCGTAGAAAATCGAGATGTTGGTCAGGCCGGAGCATGAAAAGAAACAACGCCCGCAAAAGCGTCGGAAACAACATCCAAACCGAACTCAACCGAGAGCTCGACAAAAACTAGATCTGCACTACTCGAGAAACCAGAAATACCTCGGGGGAACAATGGGGTCTAACATTGCACAATCCTCTAGTCTTCCATTAGATACAGTAGACCTAGTCCAAAATCTCATGACTAAATTTGATGAAATTGAAAAGAATCATGAAATTATGGAAAAGGAATGCAAGGATCTAAGGAAAGAGAATAAGAGGTTAAAGAAAGAACTGGATATAGCAAAAGCTGAATTAACTAGTAAGGAGACCTACTTAAATGATCAACAAAAAGCAGATGATCATACATACATTTATTAACAGATCGATTAAGGAAATCTCCTCACCAAAGTGAAGGTATCCTTTGCACCACTAAAGGCACCGACTTACAAACCCCCAAAAGGTTTGGATCAGATTTGGTCTTGGCTACAATGATCAGGATGAACACAATTCCAAATGGAGGACCACTAGTGGACCAAAATTTAGAAAGAGAGCAGACCATGTCTCCAACGAGATCATCTGTTCGGTGAAGTCAAAACCCGGTGTAGTGAAACAAACAAATCAAATCCTCATTCCAGTCAATCAAGAACAAGCGGCATCCGAAAGGTAAAGCGGACTTTACCCTCGAGAGGATGATTGGAATGTTGCACCTCCAAAATACAAGAGGAAACCATTCTACAAAATGCATCATGTGCCTAAGAAAAGCCAATCTGTTCTAGACACATGAAGCAAGAAAGGGTTCCTCTTGCATATTGGAAAGTGAAGAAGGATGCAATGGCACCAAAAGGTAGAAAAGTATCGAATACCTTCGTAAAAATATTATAAGCTATTACGCCATGCCTTATACATATGAAGTTGATGACTTCAATTATCCAAAAGAAAACCTTTTGGATACACACTAGGTATGGGAGGCATGTTTGCTAACAAGCACGGACCCAAAGCAGTGTTGGGTACCTAAACCTAATTAATCTGTTTTGTAGGATGTCCGGTACATGAGGCAGTGGATGTTCAGACACATGACAGAAACAAGAAATGGCTCACTGATTTCAAAGCTTTTGATGGACCCAAAGTCACATTTGGAGGAAAAGAAAACCTTGGCAAGATTAAGGGGGAAGGCACAATACTCAAGAACAATCTAAAAATTCAAAATATGGCATATGTCAAGGGACTTAACTTCAATCGATGAGCATCGTCAATTACGTGACAAAGGCTACAATGTGCACTTCAACAAAGAAGGATGCAAAGTGATTCACAGTCAAACCAACACGAAGTTCTTGCAGGTAGAAGACAAGACAACATGTATGTTGTGGGTGGGAGAAACGAGTAAGGCGAAACTTGTCTACTTGTCAAGAATAATCAATCAACAAAAATTTGGATTTGCATGAAGATTGAATCACACGAATTTCAAGACCATCAACAAACTATCAAAAAGCAAGCTAGTTGAAGGGCTGCCAGAGATCACATTCAAGAAAGAAAATCTATGTGATGCATGTCAGAAAGGAAAGCAGATCAAAAGTTCATTCAAGTCAAAACCTTATCAATCCACAACTAGAATTCTACATACATTTGCACATGGACCTTTTGGACCGTCACACCGATAAGTGTGAGTGGTAAGAAATATACTCTTGTAGTGGTGGATGACTTCTCAAAGTACACCTGGACCATCTTCATGAACAAGAAGAAAGAAACACTCAAGAAGCTACCAGACTTACTGAGAAGACTCCAGAATGAGAAAGAGCTAAAAATTATCAAGATCAGATCAGATAGAGGCACTGAATTTCTAAATGAAATTATCAGAACCTATTGTGAAGAAAATGGAGTACTACATCAACTATCTGCAGCAGGAACTCCACAACAAAATGGTGTAGCAGAAAGAAGAAACAGAACTCTCAAAGAAGCAGTCAGAACAATGATTGCTGAAGCATGTTTACCAAAGAGATTTTGGGCTGAAGCAGCAAACACAGCATGCCATACACAAAACAGATCAATCATCAACAAACACCATGGAAAAACTCCATATGAAATATGGAATGGTAGAAAACCCAATATCTCATATTTTCATATGTTTGGATCAAAATGTTTTGTCTTAAACATGAATCAACTGCATACCTTTGATGAGAAGGTGATGAAGCAATCTTCATGGGATACTCGAGACACCAAACAAAGCATTGAGTACTAAATAAAAGAACTTTGGTGATTGAAGAATCAATACATGTGGTTTTGATGAACCAAACACAAATGGTGAAGATCTTCAAGATCAAGAAGAGAAAGCACCACAAAGAGAAATCTATACAAATGCAACCATACCAACTACTATCACGAATCATCATTCGAAGATCAAGAGGAGCCACGTACCAATACACGGATGAAGCTCCTCAAGTTGAAGTTCATGCTCAGATATGAAGGTATGGAAGCACCAAGTGAAGATCAACTTCAACCAGATCTAAATTGGCTAAGAGTCCATCACGAAGAACAAGTTATTGGAGATATTCACACAGGAGTTAGAACCGAGAAGACAAGCTGGAGCACATGCTAACTTGTTTTCTATCACAAGTGGAACCCAAGACTATAGATGATGCAATTCAAGATGCAGATTGGATCACGACCATGCAAGAAGAACTAAATGAATTTGAAAGAAATGAAGTGCAGGAACTTGTTGATAGACAAGAAATGGCAAACATCATTGGTGCAAAATGGGTTTTCGAAACAATATGGATGAACAAGGAGGCTGTTGTCGAAACAAAGCAAGGCTAGTTGAAAAAGGCTATTCCCAAGCTGAAGGAATAGATTATGATGAAACTTTTGCTCCAGTAGCAAGATTGGAAGCAATCAGACTTTTTCTAGCATTTCCTTGCACACAAAGACTTCAAAGTCTATCAAATGGATGTAAAGAGTGCATTCTAAATGGACTCTTGGAAGAAGAAGTTTATGTAGAACAACCTCCTGGATTTCAAATTAAAAGAAAAGAAGACAAAGTATACAAACTCAAGAAGGCCCTCTACGGACTCAAGCAGGCACCTAGAGCCTGGTATGAAGCTCTTATCCTGATTTACGATCAAGAATGGATTCAGCAAAGGAACTATTGACAAGACTCTATTTAAACTGGAGGAAGGAGCAAGCACATTGCTAGTGCAAATCTATGTTGATGATATAATCTTTGGATCAGAGGATGAAAAGCTGTGTGAGAAATTTACAAACCTGATGAAGAGCAAATTTCAGATGAGCATGATGGGAGAATTAAACTACTTCCTTGGCCTTCAAGTAAAGCAAATGAAGGATGGCATTTTCATTAGTCAAGCAAAGTATACAAGAGATTTGATACACAAGTATGGGATGGATACAAGTGGCACAGCAGACACACCAATGTGTGCCAGAATCATACTTGGAAAAGATGAAGGAGGAAAAGATGTTGATCAAAAATTGTATAGAGGAATTATTGGATCATTATTATACTTAACTGCAAGCAGACCTGACATAGCATTTGCAGTAGGAGTATGTGCAAGATTTCAAGCTCAACCAAAAGAATCACATCTTCTAGCGACTAAAAGGATAATCAAATACTTGAAAAACACTTTAAATGTTGGTATTTGGTATCCAAAGATGGAGGATTTACATTGATATCATATTCGGACTACGATTATCTTTGGATGCAAAATAGATAGAAAAAGCACCTCTGGAACTTGCCAAATGCTAGGAACCGGACTAGTCTCTTGGTTGATAAAAGCAAAACTCCATATCTACATCAGCATGGTGAGCGAGAATACATAGCGGCGAGATATTTGTTGTGCACAAATCTTGTGGATAAGACAACATCTAAGGGACTATGGAGTAGAAGAGAAAACAATTCCAATCATGTGTGATAACACAAGTGCAATATCTATTACAGAAAATCCAGTATTGCACTCAAGAACAAAGCACATTGATGTGAGACATCATTTTATCAGAGACCATGTTGAAAAAGGGGATGTCATCCTAAAACACATACCCATTGAAGATCAATTGGCTGACATTTCACTAAACCACTCAGTTATGAAAGATTCAGCAAGCTAAGAACTGAGTTAGGAATGATTGAAATTGAATAAGTATCAAAAAGCGGCTAGCTGGAGTAATCGGCAAAGTGACTTCATTAACTGGTACGACCTTTGCCGTTACAGGAGATGCAACAAGTAAGGCAACGCGGCATCCAGTGAAGGTAACTTAAGCGATTGTTAGGAAAAGTGAAATAGAGCGATTAAGTAAAGAACCTATAGAACGGCTAAGTGGCGGCGAAGGCACTTCACGAAATAAAGACTTGGACAAATTAAGAGTGTGAACAAAATCAATTACGATTACACGTGGAGAATAAGGAAATTATGGAGGATTATTCTATACACACGTGGCGATCAACTTATGATCATGGAGGTAATTATATTATTTTGAATTATAAACTCCTCGATTCACGGGCTCTATCATTACTTTGCCTCAAACCACACCCCCATTTCCTCGAATATCGCGATTTTCATACACAAAATCACGCCATTATGTCACTAAATCCTTCCATATTCAAACCACATTCACACTACCCAAAATCACCTATATAAACAAGACTTAGAGATTTTCAGAGATCTCTACGCTCTCTTACAAATTATAAACCCTACTCTTGTTTATCTCTATTGCAAACTCAAGTTTATTTTCAAACCCCTCTCCCTCTCAAAAATGGCATCATCTTCCTCAATCACCCAAGCTGGTACGAAAAATCGATTGCCTTTGGTTCATTCTTTCAAGCGAGAACACTACGAAGGTTGTGTGGAAATGATGAGCATGCCAAAGTTGTTGGCAAGGCTCGAAAAACTAAAATTATCCACCTTCCTCAATCCTCCAATATCTCGAGGTGTGCTATGAAAGTCGATTTCTTTACGGAAATGCACAATACGATACTGGGCTCCCTACTGAAGAAGGTGACAAGTTTGAAGAAGACAAGATTGTAGCATATGTAAATGGCAGAGACGTTGTGATTACAGCAAAGGTAATTCGAAAACATCTCAAACTTTCAAATAAGGGTCAAGCAAAAGTGACATTGGTACCACAAGACTTGGGCCAGTCTGGGCAATCATTGCCAAAGCGGCAAACCAGGATCCACAAAAGTCAAGCTGTCTCAGATCGAGTTGAAGCGACCTTTTAATGAGTTTAGTGCCCTAATTGGCAAAACCATTGAAGGAAAGTTGGGAGCAAATCATGCCATGACAGAAATCAGGATGCGGCTAATGGGAATCATTTATAACAAGCTACAATTTAATTGGGCAAAATACTTCTTTTTGAGAATCAAAGAACAAATCCAAGGTGAAGTAAAAAGCGTAAAAAGCGATAAAAGAGGAAAGACAATGAAAGGACAATGCAGGTGAAAAAGTCATACGGGATACAGTTGCACTATCTATTGCAATGTCTCAAAGTCCCCACTGTACAACTCAACAGACTGCATGAATCCAAAGTCATGTTTACTTATGTCAAACTACAAAAGAAGGCAAGAGAAGGAAAGAGGAAGAAATTCTCACACAATACCTCAGGACAAAGAAAGAAACAAAAAGTCCGGCGAAGTCTGGAAAAGACAGACTTTGGGAAATTAATCGATGAAGAAGAAGAATAGGCGGATTCTGATGAGGAAGCACAGCAAGAAGAAACAAATGCCAGTGAGGATGAACAGCATCCAAATGAAGAAAACACTGAAGACGATGAGGACTCTCCAGAAGAGGCTGTATAATTTATCTGCAAACGATATAAATGATCGAATTGCCGAATATCTTGAATGGAAGGAAGGGGATTCCAGACAACAACTTCAAGACACAGACCGCATGCTTGCTGAAGAAGCATGGTTATTTGATTTTCTGGGTATCACAACTCTTGTAGGAGTACTTGATGAATCCCCACTATGGGAATTGGTTGATGCAGCCAAGGCAAAGTTGCCCCAGACCTCTGGGGGACAAAGTGACGACTCAGATGATGGTGGAGATGATCATCGAGGATGATGGTGATGATCATGATGATGATGCTAATGATCATCATGATGATGATCTTGGCCAAGACAAAGAAGAGGACTCTCCCGCACGGATGCAATTGATGATACTACTCTCTTCGCACCTTTTGAAACCACAAGCTTACGGCAAGTCTACAACTCCAAAGAAAGACAATTACTCAACATTTGTCTGTCAATGTTCCAAACTAACGGCACAAACATTGTGGACACTGGTTATTCTTTGCCACCACTCACAAAGACCCCGGCACGAGAGATAGGGAGGCTGCGACTCAAGCAACTCCAAAGCATATACATCTACCCAAATTCTTGACGATTTGAGGCGGAGCGAGATGTTACTCAACATCAAAACAAGGGACAGCAAACAGAACGAACCAGCTAACACAAGGCACAAACTCTCTCAGCCGGCAACTGGCATTACAACTGAAACTTTTGAGAAAGCAAAGATATACTGTGGTGAAGAATTGAGCGACAAGCCATGTATCTCAGATCCATGACTTCAGCATTCAATGACAAAAGTTCCTCCATTGAACACAAGTTTCAAGCCATTGCAGAATATATTGATGCACAAAACATTGTGGTTCAACAACAGGGAAATCTGATGAAGCAGCTTAATATAAATATCACTAACAATCTTGCAGGGCTCAGACAGCACATTTCCCAAGAAAATGAATCAATGGCAGTGGCATTTGGCACTAAACTTCGTGGTGTAAATGAAAAACTGACTGATCATCACCACAGATTCACTTCCATTGAATCAAAGCTTGACTCTCTGATCGGCACAGCGCAGGCCACAAATAGCATCTTACTCCAGCAAAGGGAGGATGCTGCCAAAAAGGGGGAAAGTAAGGATAAGCCTGAACCTGAAGGATCAACTATCAAACCCCCTAATTTCACTGAAGAACAATTGAGAGCAAGAGACAGAGAAATAAGGATCAGAAATGAAGCAGAAGAGCAACAAAGAAGGATCAGAGAAGAAAGAGAAAAAGCCACAAAGGAACCCTGCATTGGATTTCCTCACCCTATGCAAAGAAGAGATGATGATAGAGACAGGTCCGGCAGACAGCAAAGGCCTGGATCCAGCCAGCAGAGAGGATCTGTCAGTCAACACAGACTCAGCACCAGAGGAAACACCAGCAGAGGCGGCGAAGGCGGCTCAAATATCTTGGTGAGCACAGAACTTACTTTGGTCACCAAAGCAAAGCGAGAATATGATGCGAGATGTCTTTGGACTATGTAAGAGAATTTTCAGAGTACATGAAGGACTTTATCCTCACTCCTCACAAGATGAAGCTTGGGTGATTGGCTAAACTATCAGGATGAAAGGATGAGAAGCGATATGGCCAAACTCTACAATGAAGTCAAAAGAGAATTTGCACTTCTCAAACGGACCAACAACAAACCAAGTTCAGCCATACCACTATCTCGCAAAGGACCGGAAGACTTGCCAATTTGAACAACAAGAAGATTTCAAATACATGGCAAGATTCTTCAATCCCATGGGAAAATGGAGAAGCAGAGAGCAGTGGGGTCTCTACAAAATTCTCAAATTTGAGACTCACACATTCTTGAGGCTAGGGAAAGACTTGAAAAATATTTTGGAGAACCTAAGGCCAATAAGACCATGCCCGATTTCAATAGACTTTTTGCCAAAAGAGTTTTTCAGGTGTATCTGAATACTGACTTTGGCTTCTTGGAAGTGGAAGTTTCAGAAATTGATTGGAAAGACATTGAAGAGGTTCGGACTACAAAGTTCAAAAGGTACAAGGCTGAATTAAGCAAAATGTAGTTTGTAATATGATTGAATAAATTTTTGGATCTTATTGCCCTTGATGGATGAATAAAATTGTTCATTGTTTATTATGAAAATCTTGATCACTTATGTTCGAGGCTTATGAGGGTTTTGGCATCATCAAAAAAAGGGGAAATTGTTAGGAACATTTTATTATGTTTTGATGATGGCCATACTAACTGTTATAGCAAGCCTTAAATAAGTTAGAATTCTCTGTATAAGTCTTTACTTTAGTCGACAAGTTGTATAAGTTAAGTCAGACAAGTATTGTACTAGTTGGTAGGATGGCAAAGCAAAGATGGATATTCGGCAGAGTGAAGCCCGACCAAGCACCAGCAGAGAAGTAATGAAGACTTTATGGTCGACTTATAACCAAGGAAGTCTATGATGACCTTGGATAAGTCTAAGTTATGTTTTAAATGATAAAACTCAAATGTTCAAATATGGTGTACACTGGTCTCACTCAAATCAAGGATCGGTGAAGTTCAAAGACTCTCCAAATACTAGAACAAAAAGTAAGCAGTGAATCGGTGAGTAAACTGACTTTCGCAAAAAGAAAACAAAACAAAGAAGAAGTAGCGGCTAAGTCGGTAGGCTCACTCGACCGTTCTAGAACGGCGAAGAGACACCTACAAGGCCAGAATTGATATACGATGAAGATTCAAAAGATCATGCATTAAATGCTCAAATCATTAAAGGACCAATCAAGGACGGATTATCTGCTATACGTTTGAAGAAAGAATCCGATCACCGAAATTAAGGAGAATACAATTAAAGGGAATCAAGAATAAAATCAAGGATTATTCCTCATTAATATAATAACGGACGGAATTTCAAAAACGAAGGTATTCAAGGCTATAAATAGAAGGCATTGACAGAAAAAGAAAAGAATGATAAAGAAAGAAAAATCTAGCTGAAACTCTGTCAATTTGAAAAACCGTCTCTCTGAAATTACAAGGATACATCTAGTGATCAACTCAGACTTAAAAGCTACAAAGTCATACTCAGAACTGAGGATTGATCAAGCAAGTGTGTGAATCACATTCACATCGATCAAGCAAATCGAATCGGAGGCAATCGAGAAGGAGTTGAATCTGTGATATTTGTTGAAGGATCTTGATCTTAAGGAGCAAGGAAGGAAGATTGAATCACTGAAGCTGCTGCAGTCAAGGAGTGATAGTCTTGTAGATTGTGAAGCTTGGGAAGCCAAGGACAATCATACTATTGTATCTGTGAAAACAATAGTGAATTCCTCCAATCATCACAGGAGAAGAGTGGATTAAGGGATTACACCACCTGAACCACTATAAGCCTTGTGTTAATTTAATTTACGCAATTTACTTTTCTGACATTCATTCAATTTGCATACATCATAATTTGCATCTGTGATGATCTAAACCGATTTGAAAACAATATAGTAAGAAGGGACTTATCCGCTGCCCAAAAGCTTTTAACTAGAAGAAGAAAAGTTTTTGAAACTCCACTATAGTCATTCACCCCCCCCTCTGACTATAGTTTCACCCTTCTCTGGGACCAACACATATCTATCAGTTTAACTGGGGATAAGACATACGGAAACTAAGTCTTATATTCAATTCATACCAATTCTTAAGTGGATTTAACTTATTCACTTTTAAACACACATTAGAAAAAGCTATTGCCCTCATAGCAGAATAGGACATTTCGAGATAATCCCCTACCTTACTCCAATCATAAGGCAGCTTCTTCTAACTGTCGTGAGCTTTTAGTCATCATAGTGGAATAGGACATACGTGGCATACCCTACCGCACTCAAATCATCGACTAGCTTTCGACACACACAATTAATTCAATTATTAACTCAACTTGCATTTGACAATAGACACTTTTTACTTATCACATTCAAACTTCTAGATATTCACAGTATAACATACTCGGAACTGAATACAAACTATCATAATTCTCGAGATATAAACGTGGCACTAAGCACATGACTTATAAGAAAATCAAAAATCACTAATCTAAAATGGGGTATAACTTTATAAGTTAGCTCGTCATTCACTATGGCTCGTGAAAAATAGCGTTGGGTGAAACATCTAACTTATCAAACATATGGTATAAAGCATAGATAACTATCAAAAATAACGAACACCGAATTGAATTGCCTACTCGGGACAAAACAAAAACAAAAGTGTCGAAAAATTTAAAAATTTAGCTCATTTTCATAGAAACAATACGTATTAAACAAATGATTATAGATACATAGTCGACCATTCCCCTCCCCCACACTTAAAAATCAACATGTCCTCACGTTTGCAGAGAAAGTAAAGAAAGAAGGAACTTAGTTGTTCTTGCGCGTAGAAAATCGAGATGTTGGTCGGGGCGGAGCATGAAAAGAAACAACGCCCGCAAAAGCGTCGGAAACAACATCAAACCGAACTCAACCGAGAGCTCGACAAAAACTAGATCGCACTACTCGAGAAAACCGAGAAATACCCGGGGAACAATGGGGTATAATATCGCAACAATGAAAAAGGTAATAAATCGAAATCGAATAGACAAAAGAACCATCGGTAAGCATACAAAAGCAGTGATCATAAAGTTGATACAAATCAAAAGCAGAATGTCGGGATGCCTTATGGCTTACATGATCCGTAAGCGTAAAACGCGAAAATGCAGGTATCATGAAAGTGCAACATGAAATCAGAAAAATAAGAGATAAAGCTCAAGAAAGGCCGGAGTAGGCGCGGCCGGAGGAGGAGGAAAGCGAGAATCGGCGCGATAGTAAGGTCGGTGGAGAGGTGCAGCGGCCGTGAGCGTCGTCGATGAAGGTGCGGTCGTGTAACCGGGCGATGCTTGATCCGATGAGGTCTCTCCTCCGCAACCTCCTCATCATCAGGCTCTTTCTCCGCCTAAAGCACATCGGCAATAACACCTTTCGATCACATCGGAAAAGAGCGAACTCCGTATCACTCTCCTTGAAAATCTGCATATCCCTCGGTTTCTTGCCCTCCACAATGCACTTCAGCACGTACATCATGTTCTTCTGCGTCTCCTGGATATCAGTCATCCAATCTCATAGAATGTTGGCCATGCTATACCGAGCCCTCTCTGCAGGAGATAAACTAGACAAGGAGGGAACCGGAGGTGGTGCCGAAGAAGAACCAGGCTCACGGGCTGCCTCAGTCTCACCCGTAGGCGGAACTTTCTCTCTTTGAATACCTCTCGGGTTCTTAGGCTTGTGATCCTGCCTATACTCCGGCACTCCGGCATCGATGCATATCTGATGAATCAAGTGGGGGACAATCAAGCTCCGCTTGTAATTTTTCTGACTAGACACCAACTCATCATATATCGCTTGTCCAACATCGACATTTAAATTGAAAACCAAAGCATACATCATCCCAAGATCGCCTATGTGAAAGTGCATCAAATTGTTCTTCGGCAATAAACGACTCTGGATGAAGCGGCAATAGACTCTCCAATCTTCAGACCATGCCGTAGTAACAATCTCCTTACGGTCTCCACCCGGTCTGAGCGTCCAAGCAACATCGGGGCAAACTTGTAATCGGAGCTCCTCCAAGGGATCCTGTCCCGAATCCTGTCTCCGCTTGATTTCCTCCTTATAGTCCAAGCCTTCAAATGCCTCCAACCCATACTGTGCATTAATCACTTGCGGTGTAAATGGAACCTTAACGCCTCGAACCATCACCACCCCCGTGTTGAAGTCGGTTTCCGAAAAATTAGCATAAAACTCCCTAACCAACGAATCATTAACCGGGGTAGTCGGTATCTTCATCAATTCCTCCCATTTCCTATCCTTCAACAACTTCACAAAAGCGGGATCCGCCTTTGTTTCTATCACCGCTCGATCAACCAACATATTCCTAGCAAAATAGTGTTTGGTGTAGACCTCGTGTGCTTTAGGATTTACGAACCGACGAGGCACAGGGATAGGCACAGCTGGTCTCATTTTATTTCGAGGTCTCTCAGTCCTAGGTTCAGCGTCAACTTCCCTAGCAACATTTTCAGCAGTTTCACCCCTAGACGGCTCACCACCTCGGGCATTCTTAGCAAACCGTGCCAAGGGCACATCATAATCAGTTTCAGACCCGGAGGTGGACTCGTCTCTTAAATCAGCTCTAGCTTGTTGTGAAGCCGTAGAGGGTTGCTCCCGGATTACTACACCTCGATTCGGATCAACTATGGGAGGGCCCAACTCTTTACGCTTCTTACCACTCTCCCTAGCCACACCCTTACCAAATTGTTTCTGAACTTCCTTCACCCGCACCATGATTTAAACCTTAAGGACCACAAACACTAAATCGTCCCAATTCACAACAAATGGTACCCGTTTAACATCCAAATCGGGATTTCAAGGCAACAAATCAACACCAACCACCACAACCATCACCACCACATCACCACAACACCATACAAGAAGAAAGAAAGAGCAACCCAAAAGAAAAACACAAAATGAGACAAATTTCTAGAAAATGAGCCGACCCAAAGATCGAACTCACAAAAACGTGAAAGAAACTGAGAAAAGTTGCTACAAACTTACCAAAGATGGTGAGTAGATGAAGATAATGCTTGCTAGATGTCCAAAACAACCCAATTTGTTCCCAAAAATCCGATTTTTTTTGTTGAACAAGGTCGGACTAGACAGGCGGCCGATTCTTCAAAAATATGGAATGTTGGGGAATTTGGCTTTGAAAATTGATGAGACGGTATCAAGGGCGTCCTATAGCACTTGAAATCGCCCAATTTGGTGTAGAATCGAGGGATTTAGGTTGAGAGGAGGGCAAGAGTCGGTTTCTCGCTTTTGAAAAATCGAGAAAAGTGAAGGTTCAAGAGTGCGGTGTATATATATAGACAGGGGTTGGACGCTCGTCCAACTCAGTGGACGGGCGTCTACTTGAAATCCGTATGAACTGGACGGGCGTCCATTGAAGTGGATGCTCGTCCAAGATCTAAAATCAAATACAGGATTGGAGGGAATTTGCCAGAGACGGGCGTCGGACCGTGTGGATGAACGTCTGGTTAAAAAGATGAATCTGAGATTGAAAGCTTTGTTTTCAGACGGGCATCAAAAACTTGGACGGGCGTCCATGAAAGCGAAGGTCGGACGGGCGTCCAGAAGTACCAGACGGTCGTCCAAGAAAAATGCAAAATTTTATAAAATTTTCATATAAAACAACTAAATGCGAAATTTTTATTAATGATAATTTAAAATTCAAAAGTACAAACGGAAATGCTATGAACATAAAAGAACTCGAAAATAAAACAAACACGAATAAAACAGTGGGTTGCCTCCCACCAAGAGCTTCCGTTTTACGTCGGGGCTCGACGAAACAAACCTAACTGACGCTAGTCTGCATAAATCTCGTCCCAATCCACCAAACGGATGAGACGACGAAGCATATCAATAGCAGGAGGGAAATCATAGTCGTCTTGTATGCCCCAGTCATCTCCAGCTACCTCTAAACCTCTAAAATGTGAAGCCTGTAGTACCAGCGCTAGATCTGTCAGCATAGGGTCATTTAGGACCGTATATGGACGTCTTATAGCTTCCTGTAGCTCCTCAGTAGTGAAGTCACTACCTCCCGAACAGCGGGGAACAATGAGAACATAGGTGATGGTCTTCGTACGGGTACTAAGCTCAAAATCTACGTGCAAGACTATAGTGCCTCCTGGTCCATCAGCTACTGTAATCAGTGGGATCCGACTAATGATGGGGAACTCCTCAAGAAGAACTCCGTAATCCATATCTAAAAAGCAAACTAACTGACAGATGTAAACAGAAAAACTTAGTCAACTAAGACTCAATTAAACTAAAACTTAAATAAATATAACACTAACAACATAACAGAATTTAACTAATATAATAAGGGATATCTAGGATGCCTCCTAGTAGTGCTTTTGGTTAATGTCGTTAGCTCGACACCGTTGAAGCTCAGCCTGGATCAGGCCATTTCACCTTTCTACCAGCCATTACTTCGTGTAAGCTCTCATCGATGAGTGGTGTGGCGGCGAAAGCAAACATCTTGCGCATGAGATTAATTCTCTCGGCGATTTTCCATACACGTTTAACCTTTCCCATGGTTAACTTCTTCCTTTGTAAATTCCTCGATGACGTTTAAGCTTTTGCTCCCTTTCATATTCCTCCATATCCCAACTACGGCTAGAACTTCTTACGATGGACCAAACGTGCCGTCATCCTCAGAAAACAAGTCAAGCGAAAACTCGTCAAACTCATCGACTTTAGGGGTGCTACACCCGAGGATATCGAGAAATTTAACAATCAAAGGATTTTCTTGAGGTGCACCTATATAGTGCTTGCACCTTTGACCATTAACTCGAAATGGTTTACTATAACCACGTAGTTCTAGAACGCCTCCAGGAATGATTTGGAGAATCTCAAAGGGACCGGACCAACGTGTCCTTAACTTCTCAGGGAACAAATGTAACCTGGAATTGTAAAGTAACACTTGCTCTCCAACTTGAAATTCTCTCTTCTTGATCTTTGCGTCATGAAGGAGTTTCATTTTGTCCTTACTGATCCTGGCACTTTCGTAAGCCTGAAGTCTAAACTCGTCCAACTCATGCAACTGCTGCAGTCGGTGTTTGCCACATGATTGGGAATCGAAGTTAAGAAACTTTGTAGCCCAATAAGCTCAGCGTGCTCTAACTCAAGCGGCAAGTGGCACGATTTACCATAAACTATCTCGGTAGGGTGATGTACCCATGGGGGTCTTATAGGCGATTCGATATGCCCATAGTACATCATCCAACTTTAGACTCAGTCTTTTCTATGATGTATTTCTTTGTTTTTTCCAGGATCTTCTTCAAGCTCGTTGTTTCGCTCAACTCGACCACTAGTCATCGGATGATATGGTGTGCCGTTTTGTAGACGAACACCATACTTCTCGAGGACTTTTTCCAAAGGTCGGTTACAAAAGTCGTCCCTTCATCACTAATCAGGCACGTGGACATCCAAACCTCACAAAGATATTCTTCTTTAGAAAATTCATGACCGCTTTATGATCATTGCAAGGAGTGGCTATTGCCTCCACCCATTTCGATACATAGTCTACGCAGACTAAGATGTATTTATTCCCACAGGAAGATGGGAATGGACCCATAAAGTCAATCCCCCATACATCAAAAACTTCGCATTCAAGAATGGGTTTCAATGGCATGTCAAACCGCCTTGTTAGAGTACCGGTTCTTTGGCACCTATCACAAGCTTTACAGAAAGCTTCCGTGTCCTTAAAGATCGTTGGCCAGTAGAAACCGGACTGGAAGATCTTCACAACCGTTTTCCAAGGACCAAAGTGACCACTGTGGGTCCACTATGGCATTGCTCGATTATATCGCGGTGCTCGATTCAGAACACACCTTCTTAGCAAACCATCTTTTCTGATTTTGAAGAGGTAAGGTTCATCCCAAGCGAAAGATTTCATATCGGAGAGGAACTTCTTCTTCTCTTGATAAGACATTTTGTGGTCAAGATATTGGGAATGAAGGTAGTTGACGATGGAGGAATACCATGGGACGCGTCTGAGCGCAACCATCAATAAGCATGATGTTTTCTAGAGGAAAGTAAAGATCTATATCATCAGGATCACCCTTTTCCTCGGTTAACATCCTAGAAACATGATCACCACTACGTTTAACGCCCCTTTTTGTCTTTAATGTGGACATCGAACTCTTGTAGGATCAGTATCCAACGTAGTAGGCGCGGTTTAGCTTCTTTCTTGGTCATGAGATAGCGCAGCGCAGCGTGGTCAGTCCATACAGTGACTACGGCACCTAACAAGTAACTACGGAATTTGTCCATGGCGAATACCACAGCCAACAATTCCTTTTCAGTTGTCGTGTAGTTAACTTGTGCGGGGCTCAGTGTGTGACTGGCATAATAGATAGGCTGGAATTTTCCTTCGATCCTTTGGCCTAAAACTGCACCAACTGCATAGTTGGATGCATCGCACATAAACTCGAAGGTAGGTTCGATCAAAGCGATATAAAAGCTGAGCGGAGATTAATCGACTCTTAAGCTCCTCAAACGCTTGCTTGCGGCTATCATCATCAAAGCGAATGTAACGTCTTCCTTAAGTAAGGTAGACAGGGGCTTGGCGATCTTTGAAAATTCCTGAATGAATCTCTTATAGAAGCCGACATGTCCGAGAAAACCTCTGACTTCGCGAACGTTCTTAGGATAACTCATCTTTTCGATAGCTTCCACCTTAGCCCTATCTACCTCGATACCTTTGGACGACACTTTGTGGCCAAGAACTATTCTTTCATCTACCATGAAATGGCACTTCTCCCAATTGAGTACTAAGTTCTTTTCCACACATCTAGATAACACCTGATCAAGATTAGCGAGGCAATCATCGAAGGATTGACCGAAGACCGAAAAATCGTCCATGAAAATCTCCATACACTTTTCGACTAGCCCGTCAAAGATAGCCATGATACACCTTTGAAAGGTGGCTGGGGCACTACAGAGACCAAATGGCATTCGCCTGTAAGCGAATGTACCATAAGGGCTGAAAGTGGTCTTCTCTTGGTCAATAGGATCGATGGGTATCTCGGAAGTATCCACGAATATCCATCCAGAAATAGTAAAATGCGTGCCCCGCCAGACGGTCAAGCATCTGGTCAATGAAAGGAAGGGAAATGATCTTTCATTGTGACCTCATTGAGTTTTCTATAGTCAATACCGGACTCTATAGCCTGTAACGAGCCTCAATGCTATCTCTTCTCCTTTCTCGTTCTTCTCAATAGTAATCCCTCCTTTTTGGGGACTACTTGAGTAGGGGATACCCATTCCTCGTCGTGATGATGGCGTATATGACACCCATATCTAGAAGTTTGATGATCTCCTTCTTGACTACTTCTTGCATGTGAGGTTAAGCCTCCTTTGGGGTCTGTCTTACACATTTAGCACCCTCACTAGTCTTGATCTTGTGCATGCAGATGTCAGGAGATATTCCTCGGATATCACCCACCTGCCATCCAAAGGCTCTTTCGTTTTTTCGCAAGACGATTAACAGTTTCAGCTCTTCTATTCGAGATAGCTTGGCAGATATGATCAAGGGAAGCTTGTCACCCTCACGTAGGAACACATACTTAAGATGTTTAGGCAACGGCTTCAGAACTAGATCTGCGGGGGGGTCCTCTAAACTCGATTTAAGCCCTCCACTTTTCAACTCAGCATTGCTGAGCTTACTTAGTGGCTCCACTGCCAAAGCTTCTTCTCTTAATAACTCATCCTCAAAGTCAATTCTCAGAACACTCCCGGTTTCCAATCCCGTCGGCGCGGCATTGGTCACCGTAGTGCCACTCATCACGACACACACGATCGTGGCGGTAATATCCAACATCCCACAATGTAAAAATAACATCCACCATTCATTATTAAAAATGTTAAAGTGCGTACAATATCCGAAGAAAATGAAAAATACGCGGAACGTAATTAAAAATCTTAAATATTTAACATCCAACAAAATGAAAAACGTGTGAGCGGTGACTACGTGGCTCTCAATTTCCCGCACCATCCCAAAGAACAAGCAATCATCCAAAGACATACCGCTAAGAATGCTCCCCATAAATGGATCATAGCAGGTTAAACAAAAGTAAAACCGTCAACTATAAAGTTGAGTAAGAATAAATCTAATATCACGAGAACGAAAGTTAACAAGCAAATTAAGGAAACTTCTCTACAGGCATCAACCATCACATAACAAATACGACCAAACGATAATCGATACGACCATTCCATAGAAGATATGAAACACCACAATCCATCTATACCTAAAGGTCCCGAATGTGCACATTCCTGGGGTCATCCAATGGTACCATTATTAAAATGGTCCACACGCATTGGGGTGCAAGGATTTCCTCTCCGGGTTATCGGATTCGAGATACCCTATCCGCCCGACATTACATACATGCGCAACTCCCCAAATACGGAAGGTCATTAAAGTCGTAAGGCAATTCCACTCCCGGATACCCGGCCGGTAGCTACCCTATCCGGGCCCAACCACTACGGGTTTCTGAACATTCAATGCCTCAAAAAAATCAGGTTCCACAATGATAACACCATCAAAACCCAACTCACAAAGCATGTTAATAAGATTTAACAATAACTAACACAGAAATAAGGACACTTAAGTGGACGCCCGTTTAAAAGGTTGGACGCCCGTTTGGATAACCGAACGCCCGTCCAAAACTCGGACGCCCGTCCACTCAAGGCCAGACGCCCGTCCACCAAAAGTTTCTACATCTTGAATCAATTTTAACTCTTGGACGCCCGTCCGGCCTAGTCCGACGCCCGTCCACTAGAAATCGTTACATCTCGAATCAAAAATCATTTTTCCAGACGCCCGTCTGTAACCCGGACGTCCGTCTGAACCAAAACCAAAGCTGGACGCCCGTCCACTCAAGGCAGACGCCCGTCCAACCTGGGTTTCAACTAAAACCCTAAAATCTTCAACACGATTTCACCTCGATCCTTCAACACAAAACCAAAGAAACAAAGACAAACAAACACATAATTCCTTTCCTAATGAAGTACCATAACATCATAGGCTTTAAAACAAAGCAACAACACACCAAATTGGATGTTTAACATCCCCAAAACTCCACAAACGAACGCAACGCCTTCAATAAAACATTGACAAAGACTATACTACGAAACATGACAAAGATTATACCCCAAAACACATTAGAAGAAAAACCCCAAATTACATTCAATAACCTTCCGAACAACAACACCAAACATCCCCGAACCATACACCACCCTACGAGTCACTTAAAACTTCCTTTTCAATCCAAACGAAGACACAACTATAGAAATATTCGCACTAGCCGGTTGTGCTGCGTTTCTTGAAAGCCTTGCTAACGAGTTAGAATCGCTCTTCCACGAAGCCGAATTTATATCTATGGATAGAAGGAAGGAAAAATCACAACACAAATCTAATGAATCAAAAGCCCCTAAATTTGAAACCACTCCTCCATACGCATAAGTGGATCGGCCATGGCCTTGGCCGCCGATCGTCATACTCGAATTGTAGGAAAGATGAAGCTTACCAACGACGACGATCATTTGAAAATCCTCAACACCAAGGAGAAATCTTTCTCTTATTCCTTACAAAAAAGGCGGCAAGGGTGGGGGTCTTAGGGTTTCACTTTTTTTTTTTTTTTTTTTTTTTTTTGGAGAAATAAGGAAGGAAAAGAAGAATAAAAGAAAACCCCTTTTAATTGCCCTTTTAATTGCACAAAATAATTAAAATCCTTTTAATTATTAACTAATCCTTCCATTTAATTAAAAAAATCACATAATTTCCAAAATTTAACTAATCATACTAATTAATTAGGAAGTCAAAATTTGGGATATTACAATTTGCTAACCGATCTAGATTAACCACACCATGACTATTCAGATTATCGATCAATCGCTCATATTCCACCTCCACTGGCCTTGACTTGCTCGTCTGCAGTCATTGAAGTCGATGAATTGACTCCTCAATGGAAAAGCCGGTTGGAGAACCAGAGGGTACTTGAATAGATTTAGAGACACTATAGCTCACCTCCCGGTCACCAACTCGAATAGTTACTTGCCCACCATCACAATCGATGAGGGCTCTAGTCAGTAGAAAGGAAGGGTCTTCCAAGAATCAGGGAACATCCTCACCTTTCTCCATATCTAAGACGTATCAGATCAGTCAGGCGGGAAGGTAATCCTATCAATTTGAACTAATACGTCTTTCAGGATCCCTGAAGCTTTCTTGGAAGATCTATCGGCGAACTGAAGGTTCTTGGTGGTGGGTTCTAGAAGATCTTGTAAACCAAGCTGATTGCAAACAAACAACGGCATCAAGTCGATGGATGCCCCAGTGTCACATAAAGAATTTGGGAAGACTAGGCCTCCCATCCGCAATGTGAGCACAAACTTACTGGTCACCCCTATTGATTGGTAAGTCTTGATAATTGACCATTGAGCGATCCTCACCAATTGCTCGATCCATGTCCGCTAACTTCTTTTAGAAGAAACAACATCTTTGATAAACTTGGTATACTTAGGCATTTCAACCAAAACTTCGAGAGTGGAAGATTAACTGAGTATTTTTGCCAAGTTAAGCACCTTTTCGTACTTCTTATCTTCATGCAAGGGAAAGTTGCTTTTTCTAGGTGGAAATGGAAGCTTTTAAGGTCACTCTCGTAAAAGACTTTCTTTGAGGATGCACTTACGGCCTTGTCTTCCAGATCTTTCCACCTCACCACTTTTTCGGACTTCTTATTAGTCGAGGATCACCACCGACTCTCAACCGAATCTTTTTTTCATAGGGTCTGACCACCGAGGTGTTTCAACTCTTTCATTTCTCGGGAATCACCACCCGAGTATTCTCTTGCGCAGACGAGGGGATAATGGGTGCTCAACTTCCCCTCCCTGCACCATCATTGGTAGGAGGGGCTAGTGGTTTCCTGGAAGCCGGGGACCACTCGGTGAGTGCCACACACTTAAATTCATCGACTTGGCCTCCTCTTTACCGTATTGCATTGTAGGCACGAGGTCGAAGACATTGGTCGTTGCTTATATCGGCTGAGCAACTGACCGCCTTTTGGATTCTTTTCCGTAAAGTCGGGCAGGCAATTGGTCCCGACGGTCTGAAGCTAAGCGCTCCACCATTGCCCGATTTGCCTCTCAAGACTTTTCATCATCCTGCTTTGCTCCTCCCGAAATGAATTCCATTCGGCTTTTATATCATTTGAGTGGGAGGGGCCTTGAGAGTTTTGGAAGTTCTGGGGAGATGGCTGGCTAGGCCGAGTTTGAAACTGAGAATTAGAATTGGCAGGCCAACTCTGATTGAACCTTTGCTGTGGATTCGAAAAATTGGAGTTCTGGTTCTGATTGAACCCAGGGTTTCGATTAAAGCTCTGATTTTGAAAATTCGAATTGGGGTTGAAATTTGGATTCTGATGAAAACCCTGGTTTTGAAAATTACTCGCCGAGTATTGATTATTAAATCTCGATTGGGTGGCCAGAAAGCATTAATTTCAAAGATTACGCCCAATCATGGGATGAAGCGGCGATGTGTTCCGGATCATCACATACTTGGCATGTGATTGGATTATCTTATCCATTATTATGAAAAAGCATTGACTTGATGAGCGAGAGGGGACTGAAATTGACACCTGGCGGACATGTGACGGTCTGATAGCAATTTTCACAGTACATAACTTGAGAGTTCTGTAAAAGTGAAAGAGCCTGATAACTCGGATTGGGACAATTTCGAGATTTGTCATTTGAGAATTTGCCACCTGCTTTTGCAGCATGGCAATGAGATTTTGAACATTCACCTCTTCAACCTTAGGAGGAGGAGGAGGTGCCTGTATTGCTTGATAGGAGGGGGCATAATTGTATTTGGCAATGTCCTCGAACAATGCCCACCCCTCATCAGCGTCTTCTTTTCGTAAACACCCCACGGATGAGGCTGCTGACCATGCCTTTAGCAAGCTCGGTCAAACCACTGAAAAAAGTATTGACTTGCCTCTCCAAAGGCAAGCCATGGTTGGGACATTTACGCAAAAGAGACTTAAACCTTTTCCATGCCTCGAAGAAAGATTCATTTTCCTTCTGATAGAATGTGAAAATTTCATTGAGATAATCGGAAATTTTGTCTTTGAAGGGGAAAATATTGACTTAGAAATTCTTTTTCAAGTCCGCCCGAGTAGTGATGGATTCGAAGGGAGAGAGTGATACCACTCCCAGCCTCTCCTTTAGAGAGAAGGAAACGATTTAAGCTTGATCGCATCCTCACTTACTCCTTGGATGCGGGTGGTACCGCATATCTCTAAGAACGCATGTAAGTGGGTATATGGATTTTCGAGACAGTAGCCATGAAAAATTGATGCATTTCGCATCATCCGGATGAGTCCGGCTTGAGTTCGAATGTGTGAGCTGTAATGGCGGGCAAGACTATAGCGGGTTGATGATGGATCGCACTAGGCATGGCGTAGTCTGCCAACGTACGTCGATCTTCTGCCGCCATTATTACTATTTCTTCGATCTTTTTTATCAAATTCCGTTCAATATCTTGATCGGCTGAACTTCCTTCGTCCGAAGGATCGGTAAAACGAAGTTTCCGCCTATTTGGTCGGACTATGATCCGCTCGAGGTCAGGTGAAAAGAGTAATGGTCCTTTCTGACTTCGAGTTTGCATAAACCGAAACCCAACTCAAGGTATTGAACCTAAAAACTAAAGAAATTAAAACCTTAACTAAAAGATTAAAAGCCTAAGAGAGGAAAAGAAAAGAGAGGAAGAAAGGAAATAAAATTTTTTAAGAAAGGAAGGGTCAGACGGACGTCCAGATATTTGGACGGGCGTCTGCCCAAAATTTGGACTGGACGGGCGTTTGGATGTCCAATATATTTTTTTTTTGCCCAGACGAGCGTTCAAAATCTTTGGACGCTCGTCTAAGTTGAAAAATTGATACAGAGATGATATTTTTCCAGTGGACGGGCGTTTGATGAACCAGACGCCCGTTCGGTAGCGGGAAAAAAAATAAGAACAGAAGCAGAAAATTGCAGAGACAGATAGAGGAGATGAAAAACTAATCACAAAACCTTAAACCATAAATTTAAAACCCTAATATCCTAATAACCTAGACAATTATTAACTAAAAACAGGAAAACTAAAAACAAAAAAAACTAGGCAACCTGTCCGGTTCCCGACAATGGCGCCAAAAACTTGTCATGGATTTTATTAACACAACATAAACAAGTAATAATCCGGTTTACCTCAAGTATAAGGATCGCAGTATAGAGGCTATGCCGGGTCGATCTTACGGGGAACTGGAATGTTGTTAATCCTAGCTTTTGTTTTAACTAACTATGTCACGAAAACTAAACAAGGAATTATACTAAACAAATATGCGTAAAACTAAACTAGCAGAGAGGTGAACACCAATGCTAGAAAGATACGGGTAACGAACTTATTAACTAAACTAAACTACGTGCAAAAAGTAAACTAAATTAAAGCTAAACAAAACTCAAGTTGCAAGGATTTAAAATCAAATTATAAAAGGCAGACGCGGATTGATCCATCTATCAACATGTATTGATCTCCTATCTCGATTATATGTGGTATTTATCTAGGTTGTGATTCACCTTACCTAAACATGAACCCTAATTCCTTAGGTAATTCATCTTTTAACCTAGTATCTTCCAATGCTAGATTAACGCGTTTTAAAATCGAAGGTGTCAACTTTTACGTTTAAATCTAGTGATTAGACTTATTAACTTCCGTTATTATAAATCTAAGGACTATTCTTATCTATGGTGATCTAAAGGTTAATCATGACTTCCATCAATCATAAACATAATCATACATTCAAATCTTCCGATATAAACGCAATTAAACATGGATAAACATAAATAAGAAACAACCTTAATAAATCACTCACAGTATAATCGAAACACAGAAATCAATCCAAGTTGATGGCTTCACAATTCTCGTTTGAAAGAAGCTTTAGCTCCTGAGCATCCTCAGCAACTCAGTTTTGCAG
This sequence comes from Gentiana macrophylla, assembly GCA_026214975.1. Classification (NCBI taxonomy): domain Eukaryota; kingdom Viridiplantae; phylum Streptophyta; class Magnoliopsida; order Gentianales; family Gentianaceae; genus Gentiana; species Gentiana macrophylla. The sequence goes on from CM047810.1 coordinate 63,413,759, forward strand.
AAAAAGAACATAAAAACTGCTCTAAACTAATCTAATTTAAAGTTGCAGAAAAGTGAAAGGAAAGAAGTAAAACTGCAGCCTTAGCCGCCCCTAGGGTTTAGGGTTTGTATAATGTCGAATTGTCGTTTTTATGTGTGAAAATAGGCAGGTATTTATAGAGGTTAAAGTCGGTTCATTTGAGTCGGCGGACGGACGAGCGTTCGGGCCTGGTGGATGCTCGTTCACTTCCTTGAACTCTCTTGAGACGCTTCGTCCGTCCTCGTTCAAACTCTCGATCTCTTTTGGCACCTTGGACTCTCGTTTCGACATTTCAGACGCCCGTTTGATCTGGACGGAGTATGGAGTGAGTATAGACGCTCGTTCAGGGTGACTTGAAGGTGATTTCTTCATATTTATCTCTTTTTCTTCACTCCACTTGATCATTATCTCTTTCTTCAATCACTTAGCTCGAATTTTAATTTCTTTAAATCATCATTTGAGCCTTATAATTGCACCTATAACACATGGAAAAATCATCAAAATGTAATAAAGTCCACATAATCATAATTTCACCATAAAACCACATGATTATATCAATATTGCGATTAAGTCTTTAAAAACATCGTTTGCTCAATATTTCAATATAAGACCTATTTATTAAGCAAATTATACAATTAAGAGGGAAAATATCATAAAATATACTCTTAAAAACCATAGAATTTCACCCTTAACAATCATCTTATCATTGCTTCCAATAATAAGCATGTCATCAACGTAAAGACACAAAATGACAAAGCCATCTTTTGTTTCTTTCATGTAAATGCATTTATCACATTCATTGGTTTTGAAACCCTTTTCAAGCATAACATGATCAAATTTCTCATGCCATTGTTTTGGTGCTTGTTTTAAGCCATACAAAGACTTAACTAATTTACACACTTTCTTATCTTGTCATGGGCTAGAAAAACCCTCAGGTTGTTCCATGTAGATTTCTTCATCTAAATCTCCATTTAAGAAAGCTGATTTTACATCCATCTGGTGTACTTGTAACTTACGCAAAGCGGCTATAGCAAGTACCATCCTAATGGATGTTATTCTCGTTACTGGAGAATATGTATCAAAATAGTCAAGACATTCTTTTTGACTGTAACATTTTATTACCAGTCTGGCTTTATGTTTATCAATAGATCCATCAGGTTTCATTTTCCTTTTAAAGATCCATTTGGATCCTAGTGGTTTACATCCTGGAGGTAGATCAACTAATTCCCATGTATGATTTTGCAATATAGAATTTATTTCACTATTTATTGCTTCTTTCCACATTGGACCTTCAGAAGAAGTTGTCGCCTCCTTGAAATTTTGAGGATCTGTCTCTATCATTTATGTGATAAAATCTTTACCAAAAGATTTTTCAGTCCTTGACCTTTTACTTCTTCTTGGCTCAACATCAGTTGGCTCTTCCTCATTCACTTGTTCAGAAGGGTGATCCTGAACATGAACACGTTTTAATGAACTAGGTTCATTTGTTTTAGCCGGGAATACATTCTCAAAGAATGATGCATTTCTTGATTCCATTATCGTATTTTTGTGTATTTCAGGATTATCTGATTTATACACAAGAAACCGATAAGCACTACTAGTGTGTGCATATCCAACGAATATACAATCAACAGTTTTTGATCCTATCTTTACTACTTTGGGTGTAGGTATGAGCACTTTTTCAAGGCACCCCCACACTCGCAAGTATTTGTAGGATGGAGGTTTACCCTTCCATAGTTCATAAGGAGTTTTCTCTTGTTTCTTTCGGGGTATCTTATTCAAAAGATAATTTCTAGATAGGATAGCTTCCCCCCCCCACAAGTTTTGTGACACTCCTGAACTTAACAACATTGAATTCATCATTTCTTTCAATGTTCGATTTTTCCTCTCAGCCACCCCGTTTGATTGTGGAGACCAAGGTGCAGTTATTTCATGTATAATCCCATGTTCACCACAAAAGTCATTGAGTGGTGCCAAGTATTCACCACATCTATCACTTCGGAGTGTTTTGATCTTTTCCCATGTTGATTTTCAACTTCTTTTGTGAATAGAATACATTTATTTATCGCTTCATATTTCCCTTTTAACAAGTATACATAGCAATACTTAGTGCAGTCATCGATAAAGGTAATAAAATAATTATTTCCACCTCTCGATTGCACAAATAAGATCACACACGTCGTTATGTATCAAGTCGAGTGGTTGCGTATTTCTTTCAACATTTTGAAAAGGCGCTCTTGTTAATTTTGCTTCAACACAAGTTTCACACTTATGTTCCTTATCAATATCGAATTTGGGGATAAGTTTTAGATTTATTAATCTACGCAGGGAATCGTAATTAACATGTCCTAGTCTACCATGCCATAAGGAAGGAGGCTCAACCAAGTAAGCAGAACCGGAAATATTATTATTAATATTGTTTGGCTTAATAGCATTACATTCAGCTTCACCATGCCATTACATGCACACCCCTTACCGACATACATACCACTCTTAGTCAAAGTAAACTTGTCGGACTCTAATACAAGATGGTAGCCATTTTTATTCAATAGCACTCCAGACACCAGATTCTTACGCATATCTGGGACATATAGCACATTCTTCAGAGTCAGATGCTTGTCAGAAGTCATCTTGAGAATTACTTCACCTTTTCCATCTATAGCAGAAGTAGCCGAGTTTCCCATGAATAAAGTCTCATTCTCTTGAGCTGGCTCGAACTTAGTAAACACATCCCTGTTGGAGCACACATGCTTTGTAGCTCCTGTGTCTACCCACCATTCTCTTGGATTTGAATCCACCATGTTCACCTATGACACAACAGCACAAAGATCAATATCTTCCATGCCTTGAACAATTTTTGCTTCAGAAACCTTCTTCTTTGGCAGCTTGCAGTCAACAGATTTGTGACCAATCTTGTTACAATTAAAACATTTTCCTTGGAACTTAGGTTTGATATGCCACCTTTCGGTCCCGACTTAGACCCTTTCACAAATTTGTTCTTCTTCTTTGATTTTTGGCCATGCTCCACCATATTAGCTCTTGGAAAATTATCAAAATTGTTTCCTCTTTTATCAGACTTCTATTGTCATCTTCAATACGAAGCCTAACAACAAGATCTTCCATGCTCATCTCCTTTCGCTTATGCTTAAGGTAATTCTTGAAATCTTTCCAACCGTTAGGTAATTTTTCAATTACACATGCGACTTGAAAAGTCTCACTAAGCTCTATTTTTCAGCTTGAATTTCATGAAGAATCAACTGAAATTCTTCCACCTGTTCCATGAGTGGTCTAGAATCCAACATCTTGTATTCCAAGAACCCGCCAACTACAAATTTCTTTGTACCTGCATCTTCAGTTCTATATTTCTTATCTAATGCATCCCACAATTCTTTTGCATTCTTTTTCTCACAATATACATCATACTATGAGTCAACTAAACAATTCATTATATAATGTCTACAAAGATAATCAGATTGTTTCCATTCATAAATTGCGAACATAAAATCTTGGTTTGGCTCTCCTTCAGTTGTTGGTGGATCCTCAGTCAGGAATTTAGCCAAACGCAATGTTGTGAGATAAAACATCATCTTTTGTTGCTATCTTTTAAAATTCAGCCCATTGAATTTTTCAGGCCTCTCATGCTGATTCAGAGGAGCAACAACTCGATTCGGCACATGCTGGACCAAAGCTTGAGTCTGATCATCAGCCCCTTTTTGCCCTTCACTGGTTGCCATTTCTGAAATTTAACACACAAGGATAACATTCCTTTCAATACTGTATAGAACGTTTGTGAACCGAACTATACTAACTAATAATCAGTTTATGGAGGTAGAGAAGGCACCACCTAATGAGGTGGCGCAAGTCCCTGCTCCAAACACAGTAGCACCTTGAAGATCCACCAGGGAACGCCATGAACCCGAAAGGTACACAGGCGTATACCTCATGGAAGATAAGGACCTTAAAACTTACGTGGAGGTGCTAATGAGGCCTGACAAAGAGAAATGGCTAGAAGCCATGAATTCGGAAATGGAGTCCATAAAAGACAACCAAGTTTGGAACTTAGTTGATCCACCTGAAGGTTTAGTTCCTATAGGGTGTAAATGGGTCTTTAAGAGAAAGACCGACATGGATGGTAACGTAGTCACTTAGAAGGCTAGGTTGGTGGCAAAAGGTCATAAGCAAAGACAAGGTATTGACTATGATGAAAACTTTTCGCCCGTTGCCATGTTAAGTCCAATACAATTCTGCTTGCTATTGCAGCATACCATGATTACAAAATCTCATAGATGGATGTGAAAACAGCTTTACTTAACGGGAATGTGTCTGAGGAGGTGTACATGACACAACCTGAGGGTTTCACAATCAATGACGCCGGGATGGTGTGCAAGTTGCAAAGGCCTATTTATGGACTGAAGCAAGCTTCTCGGAGTTGGAATCTTCACTTTGATGAGACAATCAAACAGTTTAATTTTATCTAGAATGAAGATGAGCCCTGTGTTTACAAGAAGGTTAGTGGGAGTGCAGTCGTTTTCTTGTGCTTTATATAGACGACATACTGCTGATAGGGAACGATGTACCCATTTTACAGTCGGTTAAGGTTTGGTTATACAAGAACTTCTCTTTGAAGGACTTGGGAGAAGCACCTTATATTTTGGGGATTAAGATCTACAGAGATAGGTCTAAGAGGTTGCTTGGTTTGTTACAATCCACCTATAGAGACAAGATGCTGAAAAGATTCAACATGGAGCAATCCAAGAGAGGATTGCTGACCATGTCACATGGGGTCTATTTGTCAAAGAAAATGTGTCCTAAGACAGAGGAGGAAAGAGCACGCATGTCTAATATGCCTTATGCTTCCGCTATAGGGTATATCATATATGCCATGTTGTGCACAAGACCAGATGTCTCGTACCCTCTTAGTATGACTAGTAGGTACCAGGAGAATCCAGGTGATGGTCACTGGGTTGCTATCAAGAATATCCTCAAGTACATGAAACGTACTAGGGATATGTTCTTAGTCTTTGGGAACGATAATTTGGTATTACGAGGTTATACAGATGCTAGTTTTCAAAGTGACGTGGATGACTTTAAGTCACAATCTGGATTTGTTTTCACGCTTAACGGCGGAGCAGTGAGTTGGAAGAGTTATAAGCAGGAGACTACTGTGGATTCTACAACGGAAGCCGAGTACATAGCAGTCTCGGAGGCGGCAAAGGAAGTAGTTTGGATGAATAAGTTCATTATTGAACTTGGTGTGGTTCCCTCCATTGAAGGTCCAGTTCCATTGTATTGTGACAATAATGGGGCAATTGCTCAGTCAAAGGAACCAAGGTCTCATCAGAAGTCCAAACATGTATTACGGCGTTAACCATGGCTTTGTCGCAAGATAAACATGAGAAACATGTTCACATGTATGGGCTTAGGCATATAGGTGATTGGATTTAGGCCTAGTGGGAGATTGTTGAATAGGTGTCTTATACCCAATTGGGTTGGACCGGATCCGACCGGGTAGGGTCAGTTACAGTCTATTTAAGTTCATGTAATAACTTTATTATGAGTAACAAAAGAACTTTTGTTATTATATACTTTGTTTATTTATTAGACCAATTTGTGATTTTGAGTATACGATAACGCCCTTAGTATTAAACTGTGATAGAGAAACCATGATATTGATTATGGTTGATGAGATCTCTAATCACTTTAACAAGTTTGATACTTAAATGTCTCTAGGCTGATGTACTGTTAAGAGGGGCTTTGACAGTGCGTACGTGCTAGCATGTATTAGATGTCTTCTGTCTTTAAGGACATGGATAGATCTCGTCTATCGAAGTGTAGAGACACTTGGACTGTACGTGGACGTGTATTAGAGAATGAGTACGTTAGACCGACCCACTTACACTGTTAAGTGTTAGAGTATGTGACGGTTGTAATTATCCTTAGGACCGGAGTCTAGATGGCATCACGGTGTGGATTGTCATTCTTTGACACTATTGAGGTTTCCCCTAACCATGGGCCGATCATGTGGTAGTGATCGGGTATAAGACCGAGGCATGCAGAGTATACATGTTAAGTCATTTGAGAATCGCGTACCCTAAGAGTAGGAGTGAATATCCGAAAGGGCCTTCTCATAAGGAATGTCTAGTTCTCGTGAATCTTTGCAAAGTGGGAGTAAATGAGTTATTCCGAGAGAGCTGAATATCTAGATTATGGGATACGATCAAGTTACGATCATATGGATATTACTACTGCGTTAGGATTCTATTTACACGCTAACGTAGCACATGAAATGTAGTAGTCATTGCGTATTGACTCTTCCGATGATTGGGGGTCATGGACGTGTTACTAGACACCATCCATGATCATTAGAGGTGAAGGGTATTTTTGTAAATTGCACCTTATGTCTACGGCCAACATATTCGAAAGCCTATCGGGTCACACACATATGAATGTCGAGTCGGATTAAAATGTGGTTATAGTTGATAACCAAATAAGGAAAGTTTTATCTCAAGACTATAAATGTTATAGTAGTAAATTGAAATGGTGGTATTTATTTATTATGAATAAATTTAAATACAAGATATTAATTATATTATTAATTAACGAATATTTCGGAAGCCAATTTATGGCTAAAGGTGGCGCAATTCATTAGTGTATCTTTGGATTGTGCAATTTAATTAATAAGATTACCATAATATTAATATTAGATATTAATTGATTTTGGAAAAATAGATTTATGGTAATAAGATAAATATAGTCAATATAAGATATTGACAAAATATTGGAAAATTTTAATATAAGATATTGAGTATTAATGAAATAAATCAATCAAAGATATTTTTCATATTTTATTAGGAAAAAGTTTTCTTTCTCCTTACTCTACTCAAGACTTGTTCCCGGAGGATTTTTGAGAGGCTTGGGGCGCCACCTACTATATATAAAGGAGGGGTTGGCTAGCTCCTTTACACACCATTATTCCAAGAGCTAATTGTTCTTGAGGAAAATAGTGAGCTACTTTGTGAGAGTTTTGTGAGAAAGAAAAGGTCAACCTAACAGTCGAGTTTTTCTAGTAGCAATCCGGGGAGGATTTCGGCATGGCGTTTATGTGGATAACTGATAGAGACCGGACACTTGGACGGCTTAGGCGCATCTACTTCTACCGGACGGTCAAAGCTTTGATGTATATAGATCATAGAGGTATTATCTTTGTCCTCCTCTTATATGTTTATTGCTTAAACGAAGTTGATCCTTGGATCGGAAATCAAATTTTAATTTTCCGCTGCGCTACTCGTTTGATTTCCTAACACAACCATGGACCTTGAAGTAAAGATACTCAAGGAGTTACTATCTGATTTAATCAGACCACATCCAACATTGGTTGTTTTGGGTTACACTGATAAATGCTACTATACTATATCAGAATATCAATCCACTTAAATGCAGTGGGAGTATGGTTTAACCATTGATCCATTGTGATTATGCAGACTTAGCAGTCTGCTGGGGGTAATTAATAACATATGGTCTTTTTGGAAGGGCTGTATATGATTCTGATAATAAGAGGTTGGTTTAACACCATAAACCTGTAAGTGGAGTTTAGGTACTCCATGTCTGTTCACACTCTTGTAGAACCACCAGAGTATCTCAGGCTTAGTGAGAGTAATTGGATCTACGTGTAGAATAGACGAATGAATGAGAAAGTTTAACTTTCAGAGAAAGCAAAGTGGTCTAGGGTTAATTCCATGAGAAGTAGATAGTTCGAAAGCGGTGATGCCCTGAAACTTTCTCATCACTCAGCCTTGCTTTACTCCATGAAATCAGAAAAATTACCAGGGGTGATGCCCTGAAACTTTCTTTCCCAACAACGGAGCTTGTATTTATTCAGAACAGAAGGGTTTTTAGCTTAAAGCCAATGTCAGGATTGACTGCCTATGCTTATATCCATTGGTGGATTAAAGCAAACCTCTAGCTCATTAAAAGCCACATGTTTGATATATGTGGGCTTGACCAGAATATTGATGAGTCTTTTGTAGACCAGAGAATCAATATTGGTAAAGAGTAGATGTTAGTGTTAATGAAATGAGACACTGCAACAGTTGGAAACAACATGGCTGTGTTATCTGAAGTCATGAACTGACAAGCCAAGCTTCTCTGAATTAGAGAAGTGGACTATATTCTTAGAAATCGATTCGGTCGAATTCATGAGAACAAGTTGTTGGCAGTATCCCATCCATCTTATTGTTTAAGATGATAATGCATTTTCATATGCAATGTTCAACGAGAGATTTCCTACCCAACCCTCATGGAATGATTCTCTCAATCTTCGGATATAGAGAAAATGAGATAGATTCTTTTTTGGATAGAGAAATTCAGATTATTGCAGTCAATTAAAGGCGAATCTTGGATTCGAGCATTGGATAGCAGTATAGTGCATCCTCAAGTATCTTTGGAGAACGGGGAATAATATTCTTGTATACTCAGCTCCAATCCTGTATATTGTTTGACTACACTGATTATGACTTTCAATCGGATTAAGGATGATTGTTAACCGATCTAGGGCTCAGTGTTTACTCATTGTGATGGAGCTACAGTCTGGAGCAATCCAGCATTGCCGATTTGACTCTATTAGTCAAATACATAGCAGCTTTTGGAGCAGCTAGAGAGGCAGTATAGCTTAAAAGGTTCCTTGCTGATCTGGGAGTAATTCTAGGTCTGAGTCAGTGGATATCACTCGAATGTGAAAATAGTTGAAAGGTAGCTTATGCAAAGGATCTTCGCAGTCACAAGAGGTCAAAAGTATATTGAGAGAGAGTACCACCTGGTCAGACAGATTGTGCAAAGAGGCGACATTTCTGTCCTAAAGATCTCCTCTAGCCGACAACCTAGCTTATTGATAAGCGGATTTTCTAGGTCCGGTCGATCAAGTAAAAACTCGAAACCTTAGAAAAATCTACTTTCTAACCGGCAGTGGACCGGGTCGATTGTAGGATAGTGCTTGAGGAGTCCGAGGTCGAACCCACAGAGATTGGTTTTTGAGTACCATAGTTGACTGAGCACTCAGTTCAGGTCAAATAGATAGGTGTGTAGTTATACTATTGCGTAAAAGAAATATTACACTACTCGGAATTCTAAACAATTAAAAGAGGTATGGCCGAACTACGTTTCAGCGGATTACTTTACCCTCAGAAAGATTGCCCCGGGAGTGTGCCTTACTCTACCTTGCCGTCTAACGATAACTCATAGGACAAACCCCGTATTGGAACTGGACTCGATGACTAGGGCATCAATCTAGTACACGGGTAGGTGTCAGACTACCTTTCAAGCCCAAAACTTCTACGGTCCCGAAACCCCATTCCCACACGTCGCCGCAACATACATTTATAAGCTACGTGTGTGCAATAATGAACAAGGTTGTCAATCTCATTCAAAGATTTTAAAACAATCAAAACAAGTTTCATGATGTGGATTATCGATTAAAACGTTAAATTACGCGCTACACTACCTCCCGGTTCATCTCTCTAATGGTGTTTCACCCGCATTCACGTGGTTCGACCATACGACAAGTCTAGCTACTCATACTCGAATATAAACAATACAAACGGAAGAAAAACATCACAACAATGGTAAAACAACAAGAAAACATACCCATTTCGATTACTTGAAGAACTACCAAATTCGAGCTCCAAAAGAACAAATCTTGTCACTTGAAATTTTACAGATCGAAGCTAAAAGTTAGATGTTCAAAGAGAAGATCGAAAGAGGATTATAATGATATATAACACTAATTCTAACTCTAAGAAACGAAGAAAATCGCCCCAAATCGCCTAACCTATCTAATATTATCTCCCCTTATTTTATGTTTGCGGTTGTGAGAAACGAGGCAGCTTTATATAGAAAGTCTTCTGTCCGTACGGATATCCGCCATGTCTGGCTGGACTATTCTTGATTTTCAGTGTCGGACGGATGAATAGATGTCCGCCCGGATGAAATGCTCTTGTCCATCCGGATCTTTGGATACATCCGTCCGGACGAATTCTTCATCAAATTTTTCCCAATTTCGGAGAGTTAGCCGTCCGGATGAGAGGTTTTGTCCGTCCGGACAGCTTGCGAACGCACGTCAAGGTGTCCAGACGGGCGTCGGACCCATGTGACCCAAAATCTTCACTTTTTCACCTTCAACCTCCGTGTTTCGCCTCGGGCACGTCTAAACTTCATACTTCTCGCCTTTCGGGCTCTCGAGACACCCTAGTCCTGCATCCATATGAAAACAACAAGCAAACACATTACCCCGCAAACTACGGCTGCTCGGGAAAAACGAGTATAAAATGCTAAAATAAGGTCGAGTTTACGGAAAACCGACAGTCACTCGCCGTGCAATAAAACCTCATTTAATACTCAAAATAGGGTTTAAACTCACCCGAAACATGCCAGAAATGTGATAATCGTGGGCTGAATTGTACAGAAATGTACTGTAAAGTTGGTTCCTATCACTTATCAGTTTACCAAGTTGCGTGACATTTAGTGTCACTGATAAGCGCTTGGCGGGTATGAAATTGGGAGATATGTCTCATCTGCTTTAGAGCAAGTGGGAGAATGTTGATAGAATTAGAATAATGGTGTGGTGTGCTCTAAAAACAATTGTTTCTTGTCTTTACGAGCAAGTGGGAGATTGTTGGATGTAGTGCCCGAAAGACTATTGTTGTTTGTCCTTACGGGCAAGTGGGAGATTGTTGGAAGTAGCACCCGAAAGACAATTTATGTAATTGTTTTTAGAATTAATAAATGACAGATTTATTCTTATCTTATTACTTACTTCATGCTTGAAAGTAATACACTATTGAAAACCCCAAGTCGTATCATATGTAGCCATATAACTTAGTGTGTGTCACACATGAGGATAAGTTTATGGTGATACACTTGAACTGTTAGTCCGTGGTGAACTTAATCAAAGTATGGGGTCTATAGATTAAACCACCATTAATGCGCCCAGAACACTTTATGGTGTGACCGTCTTATCCGGACCGTCGATATTGTTATCTAAGTGGGGCATTTATATATGATGTAGTCATATAGGACTGGACCGATTTAATCTAAATTTCTCATATAATTCCATAATTGAAAAATCTTATTGAATTCACAACATGATCATATATGGATTAACCTTAATCCTGAAGTGATTGCAGACTCCTGCTTGTTTCTAGATAGGGTTTGATGTGCTCGTTAAGGATTGCTAAGAGGCGCGGTCCGAATCACTTTCACGTTGGCACTATACTAGAATGGTTGAGGAGTGTGTGTCTCACGCATGCGGAATCCATTCCTTCCTGCGGGAAGTAGAAAGACGATCCCCTTATTTGTTAATCCTAGAAATTGATAGATCCCGGGAGTTCGTATTGGTTATGAACTAATTAATCACTAGTGGGTTAATGGTAGATAAGGATAAGATGTAATGAAGAAGGTTTACGGAAACATTCCCGCTTCATTACGGATAGTCGATGGAGGGTTAGTCTATATGTAATGATTATATCAATGGACACTTATTGAATCGACACTTTGAGAGTAAGTTATATCTATAATCGATAGAGTTCAGTTTTGGATTCATGGTGGCGTAATTCCTGTTAGGAACATTTTATTATGTTTTGATGATGGCCATACTAGCTGTTATAGCAAGCCTGAAATAAGTTAGAATTCTCTGTATAAGTCTTTACTTAGAGTCTGACATGTTGTATAAGTTGAGTCAGACAAGTATTGTGCTAGTTGGTGGGTCGGCAAAGTAAAAACATATTTTCGGCAAATGGAAGCCAGCCAAGTAACAACAGAGAAGCAATGAAGACATTATGGTTTGACTTATAACCAGGGAAGTCTGTGATGACCTTGGATAAGTCTAAGTTATGTTTTAAGTGATGAAAATTAGTGTTTAAATATGCTATACACTGATCTCACACAAATCAAGGATCAGTGAAGTACAAGGATTGTCCTAAAATGAATGGAATGAAGTGAAACAGTGATTCGGCAAAGTGGCAAAGTAAACTGACTTTCGGCTGAGTGAAGACAAAGCAGTAAAGGAAGATCTAAGCGGCAAAGACAGATGGATCACTTGACCGATCAAAGAACAGCTGATTAAACCTTACTTAGTCAGATTATTGAAATATGAAGAAGATACAGAAGATCAAGCATTAAATGCACAATCAATAAAGGATCAATCAAGGACGGATTTTCTGATAAACGTTTGAAGAAAAATCCGATCACTGAAATCAAGGAGAATATAATTAAGGGGGAATCAAGAATAAAATCAAGGATTATTCCCCTCATTAATATAGCCAATGGACGGAAATTTAAATCAAGGATAATGAAGGCTATAAATAGAAGGCATTGACAGAAAAACAAAAAAACAAGAAAGAACGAAAAATCTGAGCAAAAACTCTTTCAAAGTGAAAAGCCTTCCATCTGTGCTAAAAATAAATATCTAGTGATCAACTCAAAACTGAGAGCTACAATTCAAACATCAAAGCATTAAGATTGATCAACAAGTTTGTGAATTCAATTCACACCAACCAAGCAACTGAATCAGTGCCATCTGAGAATGAGTTGTGTTTGTGATAGCTGCTGAAGGATTTGATCCCAAGGAGCAGTGAAAGAGACAGAGTCACTGAAGCTGTTGCAGTCAAGGAGTGATAGTCTTGCAGATTGTGAAGCTTGTGAAGTCAAGGAAAATCGTACTATTGTATCTGTGAAAACAATAGTGAATTCCTCCAATCATCACAGGAGAAGAGTGGATTAAGGGATTACACCACCCTAAACCACTATAAGCCTTGTGTCAATTTACTTTCTGCAATTTACTTTACTGCATTCATTTAATTACTTATACTATATACTATATCTGTGATTGCCTAAACTATTTTGAAACAACTTGGAAATAAGGGACTTATCCGCTGCCCAAAAGCTCTTATATATAAGAAAAGTTTTTGAAACTCCACTATAGTCATTCACCCCCCTCTGACTATAGTTTTACCCTTCTCTGGGACTACCAATTGGTATCGGAGCAGTGTTCCTAGTATCAGAACCTGTTTAGATCTAATTTCTGGTAACAAGGAGATCACATATTTTCAAAGTAGTTTTCAAATCTGTGTTTTCTACTCTTATACATTAATATCTCTTTTCTGTACTTATGGATTCCTCAAACTTAATGTCAAAAATACCTGATTTCAATGTTAATAATTTTGATGAATATAAAATAAGAATGTTATCTCATCTTGCAACAACTCATGAGGAGATGCTGGATGTAATTAATGATGGCCCAATCATAATCATGACTGTGTTTGCCACAGGAGCAGATCAAGGAAAAGAAGTGGACAAACCCAAGAAGGATTGGACCAAGGATGACAGGAGAAGAGCAAATCTAGATTTCGTTGCAAAAGATATGATTTTGAAGACCTTAGATAGCAACATGTTCATGAGAATTAAAGATTGCAAAATAGAAAAGGAGATGTGGGACAAGCTGGCATTGATAAATGAAGGATCTGAAGCAGTTAAAGAAAACAAATTATCTGTTGCAAAATAGAAATTTGAGAACTTCAAAATGAAGCCTGGTGAATCCATTGATCAAATGGACAACAGATTCTCAAGCATCATCAGTGAACTACAACAGCTTGGACACACATATCCTCAGAAAGAAGTGTACTTAAAGATCATGAGAGACTTACCTGAAAGGTGGAAGATCATAACATAATAATTAGAGGAACTACAAATCTTGCAAACACTGACACTCTGACTCTGATGTCCTAACTAAAAGCTCATAAATTCAAATTGAACGGTGAAGATGGTGCTCCGGCAGAGACACAAAGAGCCAGTGCACTGATAGCACCTCAGCAAAGTAACTTTGCAGATTGTATCAGCAAAGAGACACTAGAACTCAAAGAACATGTAGCTCTATTAGTTAAACGTTTTGGCAGGTTTAGGAAAAAGAAGCCATTCAAAGGAAACTCATCATCAAACAAGAGGTCAAGCTCAAACAAAAATATGAAGAAAAGAGATGATGAATACAGATGCTTCAACTGCAACAAGAAAGGTCACTTCAAGGCTGATTGCCCCAAAGAATACAATAAAGATGAGGAAAAGAAGAAGTACAAAGCATCTGAAAAGAAGAAAGGCAAGAAAGCACTCAAGGCTGAATCCAGCAGTGAAAAGAATGAAGAATCATCTGACAATGATTCAGATAATAGTGATGAAGAAGACAGCTCAGACAAAGAGAAAGCATATCTATGTCTCATGACCAAAGAATTAGATGAAGATGAAGCTGACAGCTCAGACAATGAGAAAGCAAGTCTATGTCTTATGGTCAAAGAATCTGATGAAACTAAGGTAACATCTAGTTCTTACTCTTCATCTAATGCACCCACATCTAACACTGCACAATCTTCTATTCTCCCATTAGATCCAGCAGCCCTAGTCATAAATCTCATGACTAAATTTGATGAAGTTGAGATGAACCATGAAATTCTGGAAAAGGAATGTAAGGATCTAAGAAAAGAAAATAAAAGATTGAAGGAACAACTGGAGAACTTGAAAGCTGAACTAGCTACTAAGGAGATATACTAACCTAATCAAAAGCGTGAGATGATAACTCATCCATCGCTAATGATCAGTGAGGAAATTCACCTAGTGACTAAAAACACCTTTGCACCACTAAATGCACTAGCTTACAAACCCTCAAAAGGTTTGGATCAGATCTGGTCTTGGCTACAATGATCGAGGATGAGAGTAGAAACAATGGTCAACACAATTCTGAATCCAGGACCAACAATGGTCCAAAATTCAGAAAGGGAAAGACCATAGTTTCAACCACTCATCCTGCACCGGTGAAGTCAAAACCTAGTGCAGTGAAACAGCAGACTAAATCATCATAACAGTCAACCAAAAACAAAGACCTTCTGAAAGGTAAAGTAAGACTTTATCCTTCAGAGGATGATTGAAATGTTGCTCCTCCAAAATACAAGAAGAAACCATTCCATGACATGCATCATGTCTTTAAGAAAAATTGACCTAGGTATGTTCCTAGATACATGAAGCAACATAGGTTTCCCACTGCATATTGGAAAGTGAATAAGGATGCAAATGCACCAAAACATAGAGAAAAGTATCAGGATACCTTCAATAGAAATATTAGAAGTTATTCTGCCATGCCTTATACATATGAAGTTCATGATTTTAATTATCCAAAAAGAAGATCATTTGGATATACACTTGGAGTAGGAGGCATGACTGGTAACAGGTATGGACCCAAACAGTGTTGGGTACCTAAACATAATTAATTTGTTTTGTAGGATGTCTGGTACATAGACAATGGATGTTCCAGACACATGATAGGAAACAAGAGTTGGCTCACTGATTTCAAAGCTTTTGATGGACCCAAAGTCACATTTGGAGGCAAAGAAAACACTGGCAAGATTAAGAGGGAAGGCACAATGCTCAAGAACAATTTGAAGATTCAAAATGTGGCATATGTTAAGGGACTTAATTTCAATCTGCTAAGCATCAGCCAATTCTATGACAAAGGCTACAATGTACACTTCAACAAGGAAGGTTGCAAAGTGATTCACAGCCAAACCAACACAATGGTTCTTGCAGGACAAAGAGAAGATAACATGTATGTGGTGGATTGGAAAACAGCTAAGGCAGAAACATGTTTGTTTGTAAAAAATAAACAATCAACCAGCTGTATTTGGCATAGAAGATTAAATCATCTAAATTTCAAGACCATCAACACATTATCAAAGAACAAGTTAGTTGAAGGCCTGCCAGAGATCACATTCAAGAAGGAAAGTCTTTGTGATGCATGCCCAAAAGGAAAGCAAATCAAAAGCTCCTTCAAATGAAAACCCTATCAATCAACAACAAGAATTCTACATCTGTTACATATGGACCTATGTGGACCAGTCACACCAGTAAGTGTAAGTGGAAAGAAATACACTCTAGTAGTGGTAGATGACTTCTCCAAATTCACTCGGACCATATTCATGAACAAGAAGAGAGAGACACTCAAGAAGTTGCCAGATTTGCTGAGAAGAATTCAAAATGAAAAAGAACTAAAAATTATCAAGATCAGATCAGATAGAGGCACAAAATTTCTAAATGAAGTAATCAGAACTTATTGAAGAAAATGGAGTATTACATCAATTATCTGCAGCAGGAACTCCACAACAAAATGGTGTAGTAGAAAGAAGAAACAGAACACTTAAAGTAGCAGTCAGAACAATGATTGCAGAAGCATGCCTACCAAAGAGGTTTTGGGTTGAAGCAGCAAACACAGCTCAGAACAGATCAATCATCAACAAATATCATGGAAAGACTCCATATGAAATATGGAATGGAAGAAAACCTAATATCTCATAATTGCATACGTTTGGATCAAAATGTTTTGTTTTGAACAGGAATCAGTTACACTCCTTTGATGAAAAAGATGATGAAGCAATCTTTATGGGATACTCAGACACCAGCAAATCATTCAGAGTACTCAACAAAAGAACATTGGTGATTGAAGAATTAATACATGTAGTCTTTGATGAACCAAACACAAATGGTGAAAGTCTTCAAGAACAAGAAGAAGAAGCAACACAAAGGCAAGTGTATATGAATACAATCATACCAGCTACTATTCTGAATCACAATCTTGGAAATCAAGATGAGCCACAAGTCATTACAACAGAAGAAGCATCAGAACTTGAAGCTCATACAAAACCTGAAGTTGCAGAAGCACCAAGTGAAGAACAACTTCAACCTAACCTAAATTGGCTAAGAGATCATCATGAAGAACAAGTCATTAGAGACATTCACACAGGAGGTAGAACTAGAAGACAATTGGAGCATATGCTAACATGTTTTCTATCACAAGTGGAACCCAAGACAATAGATGATGCAATTCAAGATGCAGACTGGATTACAGCCATGCAAGAAGAACTAAATGAATTTGAAAGAAATGAAGTCTGGGAACTTGTTGACAGACCTGACACGACCAACATCATTGGAACAAAATGAGTATTCAGAAACAAGATGGATGAGCAAGGAACAGTTGTTAGAAATAAAGCAAGGCTAGTTGCAAAAGGTTACTCTCAAGCAGAAGGAATAGATTATGATGAAACATTTGCACCAGTAGCAAGACTGGAGGCAATCAGACTCTTTCTAGTTTTTGCTGTACACAAAGACTTCAAAGTCTATCAAATGGATGTCAAGAGTGCATTTCTGAATGGACTCTTGGAAGAAGAAGTTTATGTGGAACAACCCCTGGTTTTCAACTCAAGGAAAGGAAGATAAAGTATACAAGCTCAAGAATGCCCTTTATGGACTCAAACAGGCACCCAGAGCTTGGTATGAAACACTATCACAATTTCTGATAAAAAATAGATTCAACAAAGGAACTATAGATAAGACTCTGTTCAAATTAGAGGAAGGAACAAGCACATTACTAGTACAAATCTATGTTGATGACATTATATTTGGATCAGAGGATGAAAAGCTGTGTGAGAAATTTGCAAACCTAATGAAGAGCAAATTTCAGATGAGCATGATGGGAGAATGAAATTACTTTCTTGGCCTTCAAGTGAAACAAATGAAGGATGGTATTTTCATTAGTCAAGCCAAGTACACAAAAGACCTAATACACAAGTATGGTATGGACACCAGTGGCACAGCAGATACACCAATGTGTGCAAGAGTCATTCTTTGAAAAGATGAAGCTAGAAAAGATGTTGATCAGAAAATGTATAGAGGAATCATTGGATCCCTACTATATCTAACTGCAAGCAGACCAGACATAGCATTTGTAGTAGGAGTATGTTCAAGATTTCAAGCTCAACCAAAAGAATCACATCTTCTAGCAGCTAAAGAATAATCAAATACCTGAAGAACACCATAAATGTTGGAATTTGGTATCCAAAAGACGGAGGTTCAAGTTAATATCATATTCAGACTCTGACTATGCTGGATGCAAAATAGATAGAAAAAGCACCTCTGGAACTTGTCAGATGCTAGGCAGCAGACTAGTTTCATGGTTTAGCAAAATGCAGAACTCCATATCTACATCAACAACTGAAGCATAATATATAGCAGCAGGCAGTTGCTGTGCACAAGTACTATGGATTAGACAACAGCTAAGGGATTATGGAATGGAGGAGAAGACAATTCCAATTATGTGTGACAACACAAGTGCCATATCTATTACTGAAAATCCAGTGTTGCACACAAGAACAAAGCATATTGATGTGAGACATCATTTCATAAGAGATCATGTTGAAAAAAGAGATGTTATTCTAAGATACATACCCACTGAAGATCAATTAGCTGACATTTTCACTAAACCACTCAGTCATGAAAGATTTAGTATGTTGAGAACTGAGTTCGGAATGTTTGAAATTGACTAAGTATCAAAGAGCGGCTAACTAGAGTAATCAGCTACGTGACTTGACCAGCTGATCAACCCTCTGCCATTATAGGAGATGTAGCAGGTAATGCACTGGTACCCAGCAAAGTTAACTTATTGATTGTTAGGAACAGTTCAATAAAGCAACTCAGTGAAAAAGTCACTACACCGGCTAAGTGACCAGCTAAGGCACTCCACCGAAATGAGGATTGGAGTCACCAGCAAATTAAAGTGTGAACCAAATCAGTTTTTATACACGTGGAAAATCAAGAAGTGATGGAGAATTATACTATAGAGATTACACACGTGGAGATCAATTTACAATCGTGGAGAAGAAGGTGATGAATGGGAAGAAGAAAAGATCATTGCATCTGTCAACGGCATAGAAGTGGTCATTACAGCAAAGGTAATTCGTACTCACCTTAAACTTTCAAATAAGGGTCAAGAAAAAGTAACCTTGGTACCACAAAACTTGGATGATATCTGGACAATAATCGCCAAAACTGCAAACCCAGGATCTATGAAGGTCAATTGCCTTAGATCTACCCTAAAGAAACCGTTCAGTGAATTCAGTACCCTAATTGGAAAGAGCATTGAAGGAAAGCTAGGTGCGAATAATGACATAACAGAGGCTAGAATGCGACAAATGGGAATCATCTACAACAATTTAGAGTTCAATTGGGCATCCTACTTCTTCTAGAGAATAAAAGAACAAATCCAGGGAGAAGTAATCTCTTTGCTAAAAGGGATTTGCAGAGAGAAAAAGAAGAAAAAAGGGATTTTTAAGGTGAAAAATCCTATGGAATACAACTACACTATCTTTTGCAATGTTTGAAGGTTCTGTGATACATCTTCATAAGTTGCATGAATCCAAAATCATGTTCACTTATGTCAAACAAACAAAAGCAAGCGAGGAAGGAGGAAGAGAAATAAAACCACAACACATCACTCCGGTCAAAGAAAGAAGCAAAAAGGTCAAAGAAACTTGGACAAAGAAAACTTTGGATGGTTAATTGATGAAGAAGAAGCAGAAGATTCTGAAAGTGAAGCAGAACAACAAGTGGAGGAAAGTGGCAGTGAAGATGAACAACCTCAAAATGAGGGGGCTGCAAAAGTCACTGGAGCTGATGATGAAGAAACCCCAGAACAACCGGCACAAATGTCTTCAAATGATATTGATGATCTTATTGTAGCATATCTAGAATGGAAGGAAGGTGATTCCAGAGATCATCTTCAAGACTTAGAACACATGCTTGCTGAGGAGGCCTGGTTCTTCAATTTTCTTGGGATCACAACCCTAGTTGGTGTACTTGATGAGTCACCACTCTGGGACATGGTTGATGCAGCTAAAGCAAAGATGCATCTACACTCTGACAAAGACAGTGATGAATCAACTGATGGAAGTAATAACGATGATAGTGATGATGGTGATGATCACAATAATGATAATGTTGCTGATAAAAATGGTGATGGAAATAATTTAAAGGATATCACTGATGGCCATGGCAAAGAGACTGAACAGATAGCTGATGCAATTGATGACAATATTCTCTTAAGCTCTTTTCTACAGCCACATGCATCAAACAAGTCAACCACACCAGCTAAGACAACACATCAACCATTATCTGCTGAAACCCCGGCTGACCCCACAAACATAGTGGACACTGGCTCAGCTACTGCCACTCCAGTCAAGGAAATCCTAAGCACAGAGCAAGGTGGAATAGCAGCCCAAGCTACACCAGCATACACATCCACCCAAATACTTGAAGACTTGGAAGTTGATGCAGATGTTACTCAACATCAAGACAGAGGACATCAAATAGAACTAGAACCAGCTGACATCCGACACAAACTCTCTCAGTTGGCCACTGGCATCTCCAATGAGATTTTTGACAAAGCGGCAGATCTGCTGGCTGAAGAATTGGAACAACAAGCCATGCAACTCAGATCCATGACTTCTGTATTCAATGATAAAAGTTACTCTATTGAGCAAAAATTCCAGGCCATTGCTGAGTATATTGATGCACAGAATGTTGTTGTGCAACAACTAGGAGATCTGATGAGACAGCTCAACATCAACATCACGAACAACCTTGCAGGTCTCAGACAACACATCTCTCAGGAGAATGATTCTATGGCATTGGCATTCGGCACCAGATTTCGAAGTGTCACTAAGAAACTGACTGATCATGACAACAAATTCACATCCAATGAGTCAAAATTAGACTCTCTGATTGGAATAGTAGAGGCTACAAATAGCATCTTACTCCAGCAAAAGGATGATGCTTCCAAAAAAGAGGAAACAAATAAGCCTAAAGGATCAACAACAAGACCCCCAAATTTTACAAAAGAATAGCTAAGAGCAAGGGACAGAGAAATAAGAATCAGACATGAGGCTGAAGAGCAGCAAAGAAAGGCCAGAGAAGAAGGGAAAAGGCCTCAAATGAACCCTGCATAGGATTTCCCCATCCTATTCAAAGAAGGGATGATGATAGAGATAGATCAGGTGGACAACAGAGACCTGGACAGCAAAGACCTGGATAAAATCAACAAAGGAGGTCAGCAAAAGATCACAGAAATAGCACTAGTAGAGCGAAAAGAAGCTTCCCAACTCACAGAAACAGACAAGAGTATGAGGCTGAAATTCTAGATCATGTGAGAGAATTTTTCAGAGTCCATGAAGGACTATATCCAGATCAAACACAAGATGAAGCTTGGGCAGACTGGCTAAGCTACCAGGATGAACAGAAGAGAGTTGACATGGCCAAAATATACAATGACATTGAAAGACAACATGCCTCCGTCCAGCAAAGTGGTGGAACCAGCAGACCACAAAGTTCAAATGGTACAAGGCTGAATTAAGCAAAATGTAGTTGTAACACTTGAATGATTTTGAACCTGTTGCCCTTAAATGGATGAATAAATTTTATTTAGTTTTATTATGCTAATTATTATGAAAAACTTGGCATACTTATGTTTAGGCTTATGAGGGATTTGGCATCATCAAAAAGGGGGAAATTGTTAGGAACATTTTATTATGTTTTGATGATGGCCATACTAGCTGTTATAGCAAGCCTGAAATAAGTTAGAATTCTCTGTATAAGTCTTTACTTAGAGTTTGACATGTTGTATAAGTTGAGTCAGACAAGTATTGTACTAGTTGGTAGGACGGCAAAGTAAAAACAAATTTTCGGCAGAGTGAAGCCAGCCAAGTAACAGCAGAGAAGCAATGAAGACATTATGGTTTGACTTATAACCAGGGAAGTCTGTGATGACCTTGGATAAGTCTAAGTTATGTTTTAAGTGATGAAACTTAGTGTTTAAATATGGTGTACACTGATCTCACACAAACCAAGGATCAGTGAAGTACAAGGATTCTCCTGAACTGAATGGAATGAAGGAAACAGTGATTTGGCAAAGTGGCAAAGTAAACTGACTTTCGGCTGAGTGAAGACAAAGCAGATCTAAGCGGCAAAGTCAGATGGATCACTTGACCGATCAAAGAACGGCTGAGTAAACCATACTTAGTCAGATTATTGAAATATGAAAAAGATACAGAAGATCAAGCATTAAATGCACAATCAATAAAGGATCAATCAAGGACGGATTTTCTGATAAACGTTTGAAGAAAAATCCGATCACTGAAATCAAGGAGAATATAATTAAGAGGGAATCAAGAATAAAATCAAGGATTATTCCCCTCATTAATATAGCCAACGGACGGAAATTCATATCAAGGATAATCAAGGCTATAAATAGAAGGCATTGACAGAAAAACAAAAAAACAAGAAAGAACGAAAAATCTGAGCAAAAACTCTGTCAAAGTGAAAAGCCTTCCATCTATGCTAAATAGAAATATCTAGTGATCAACTCAAAACTGAGAGCTACAATTCAAACCAACCAAGCAATTGAAACAGAGCCATCTGAGAAGGAGTTGTGTTTGTGATAGCTGCTGAAGGATTTGATACCAAGGAGCAGTGAAGAGACTGGGTCACTGAAGCTGTTGCAGTCAAGGAGTGATAGTCTTGCAGATTGTGAAGCTTGTGAAGTCAAGGACAATCGTACTTTTGTATATGTGAAAACAATAGTGAATTCCTCCAATCATCACATGAGAAGAGTGGATTAGGGTATTACACCACCATGAACCACTATAAGCCTTGTGTCAATTTACTTTCTGCAATTTACTTTACTGCATTCATTTAATTACATATACTATATACTATATATGTGATTGCCTAAACTATTTTGAAACAACTTAGAAAGAAGGGACTTATCCACTGCCCAAAAGCATTTAAATATAAGAAAAGTTTTTGAAACTCCACTATAGTCATTCACCCCCCTCTGACTATAGTTATACCCTTCTCTGGGACCAACAATTCCGGAATTAATAATTTGAATAGAAATGTTCTGTTCGATTAATATTTTATTCAATGTATTATAGCTACTGGTTATAGGTCCATGGTCCCCGGGTTGGATCCTAACACGTGAGTGAATTCTCGTATTTTGGAACCTTGAGAATAAATTAAATAGTTGGTCTATTTAATGAATATGCGGATATTATTTATTCGGTAAATAATATGTAATATAGAAAAGACATTTTCTATTATCCTAAATGGCATAAAAATGGCGCCATATTTTTTTGGTTTTGGGAAATAAATTTTCTCCTAATTAATTATAATATGGATAATATAATTATTTATGTGTTAAATAATTAGAAATAAGAAATTAGTTTTCTTATTGGATAAAGGTTTTTATTTTTCTAATAGGAAAAGATAAATTTGTGTGTAAAAGATAAACTCTCAA
Organism: Gentiana macrophylla; assembly: GCA_026214975.1. Taxonomy (NCBI): domain Eukaryota; kingdom Viridiplantae; phylum Streptophyta; class Magnoliopsida; order Gentianales; family Gentianaceae; genus Gentiana; species Gentiana macrophylla. The sequence continues at coordinate 63,436,986 of CM047810.1, forward strand.
ATTATTAGTTATTTTCCTATAAGAAGAGAGTTTCTCCGACACAATATAGAACCAGAAAACCAATGCCATTTTTTAAATATAATAGGCGACGCCTATTTGGAAAAAATAGAGAAATTTCATTTTCTCGTCCTAGCCATTGGGAAGAAGAAAAACTAGAATTTTCTTGAAGGCATATTTGAGGAGGTTCGAATGCAGGATCAACGTCCACCAGTCGTCGTTTGGAGATACAACTCGAAAGATCACGGCTTCTCTCCGGTTGGGTAAATCTTAAACCTTCTTGTACTTAATTAATTAATCATGTGAATCTTATCATGGTAAAATCGTAAACGAATCTAATTCATTGCTTCCGATGTGCATGATCGAGTGTCTCGAACGGTGTTGTGAATCAGATCTGACGATCCAATTATGGATCAGATCCGGGTTCGGGTTTTCGTATATCCAGCAATATCCCCATTGATGGTTTCATCAAGCTCCACAAACAAATTTTTCTTGCCACAAATGTACCAGCTTGCACCCGAGGCAAGATACCATTGATCATTTTCTTCACCTTCAATAGTTTTGCATGCGAGAATCATAGTGTGTTATATCCCGATTTTCGAAAAAGGACATCTTAGTCTTTTAACGAAAATCATAATATTGTATTTATTTTAATTAATAGAATTAAATAAAAGGAAGGAAATTAAAGGAGTTATTATATTTAAGGATTTAATTAATTAATTGGGATTATAAAAGGATAACTAATCCTAAATTAACCTAATTGAGTTCTACGTGAAATTATCTGAAGAGTGGCACAAGTAGTGAAAGAAAAAAGAAGAGAAGAGACTTTCAAATTTCGAGGCTAATCCATTGCTCTTTTCAACAGACGTATCAAGAGGAAAATACTCTATGGAAGGAGAGGATCGTTTTGATACCACCAATCCCTAAATCCGTTAACGTAAGTTTTCCCTTTATAGTTCTTGGTGATTAAGGTTTAATCACCATTGTTAAAATTGAGTTTTTATGAGTTAATTTTTGTAGTAATCAGTTTTGGTTCTAATCGTTGTAGGTTCGGAGTTCTAAAGTTTAACCTTTTCAAGGTTTTGGTAGCGTGGATCATAGTAGCTCGCAATTTAAGGTAACGTGGTGTTCTTATCGTATGATTAAGGTGTTGTAAAGTATTAGAGCAATTTGTATGTTTATTTTCAGTGTTTATGATCTGTTTATGTTGGAGTTTGGGTTGGATTTGGGTTGGAAATCGCGTTTAGACAGTTGCAGATTTCTAGGGAAAACCCCGGAAAACGAGCGTTTGCACAAGGGCAAACGTTTGCGATCGTTGCAGCTCAACCGAGCATTTGGGTATTTTGGATGGGCGTTTGGGTATTTGACAGTTGATATAGGATGTGGCTATTTTTCACGAACGGGCGTTGGGGAGTAGTAGACGTTCGTTTAAGGCAAACGTGCGTCTACGGGCGTTTGACCTGTTTAGTCCGTTTTTTTTCTTTCTGTTTTGTCGTGTCAGCTTGGTTTAAGGCTCTATAATTATTCCCTTACTGCTTAAACCTATGTGACAAAGCCTTGAATTAGCTTTTGATGCTTTTAGTTCCGGCACCATATGGATTCCCTGAAAAGATGAAGTGTGGGACCGTCGAAAGATTTGGATTTGCCTTGTGCTTCGATAAGCTAGGATTTATCGATGTGTGTGTATGTGCTAGGTTTTATTAGAGTCTAGTGGCCTTAAGAAGAGGGAGTAGACTGATAGGTGAGCCTTTTATGTGAATCAACTTAGGTGGCTAGTTAAACATCCAATCAAACGTATGTGTTAGATTAATAATCTTAAACATCATGCAGTGCTTGGTAAGGCATAGTAAACTATCGCGATGTGTTCTCTGACCAGACAAAGTAGACTGTACCCACGCCAGTCAATCGATTGGCTAGATAAGGCATCTGGTGCACTCTGCTGGTCATCACACTATCAGGACTCAGATATTCCTAGGGCTACTAGAGCGTGTCTCTAAGTAGGTTGCACCCAGTTGTCCTAGTACATCCTATTACTAGGCATAGTGCCCTTGTTATTCTTGATGTAACAAACGTGAGCTAAGCTAGATACTTTTGGAACCTCATGTTATGCTATGAACATAATATGATAGTTAGCTAGGGATGATAATGGAATGAATCAATAAAAGACGGCATTGCTTTTATTTCTTTATGAGACCGACGTTATACGATCTTCTACGTGTTACTAAGTACTTATGTACTTACCCCGTTACTTTATGTTTGTCTTTCTCTTTCCCCAAAGAAGATGAACAGGTTGCTAATGATGATGAGTTCTTCGACGATGACGTGTGAGATGAAGCTCTCGAAGACTTAGTTTCTTTAGTTTTGGTTTCTTTCAATAAAGTTTTTGAATCAATGTTCAAACACTGCTGTCTTTCTTTTGGATTAGTACCGTTTGAGTTCTATTGGATTTGAATGTTGGATGATTTAGTTTTCTTTATTGGATTTAGTTCTCGCAGCATTGAAAACCGTGTGTTCGATCTTTTGTTTCCTGAGTCGTTTTATCTTCCGCGTCATTTTAGTTCTGATGTATGATGTAAGGCTTACATATATTATTGAATATATTTGATAATATTTGTGCCAAGCGCTCTTTCCGGATAAGGACTCGGTGTCCGGGAACGGGGCGTTACAGTTGGTATCAGAGAGAAAGGTTTTCCTTGCTGTGTAGGACTTGAATTCTTCTTTAAGATAAGTTTTAGAGGTTTAGTAACCCCTCTCTTTTCTTGGTTACGGAATGGTTCTTACTAGAGGAGGATCTAATATGAATAACACCGCGGCGACTACCACCCAGAAAGTTCATACTGAGGCAAAAGCTACTGAGGTTATGATTCCGAGAAGGAAAAGAAGTGGACCAGCTACCCGGAGGCCTACAGTTTCTCAAGGGAACACGCCGTCTTTGAGCAACATCATGCATGGGGTCAATCAAGGACCGGATATTGTCATTAGGGGTATAGTGGAACAAGGGGGTCCTTCACTGTTTAACCCCAGCATACCGTTTATCACTACTTCAGCATGAGTAACACCAGGAATGTCGGTGCCTCCAATGATCACAAGCTGGACAGGATTAGGACTTTCTCATCCACCGGTGAGTACCTTCCCTAACGTCTCTGTGCAACCTCAGCAAGCGCCTGTGCCACCGGCTAGTCAGTTTTTCAGTCATCCACGGACATCAGCGTTTTTCTCCACACCACTAAGCTTTATGCCTCAACAACCGGTTCTTCCTCCACCACCGCCTAGGTCGGATACTTTTGTAGCACCTGGCTACACCTATCCACAACAGACTTACCCATATCAGATGTATCCGCAATAGGCCCACCACCAACAGCAGGTTCAGCAACCTCAACCATAGTATCAGAATGTTATTGCATCGCTCAGAATGCTCCACCAGTTCTGCAGCCGATACAACATCATCAGTTTGGGGGTTACGACAGGCAAGTGGATTGGTATGATATGATGAAGAAGCACAGGGTGCCAGAATTCTTTGGCAATGTTGAGCCAGCAACAGCAGATTTATGGATTCTTGGGTTTGAGAGGACGTCCAGAAATGTTAAAGCTCTAGAATCTGAATGGGCTCAGTTAGAAATATCCTTCTTGGCAAGAAATGCAGAAAGTTGGATGGAAGCTTATGAGCAAGTTAATCCGAGGATCACGGATTGGGCAGTGTTCAAGGATCTGTTCTACACGGAATACTTTCCTAGAACAACACAGAATGCAAAGGCTAATGAATTTCTGAGTTTGAAACAATGAAGATACGCTACAGTGACTCAGTACTCCTAGAAGTTCCATGAGTTATGCAGATTCTACCCTGAAATCATGAGAAGTGAAGAGAAAAAGATTGACAAGTTCATGGAAGGATTTTCACATGAAGTGGCAAAGGGCATGCTAGGAGATAGACCTACTAGAATGGCAAACATCATGGATAGAGCTTTGATTGTGGAAAGATTTGCTAGTAAACCGACGGTTGTAGTTGGAGATAAGAGGTCTTTCTTGAATTATCAAGGAAGTAATAGAGGAGCACCGTAGCAAAGTGTTAAGAGGACGGGAAATCCAGCCATGAAGAGTTCAGCAAGTGGAACGCCATCGGTTTGTGCTAAGTATAACAAGACACATACATGAGAGTGCATGGCAGGTAGCTTGAGTTGTTTCCACTATGGGGAAGTGGGACATTACTCGAGGGCGTGTCCTAAGAATCTCTCTCAAGGTAATCAAGTAGGAGGACGAGGTAATATTAGCAGTGTGCATTTAAAATGCGCTGCCAATTTAATATTTTGCAGCTTGCTATTAAATCTAAGCCGCGGATAAGTGAATAGTTCGACACGCAATGTGCAAAAAGCGTCGCGGAAATGTTAAAAAACAATGGCAGCATGATAAACATACGCTGTTAAATGCTTTAATCGATACTTTTGGGTTTTCGTTTCGCGTGAATTAAAACATTTGCCCGGTCAAAATAAAAATCATGCGCTAACATTTTAATTGAAAAAAATAAAATAAACCCACGTCTATTCCTCCGCCCTTCTCCTCGTCTTTTCATTCGGTATCCTTCTTCCACACCCAAAGCCTCTGGATTCTTCTTCTCCACCTTATTGGCGCGCTCTCCTTCGGCTCTACTTAATTTTTAATTCATCCTTTTTCGGATTTTCCTCTAATTCTTCTTGACGATTTTAGGTTTTTTTTTTTTTTTAAGGGGACGATTTAGCATAAATCTCAAATCTTAACATGCTGCTCTGGTGTATTTTTTATGCCGTAAGTTCTTTCTATGTGATAAACATGTATTTTTCTATTGGTTTTCTTCCATAGAGGTTATTCTTGAGATTTATGTATTATTAACAATTTATCTGTTGGATTTTGTTAATCAAGATATTGGTTTTGTATCTTAAAATAAAATTGAATTTAGATGTTATTTAGTATTATAGTTGTTTTGCTGACTAGCTGATGTGGATGTTATGTACTATTTTTCTTAAAATGAAATGCTTTTCCTCCTCTGCTCCTTTTGCCTTTTTGTTGTTTGAATCTTTCTTGAAGCAAAGTAATGCGTGGCGTGGTCCTGCACTTCTTGTAGGATAAACCTGAGGCCATTCCACCTAATGGGACAGTAATATTGAATGCTTTAAGAAAAGAAGAAATCGTAAGAATTGTGGAATAGCTAGATTACGTGAATGATCAGATCGGAATGGTAGTTGATATGGATGAAGAAAAAATATAGCCAAGGTATCTTAGCTTTATCTCTGTGTTCAAGGTTCTGAAATTCTATTATTGATAACACTCAATGACATAAAACTACATAGAATCAGCCACTAATGAACAAAATCCAAGCAGAAAAGCTAATTATGTATAATTCAATTTTTTTTGAGTGAAGTTATAATTGATATTGATGTAGATTGGTTTATGTATAGAAAAAAAAGATGGTAACAAAACTGGGTAAGGATGGATATTCTCATGTGTAAATGTGACAGTTATCGTAACATATAACAAAATAGAAGTACCTTAATCAGAGCTTGGTTAGAAGTATTAGTTCACTCTATTGTCAGTTTATGCATTAGATAACTGCATCTTTGGATTGCTCGCAAGCTTCAAATTTGTCTTAAAAATAGAATTGAATACTTAAAGAATGTTTGCGAGCCATGGCTTTAATCACTTTGCTAAAGTTTTCATCTGATAAGTTTCTACCTACCAATTTTATCGCTTTTGTTAAAGTGATGGCTTCTAGCTTTTGTTGCATTCCGGATACCTTGTGTAGGCATACACAATGTTGATTGAGTTAGTGATCAGATGAAGTATTGACATCTTGTTGGTAGTATTGCATCATGCAAAAGCTTTTTGGTTTGAAAGAAAGAAGTATGATTTATAGTGTAGCACTATTCAAGATCAACAGTACAACTTCATAATAAAAAACGTCTAAGAGTTTCATTAATGGTGATTTGATTGTGTAATTTGGTTTGGAAGGATCCAGGTATTTTGAGCCTTTCCAAACCTAGGAATGAAACTATGGTAAGATATTGTGTTGTTTTTTGTTTCTTTTTAAAATCGCAGTATCGGTTCTTGCATCTATATATGTTCATTGACAGCTTTTATCTTATCCTTCTTGTATATTTATATAGCCATGCAAGATTACACCAAAACAAAGTTACATTGGAGCCTGCGATCATCACGTGAGTGTAAGCCTATTCCTTCATACCGCGATGATGTAAGTTTTCCTCTTAAATACTTGAAGGTTGTATATTTCTTAGCCATGTAAATAGAAACAATTTAAAAGCCAGGCAGGGAAGAGTCGATAATTGGATGTCTACGGAAGATAGAGTAGGTGGGATCGATGAAGTATTTCCTGTATCCATAATTTTTGTTCCTCTGTTCTTTCTTTTTGATGATTCATTAGGATCTCAAATCACTATTTTCTATACTTGTGCTACTACAAAATCTTGCATGTAATGAAAAATATGTCTTTGTTTACACAGACTGCTATGCTTCCAACGTTGAGAAAAAAGGGCAAATTTCAGCTCTTTATGGGCAAGGTATGCAGCTCTTTCCCATGTTTTATATGTTTGCATAAAATCCTAACTCATTTAAAATTTTAAACATACGTGAACTGATAGTTATCTTGCAAGACCATTAGAAGAAGTCAAATCAGTATTATATGAAAAACGAGTTGTTGCAATCAATGCTGCTGAGAAGTTTCAGAGTGATGTACAATCAGAAAAACTCTCTTTGTCAAATCAAAGGTTCAATATCATGTGTACAGTTGCTTTTGGTTGGTAAGTTCATGGCAAATTCATCTCTAATACAATATATAATAAGTTATTATTATTATGTTTATATGACCAGTGTGTCATTTTGAGACAATGATGATGCGGTGCATTCAGGGGCTCCCAGCTAGACTTTGAGAACAACTCTTGCCATCGTCAACGGCTGAATTGTATTTGAAAATGAGTATGAGTCAGAATACGAGGTGGTGTACATAAGCAAGAGAGAAGGGCTTAGTGGAGGTTAGGGAGGTTTTACTTTGGATCATTAGCTGGATGATGGTGATGCTTTAGTATCTGAATTTGTTGAACCAACAAGACTCAAGGTTAGCAGTAATAGTACTATTATTGGGAAGCTAAACTACTTGTATATAAAGGGTGTTGGTGATCTTGATCTTTAGTCTTTAGATTAGTTACATTTTTCGAGTTGAAGACAAATTTTTGAGGATTACGAGAAATATATGTACTTGAGTTTTGGATTGGTGGTGAATTTCTGAGGCATTACCATTTTGTTTAGCAACATATTTTGTTCTAGGTGTTGGGATGATTGTAGCACTTGAATTTGTACTGGTTTTTTATACATTATATAAATGTCTATAAGTATTTAGTTTTGGTATTCTCGTAATATATATTATTTTGTGTGGTGCATAAATTAATTTCACTTAAAATATGAAAAAAGAGCAATGATATGAACCATGTGTAAAATGTTGTGTATAATCTTTTCTGCAGTGTGTTAAAAAACCTGCAAATAACGATTACGGCAGCATGTTATTGAATGCCGCTAAAACTACAGCAACATGTTTTGCAAGCTGCGAATAATGATTATTGTAGCGTTCATTGAGAGCCGTTGAATGCTTATCGCAGCGTGTTCCACAAGCTGCCAAAAGATTAAGGCAGCGTGTTATAGCATGCCGCTAAAGGCTTTCGACTTTTAGCGGCTTTAAACTCTGCAGCATACCATGTGCGCCGCAAATGACTATTTTACGCGCCGCAAAAAGCCAGTTTTGTTGTAGTGAGGGTAAACGTGCCACGGGTAGCAGACCAGTTCATGTCTTTGCAGCAGATGCAGAACCGGAAGAGTTAGATGACCTTGTGGTGAGAGGTACCTTTCAGTGTTTGTGTTTATTATAGATATTTAATATGATATAGCGCGCATGTGATATTATATATTTGTACTTAAATTGATCTACTTGTTAGGTACCATAGTCATAGATAATCTAGCAGTTTTAGCTCTGTTTGATACTGAAGTTTTAGGGACTTTTGTTTCCTCTAAGATAGCTAAGAAGTTGAACCTACCTCTTGAGGAATTGGAGAGACCTTTGAGTATAACCCCACCTTTGGGCAGAGTTACTAGATGTTCTCAAGTCACACCTCAAGTTGATATTAGAGTTGGGACTTACAAGTGCCAGCATGCTTTGACGGTGTTGAATTTCTCAGATTTTGATGTTATCCTGGGTATGGACTGGTTGTCTAAGCATTATGTCTACCTAGATTGTAGGGGTAAGAGGGTGATCTTTAAGGTTCCAGGAAAAACAGCTAAGACGTTTCAGGGCGATGTATACAAGCCTGGCAAGGGTCGTCATCTGATTATCTCAGCAGTTAAAGCCCTAAAAGATTTGAAGAAGAGTTTTCTGGGTTTCGTTGTTTATGCGTTAAATAAGGAAAATCATAGGCCCGAGTTAGGAGTGACTCGTGTAGTTAAGGACTTTCCTGAAGTTTTCCCGGAAGATTTGCCAGGACATATGCCTGATAGGGCCATAGAGTTCGAGATCGAATTGATCGCAGGAGCGTCACCTGTAGCTAAAGCACCTTATAGGATGGCACCAGCAGAGTTGAAAGAGTTGAAAACTCAGGTTAAGGAGATGCTAGAGAAAAACATCATCCAGCCAAGTACATCACCGTGGGGAAGAAAGATGGGAGTATGCGTTTGTGCATCGACTACAGAGAGTTGAATAAACTGACGATCAAGAATAAGTATCCTTTACCAAGGATTGATGATCTGTTCAGTCAGTTGCAAGGTAAGAAGGTGTTCTCTAAGATTGATCTTAGGTCCGGTTATCATCAGTTGAAGATCAAGGTGTCAGATATACCTAAGACAGCCTTCAGTACGAGATATAGACATTATAAGTTTTTGGTCATGCCGTTTGGACTCACTAATGCTCCATCAAAGTTCATGGACTTGATGCAAAGTGTTTTCTTGCCTTATCTCGATAAGTTTGTGATATTTTTCATAGATGATATCTTGGTATACTCTAAGGATGGGAAAGAGCATGAAGAACACCTAAAGATAGTTCTACAGACCTTAAAGGAGAACAAATTGTATGCCAAGTTTTCTAAGTGTGAGTTTTGGTTGGACCAAGATAGTTTTCTTGGGCATATAATCTCTGGAGAAGGTATTAAGGTGGATCCAGCGAAGATAGAATCCGTTTCTAATTGGCCTAGACCGACATCAGTAACAGAGATACGAAGTTTCTTGGGTTTAGCTGGGTACTACCGGAAGTTTGTAAAGGATTTCTCTAAGATAGCTACACCTCTCATGAGGCTTACTCAAAAGAACTTTAAGTATGAGTGGACCAATGATGTGAGGAAGCTTTTCAGACTTTGAAAGAAAAGTTGACCACAACACCTGTGTTAGCATTACCGGAAGTTTTTGATAACTATGATGTATATACAGATGCATCAGGTCAAGTTTTGGGTTGTGTTTTGATGCAATCAGGAAAGGTAATTGCTTATACATCTAGACAGTTAAAGGTGCATGAGAAGAATTACCCTACACATGACTTGGAGTTAGCAGCGGTGGTGTTTGCTCTGTAGCTTTGGAGACACTATTTGTATGGTGTCAAGGCAAGGATCTTCACGGATCATAAGAGTCTTAAGTTCTTCTTTACTCAAGAGAATCTGAACACGAGACAAAAAAGATGGTTGGAGTTCATTAAAGATTACGACTTGGACATTCAATACCATCCGGGTAAAGCGAATGTTGTAGCTGATGCACTTAGCCGAAGATCGGTTAATGCTATCACTACCTTGCAAGAAGTTATGGATCAGTTGGAGGGGATGCAGATTCAAGTTTTTGAGCGGAAAGGTGAAGCTCAGAATTTGGCGCCATTAATGGCAAGATCAGATTTGCTAGATGAGATTCGGGCTAAGCAAGATAAAGACCCTGTGTTGATTGATTTGAAGCGAGTAGCTCGAGAGAAGCCTACAGTGGGTTATCAGTTGGACAAGAGTGGTCATCTTTGCTACGGAGACCGTTTGTGTGTGCCCGATGTGGATGGCTAAGGGAGAAGGTTATGGATGAAGCTCATAAGATTTCTTTTACGGTACATCCAGGAGCCTCTAAGATGTATAGAGATCTCAAGAAGAGATATTGGTGGCCTAGCATGAAGTTAGGGATCGCAGAGTTTATGGCAAGATGTGATACATGCCAGAGAGTGAAAGCAGAACACAGAAGGCCAGGAGGTTTGATGAAACCCTTGGAGATACCGGAATGGAAATAGGAGAATATCACGATTGACTTCATCACCGGGTTGCCTAAGACTAAGGGCGGTCATGACATGATTTGGGTGATTGTGGATAGACTTACAAAATCAGCCCATTTCTTGCCATGTAAAGTGGACATGCCTATAAGGAAGTTCGCTACTATGTATAACGATAATATAGTGAAGCTTCATCGTGTGCCTTTATCTATTTTATCCGACAGGGATAGTAGATTTATCAGTCACTTCTGGAAAGGCTTACAGAAAGCTTTTGGGACGAAGACTGATTTGGGTACAGCGTTTCATCTGCAGATGGATGGGCAGTCAGAGAGAAAAATTCAGACTCTCGAGGATATGCTTAGAGATTGTGTTTTGGATGCCGGAGGATCATGGATAGATTACCTCAATTTGGCTAAGTTTGCTTACAACAATAGTTACCATGCTAGTTTGGGAATGCCACCTTTTGAGGCCTTGTACGGTAGGAAGTGTAGAACTCCACTTTACTAGGATGAAGTGGGAGAGAAACATATCATAGGGCCGGAGATGGTTCAGCATGCCAAGGAGAAGATCGAGTTGATAAGGAAGAATCTAAAAGCCGCTCAAGATCGTAAAAAGAGTTGGGCCGATGTTAGATGAAGACCGCTAGAGTTTGAGATCGGAGATAGAGTTTACCTTCAAGTGTCTCCAATGAAGGGTGTCAAGAGGTTCGGACAGAAAGGAAAGCTAAGTCCATGGTATGTAGGACCTTTTGATGTCGTCCAAAGTGTTGGGAAGTTGGCTTATAGGCTGTGGTTACCAGAATTGATGTCTAGAGTCCACAATGTCTTCCATGTATCGATGCTTAGGAAGTGTCTATCTAAAGTGGATGTGGAATCTAAGATTGATCCGGAAGTTTTGCAAGATAATCTTTCATACGTGGAGAAGCCGATTAAGATTCTGGATAGGAAGGAAAGGATGATAAAGAGGCGAGTGATCCTGTTAGTGTTAGTGCAATGGAGCAATCATGCACCGACTGAAGCCACTTGGGAAGTGGAAGCGGACTTGTTCAACGAGTTCCCAGAGTTCCCTCATCTACCAGGTATGATCTATTTTTGAGGACGAAGCTCCTCTTAAGGGGGGAGGAATGTAATATCCCGATTTTCGAAAAAGGGCATCTTAGTCTTTTAACGAAAATCAGAATATTGTATTTATTTTAATTAATGGAATTAAATAAAAGGAAGGAAATTAAAGGAGTTATTATATTTAAGGATTTAATTAATTAATTGGGATTATAAAAGGAAAACTAATCCTAAATTAACCTAATTGAGTTCTACGTGAAATTATCTGAAGAGTGGCGCAAGTTGTTAAAGAAAAAGAAGAGAAGAGGCTTTCGAATTTCGAGGCTAATACGTTGCTCTTTTCAACAGACGTATCAAGAGGAAAATACTCTATGGAAGGAGAGGAACGTTTTGATACCAACAATCCCTAAATCCGTTAACGTACGATTTCCCTTCATCGTTCTTGGTGATTAGGCTTTAATCACCATTGTTAAGGTTGAGTTTTTCTGAGTTAATTTTCATAGTAATCAGTTTTGGTTTGAATTGTTGTAGGTTCGGAGTTCTAAAGTTTAACCTTTTCAAGGTTTTGGAAGAGTGGATCGTAGTAGCTCGCAATTCATGGTAACATGGTGTTCTTATCGTATGATTAAGGTGTTGTAAAGTATTAGAGCAATTTGTATGTTTTTTTCATTATTTATGATATGTTTAAGTTGGAGTTTGGGTTGGAATCGCATTTAGACAGTTGCAGATTTCTGGGGAAAACCCAGGCAAACTAGCGTTTGCACAACGGCAAACGGGCGTCTGCGATCGTTGCAGCTCAACTGAGCTTTTGGGTATTTTGGACGGGCGTTTGGGTGTTTGATAGTTGATACAGGATGTGGCTATTTTTCACGAACGGGCATTGGGGAGTAGTAGACGTTCGTTTAAGGCAAACGTGCGTCTACAGGGTGTCAAATGGGCGTTTGACCTGTTTATTCCCGTTTATTTATTTATTTATTTATTTATGTTTTGTCGTGTCAGCTTGGTTTCAGGCTTTATGATTATGCCCTTACTGCTTAAACCTATGTGACAAAGCCTTGAATTAGCTTTTGATGCATTTAGTTCCGGCACCATATGGATTCCATAAAAAGATGAAGTGTGGGACCGTCGAAAGCTTTGGATTTGCCTTGTGCTTCGATAAGCTAGGATTTACCGATGTCTGTGTATGTGCTAGGTTTTGTTAGAGTCTAGTGGTCTTAAGAAGAGAGAGTAGACTGATAGGTGAGCCTTTTATGTGAATCAACTTAGGTGGCTAGTTAAACATCTAATCAAATGTATGTGTTAGATTAATAATGTGGCTGTTGTGTAATTATCCATAGGACCGGAGTCTTCATGGCATCACGGTGTGGATTGTCATGCTTTGACACTATTGAAGTTTCCCCTAGCCATGGGGAGATCATGCGGTAGTGATTGGGTGTGATACTGAAGCATGCGGAGTATACATGTTTGGTCGTCTGGAAATCGCGTTCCCTATCAGTAGGGTGAATATCCGAAAGGGCCTTCTTATAAGGAATGTATTACTCTCGTGAATCTTTGCAAAGTGGAAGTAAATGAGTTACTTCAAGAGAGCATGATATCCAAATTATAAGATACGGTCGTTAATGTTTGACACTCGACATACGACCATATGGATATTATTACAGCGATGAGATTGTAAGTTACATGGTAACTGTTTCACATGAAAGGTAGAAGTCATTGCATTTGACTCTTCCGATGATTGGGGGTCACGGTGTGTTTCTAGACGCTATCCCGTGATCGTTAGGTATGAAGGACATTTTCATAATTTGCACTTTGTGCCTACGGCCAACATATTCGGAAGCCTATCGGGTCACACACATATGAATATCTAGCCGGATTAAAATGCGGTTATAGTTGATAACCAAATAATGAAAGTTTTATCTCGACTATAAAGGTTATAGTGGTAAATTAATATGGTGGTATTTATTTATTATGAATAAATAAAATACAAGATATTAATTATATTGATTAATTAAAGAATATTCCGGAAGCCAATTAATTGGCATATGGGGCGCATATGACTAGTGTATAAGATACAATTGGATTGTGCAATTTAATTAATGAGATTACCAAATTAGTATTATATATATATATATATATATATATATATATATATATATATATATATATATATATATATATGTGATGGTGCGTGTGTTTGAACATATATATATAAGATATACATGTGCACACTTGCAATAGTTATATATAGATTTATATATGTGATATATACACATGTGTAAATTGATTTATGGTAATAAGATAAAGATATATTCAATATAAGATATTGTCAATATATATCTTGGAAATATATTTAATATAAGATATTGAATATTAATGAGATAAATCAATCAAAGATATTTTCCTTATTTTACTAGTAAAAGGTTTTCTTCCTCTCCACTCTACTTGGGGCGCCCCTCTCACTATAAATAAGAGGTGGGTGTCGAGCGCTTTTGTACATCAAAATTTCAAGAGCTAACAGTTCTTGTGAAAAATAGAGGGCTTCTTAGAGAAAGTTTTGAGAGTGAAAAGGCCGGTCTAGCAACCGGATTTTTCTAGTAGCAATCCAATGGTGATTCCGGCGGGTTGTTAGTGTGGACTAGCGGTAGAGGCCGAACACTTGGATGGCTCTATGCAGAACTTCTCTCCTTAGACGGTCAAAGAGGCAATCTTTTAGATCAAGCAAGGTAACCACCGTCTTTAGATTATTTGTGTTAGGAACATTTTATTATGTTTTGATGATGGCCAAACTAGCTGTTATAGCAAGCCGGAAATAAGTTAGAATTCTCTGTATAAGTCTTTACTTAGAGTCTAACATGTAGTATAAGTTGGGTCATACAAGTATTGTACTAGTTGGTAGGACGGCAATGTAAAAACAGATTTTTGCAGAGTGAAGCCTGCCAAGTACCAGCAGAGAAGCAATGAAGACATTATGGTTTGACTTATAAGCAGGGAAGTATGTGATGACCTTGGATAAGTCTAAGTTATGTTTTTATTGATGAAACTTAGTGTTTAAATATGGTGTACACAGATCTCACACAATTCAAGGATCAGTGAAGTACAAGGATTCTCCTGATCTGAATGGAATGAAGGAAATAGTGATTCGGCAAAGTAAACTGACTTTCGGCTGAGTGAAGACAAAGCAGTAAAGGAAGATTGATTGAGGTCAAGTTAAATTATTAACTCGATTCCTAAATAACCACTAGCAAGTGAACTAGGTTCAATCACAGTATACCTAGATAGAGTCGAGGTCGATCCCACAGAGAATCAATTTGTGGATCCTAACTAAAATAGTCAATCTATTTATTTCGTTTGACAAAGACGGTCCATGACCAACATAGAATACGAGAAAAGAAAGACACGCTCAAACATATAAACAAATAACATGTAAACAAATAACGTAATCAACTGCCCAATTATAACCGTAATTATTTGGATCTAGACAATTTATATAACAACAAGACTCATCAACTATTAATCCGTTCATATCTATTTATATTGGCTACGGGAGTCATCCCCTAAAACTTGATGTAGCACCGGTAGGTCACTAGATCACTGTGGTATTGTTACGTGACTTCGCCTTTTGGTGCCTCCATCTCATATAACTCACACGCTTACGACTCTAAGGATGCCGATATTAACCGTACACCTCGTCCAGGCAACATTCCTATGGTTAGGCGTACTTCCCGAACGATCACTCAAACTCTCGTCCAACTAACAATTACCAAGTTATAGTCTCATGCTAGTTTACGATCTACGTATAACAAGGTGCGCGCAATTCCCTAATATAAACCTACCTAGATAACGTTGAACGTCCGAAGATCAATTCATGAGCCTACCTAAGAGTTTTATATCGGTATTTCCTTTTTACACGTTTTAATTAAATTAAGCGAGCGACGTAGCCATAGCCATACCTACTGAGATAACAGATTCAATTAAGCTAACCTAATCATAAAGATGTGACTGATTAACGGATGAAACAGGTTTGAAAGCTCTCGGTCGACCGAATAGGTGCTCTCGGTCGACCGAGTGAAACCTCTCGGTCACCCGAGTACTTAACTCCCCAGATTACATCCCCGAATATATTTCTTAGCGTTTCACATACGAATCGGATTATATAGTGAATCATCAGGACATCATATAAATTAATCTAAATACACGTAAATTAAACACGCAGATTCATCCATAGATAATAGGTAGAGGACGTAGGGTATGGGATCCTCATAGACAAGGTATCACCACTGCCCTAACATCATATCCTAGATCTACATCATCTATATATGAATAACTACTCAAACAATCAAAGCATAATTGGGAAATTGATTACTAAAAGAAAACAAGATGAAGAACTAGGGCTTACATGTTTGCACCCTCATCTCCTCCACAAGCCTAATGAATCCTTATTTGCTTATTTGTATATATGAATTGATATTGGTGAATGCATAATAAAAAATACAAAGGACTTGTGTTTATATAGAGCCTCAGCCGACATAGAAAACCGACTTAAATGCCGACACTCATCGAACCCTAACCGCCTCAAACAACGTGCCGGACCTATTTGGTCTACAAGCCCACTCGGTCGATCGAATGCATAGGCTCGGTCGACCCGAGCCTTATGTATTTTCTAGGCTTTCTTCTTTTCCGTCTTGGGCTTTTACGAACTTGTTATGCGATCCATTAAAGCTTCTCCGAAGTCCATCCTTGTGCTCCAAAATGAGTTACTACAAATATAGCATGAAATACAGTCTGTAACATCAAATAATATAATAAAACCTCTTAATACATAATAATGAATCGTAACTCTCGGCATATGCAAATTAAGCGTATTACGACTTATTATTACTCTATTATAGCTCCTTTAAACTAGAATCGGGGATAATGGTCATAGAATAACGGGCACAAAATGACCGTTATCAACTACCCCCCACTTAGCCTTTGATCGTTCCAATCAAAATATCAATAAGTCATTCCCCATAAACTACTCTCCAGTGGTCACAGTATACTGACACAAGAAACTCGAATCAACTCATATCCTCTATGCTCATCAGTTATCCATTATCCACTATTCATCATGAATCGATGTGTCGTGTGCACGTGCATTGAGTTTTAAATATTCGTAGCAAGATTAGAGCTTATGCAAACTTTGTAGTCTTAACATACCAACTTCAGTATTCCCACTTCTTAAGCCTTTTAATTTTTGAAGCACTAGAATAATAAGCAAGAGCGTATCTATAGGGTTTTTGGACTTGGAGACCGAGTACTACTCAAAGCCTCTTAAAGAGTTGAATATTCTTTTCATATCTTCATATTTTTCAGATACTATCAATCTCAAGAAGGAAAACTTTTTAGAGCACCCCTCTATCTTAGATCAAAAAATAGCATCAAATATTACCACAAGCGCGAGGCTTCTTTGGTAACTTACTACAAGCCCAGTGTTTTAGCATTATCAAACACAGGTACGTCTCAAGCTTATTACTCAGCTTTTGTGGCCAGAATTTTTAGGAACACATCAGACGATAAATTTGACACTAGGTAAGCATAACCAATTATCTATGCAATGTACACATAATAATTTCTCACTTTTTATAATAAGCGTAGTATAACTCGATTCAGTTATCGAATACTTGAATAATAAACAACTACTCGCAACGGAAAATATGAATATCATTAAGTTTACTAATCAATAAATCGCAGAAGTATAAAGTGATCACGTACTCATGAAATATGGGTTATTTCTTATTAGATATAATTATCAGGAACTCACAAAAGTAAATGTGATTCTAAGTTTAAAAGTTTTTAAATCTTACTCATTTTATTTATTATTTGATATATGGGAGCATATGTAAACTTGTTTGAGCTAAGTGACTTGTACCCCCCACTTAAACCATGCATTGTCCCCAATGTATAAAAACCGAAATAACAAACTCAGAAAAGGAACTTAGCTCTGGATAAGCGTGGAAGTTGAACAAGTCTTGGGAATTCGGCAAAGTTTAACAGGCACAGGCATTGGCCGCTAGCAGAAAAATAATCACTGCAACACACATCTTAAACAAAGCTTGAAACTCGTTATAGGATTAGTCCAAACAGTAATAATCAGAAAAAAAAAGGGACCGTAAAGGGATAACAATTTCCTTAAACATTTTTAAGTCCATAAATTAATGATTACATTTCAATACATTTCAGCAAGTCCAAAACATTACATGAGTTCGAATTTAGGAAACAGAGACACTTGCTCTATATAACACGACATACTAGTAGAAGCGAGTCAGAATAAAAACTCGTTAATTATAGGAAATGCAAACACGCAAATTAAAATACTTAATCCCAAAATCCTGGATTGAATGGTGCTAGTTGCAAATTGTTCGGGCCGGCTTCGTCAGCATCATCCTCGGGTTCCCCTTCTTGTTCTTGATCGTGGCCGTGAACGATAGGCGGTGCGACAGAACTTAAAGATAGGATAGGCATTGGCCCCACATAGGAATCGCCGCCTAACACTGGGCACTCGGCTCCATCACAGAATATAGTGATCAGTGAACCGAAAGGTAAGGTATGCCGAGGCTTGAGAGCATCGTCTGTCATTTCCTTACGTATCAACGCCCCCACATTCACGGGCCATCCCATGTATAACCAATAAAGCAGAGTGGCATGGGTATAGTAGACCGTAGATACATGCTTAGCCGGAAAGATATTAGAACGGATAAGCCGATGAAGGCATTTATCCTCCCATCTCCTAAAATCTGGTTCCGCAAATGTGCGGGCAACCTCCCCTATAGTCCATTCTATCCCCAGATAGGAACCAACTTCCTCCAACCAAGCATTGGACCCGTCAAATGTCGCCATATACTCCGGCCCGTCCTCCGAGATATCCAACCCAAAATAAGCATTAAACGTACCCGGAGAAATTACAATTGGTCGTCCACGAATAATAACAATATTGGTGTCAGTGTGTACGCGTAAATAAGCATAAAATTCTCTTACCCAATTGGCGTTGACTCGGCCGGGGTGCTACGACATCTCGCCGCGATAATGTTCCACCAATCCCAAAAGCTCATCCCCACAATTATCCAAATCTAGTCCTCGAGCTCGATGTATAGGGGCATTAACGAAATGATTAATAAACGAAGAATATACCTCCCGACTCGCGAATTGTGGTACCCCGTTTATTAGAGGTATGTCGCCTTCATGACCACAAATTGGGCGCTCTCGGCTTCTTGGTGGCATTTTGGTCTGGTAAGCGCACAAAGAATGGACGGTGGTAGCAATGTGGCTCTCGGTCGACCGAGAGCAATCACTCGGTTGACCGAGTGTTGATGATTTTTTTTTTTGAATTTTGGCTCTCGGCTCCTCCCTCGGTTGACCGATCGATCGATCGGAAAAGCGTTTCGGACGGGATTTTCAAAGTGAGTGAAAATGGTGAAACGGATGAAGATTTTCAAAATATTTCCATTTGATTTCTACAGAGGTTTGGGGAAGAGGTAGATGAAGAATTTGGATAAAGAAGATGGAGAAAAGGATGAAGAAAATGGAGGAGAGAATGAATGGGTTAAATAGAAAAATGGAATTTGAAAGGTGAAATGTGATTGGTGGATAAAAATGGTTGGGCATTGATGAGGTGTAAAGGTGGAATTTGAAAATTTGAATTGAAAGAATAAAGAAAGTTGGGAAGAGGAAAAGGTGAATGGGAATATGTAGAAATTAATGGTGTTGATCATTTAATCTTTTTGACACACCGTAAATTAACTACAACATATAACCATGCCAAAATTATTATTTCACTTTTGCAATTCCTACCGCAAAATTTTTTTTAACCGACAAGTTGTCTCAAGCACAAAAGCAATCCCATTCTTATCATAAATAAATCAAACAATCTGGTCTAAGCATTTGTAAAATAACGCATTTTAATTTCCTTAATCAACAATTTCTTACAAAGACTCAGTTACTACACTCCATTTCGCGTAAAAACGATTCGAATAAAAAAATTATTTTGCACATCCTTAACTCAGCAGTCGTCGGAACACGGCAAAATAGAAAAAAAAAACTTCTTATCGTTTCACGCTACTTTTATTTTTAAAATAAAGTAACGAAGAATAGAAATAGTTCTACAGTTTAAGTCAGTAGCTTGACTTTCCATAAATCATCACTTTCTACGAACTGCTCTTGGCTTGCCAGGTTTTCACCCGGTTAGCCTTTACCGAAAATGTCTTGCTGTCCTTTTGCACGAGTGCCTTTCCGTGAGATGTGAGTCCAACGAAAAGACAGTCAAACTGTCCATCCAAGCAAGCTCCAACTTTCGTGATTGTTTCAGAAGTAGATGAGCTCTCTTTAGCTCAAACTCGACGAGTTCGTTTCTTTGTTTGCTTCCTTCTAGTCTTGAGTGCGGAGAAAGCGGGCCTTGAGATTATGATTTTCTAGAACAGGGGCAGGCTCGACAGCTTTCTCACGACTCAGAATTGTAAGGGTCTCATCTCTTTCTTCTGTCTTGTCATCGACACTTTTTCCTAGGCCCGGAGTAATATCTGGTTTCGAACTACCAACTCCTATACATTCACGCTCACCGGAGTAGGGAAATCTGAATTCCTCGTCCCATAGGTCTCAGAACCTCTAGCATCGAAAAATGTGATCTCACGCCTGGTCATACGAACTAGGGCTCTAGAAGTATTGATAAAGGCTCTCCCTAAAATGATCGGGCAGTGAGGGTGCTCATCTATATCCATAACAACTATATCTATCTTAAACCTGAGCTGTCCTATGCCAATGATCATATTATACATATTTCCGGACATGATTGTTACGGTCCCATCCATAAATCTAACTTGCAACGGAGTATTCGTTGGAGTAAGGATTAGATTTCTATCACAAAGACTCTTCGGGAAAATGTTCAGACTCGAGCCAAAATCTATCAAAGCCAACCCTAGGTATGTTCATTCTAAGGTAACCTCTACCATAAATGCTCCTGGGTCATCTAGTTTCTGCATCAACCGAGCTTCATTCTCAATATGCGCTGCATCTCTAGGACAGATGACTATAGGGCGATTTAGGTCTATGCTAACCTCGAGAATCGATTCTATATCGACATGTGATGCATGTAGTCATATCCACGAGTCGAATCAAGAAATCTCTTGAGATTTAACTTGGACATACCTCTGTATATGTAAGCATCTTTAGACTCTTTTGACTTCTTGGCTTCGTGAATTCTTGCCTTCATCTTTGCTATTCTCTCCTTGAGTTTAGGTGTCAACGGCTTTCTAGGTGTGGTTTTGGTTCTCAGCACCATGACTTCTTCTCCTTGAACCTCAGAAAACTGATGTGATGACATCTTGCTAAGCGATTCGCTTGAGTGATTCCCCACGATTAAGCTGCATCTTTAGAAAAACAACAAGCGGTTATTGAACTAACGAGCAAAGTATGATTACTCATCACAATTTGCTAGGCTTATAACCTACTAAATGAGAATCACAGGGAAAAACAACTATCGGAAAATATAGAAAAATAATGGGTTCGGTCGACCGAGTGATAACGTTCGGTCGGCCGAATATCTGAATATTTTTTTATTTTTTATTTTTATTTTTTATTTTTTTTTATGTAAATATGAAAGAAAACAGAGAAAGAAATAATTAAGAAATATTTTTGGACCATTGATTCCCGGCAACGGCGCCAAAAATTCTTGGCATTCCTTGGGGATTCTTGGTTGGTTGGCTAACTATAGTGCAAATTCGTATCTCTTTGGTTAATAAGATCACGCACTAAAGCGGGCTGGAATGCTGTATGCCTAATCTATGCGAGTAGGTGCTCTATTCAAACAATACAGATGTCCCCTCATAGGATTTCCCATACAATGGATTCTTTTTCCCGAATTTTACTCTTAGCAACTCCTATAAGTTATCATGCTTGCATATCCATCATTTGAGTCTCCAACAATTATTCCAATAATTACATATCCGATTTGACCAAGGTCAAGTTAAATTATTAACTCGATTCCTAAATAACCACTAGCAAGTGAACTAGGTTCAATGCGATATAGCTAGATAAGTCGAGGTCGATCCCACAGAGAATCAATTTGTGGATCCTAACTTAAATAGTCAACCTATTTATTTCGTTTGACAAAGACGGTCTATGACCAACATAGAATACGAGAAAAGAAAGACACACTCAAACATATAAACAAATAACATGTAAACAAATAACGTAATCAACTGCCCAATTATAACCGTAATTATTTGGATCTAGACAATTTATATAACAACAAGACTCATCAACTATTAATCCGTTCATATCTATTTATATTGGCTACGGGAGTCATCCCCTAAAACTTGATGTAGCACCGGTAGGTCACTAGATCACTATGGTATTGTTACGTGACTTCGCCTTTTGGTGCCTCCATCTTATATAACTCACACGCTTACGACTCTAAGGATGCCGATATTAACCGTACACCTCGTCCAGGCAACATTCCTATGGTTAGGCGTACTTCCCGAACGATCACTCAAACTCTCGTCCAACTAACAATTACCAAGTTATAGTCTCATGCTAGTTTACGATCTACGTATAACAAGGTGCACGCAATTCCCTAATATAAACCTACCTAGATAACGCTGAACGTCCGAAGATCAATTCATGAGCCTACCTAAGAGTTTTATATCGGTATTTCCTTTTTACACGTTTTAATTAAATTAAGCGAGCGACGTAGCCATAGCCATACCTACTGAGATAACATATTCAATTAAGCTAACCTAATCATAAAGACGTGACTGATTAACGGATGAAACAGGTTTGAAAGCTCTCGGTCGACCGAATAGGTGCTCTCGGTCGACCGAGTGAAACCTCTCGGTCACCCGAGTACTTAACTCCCCAGATTACATCCCCGAATATATTTCTCAGCGTTTCACATACGAATCGGATTATATAGTGAATCATCAGGACATCATATAAATTAATCTAAATACACGTAAATTAAACACGCAGATTCATCCATAGATAATAGGTAGAGGACGTAGGTATGGGATCCTAGATCTACATCATCTATATATGAATAACTACTCAAACAATCAAAGCATAATTGGGAAATTGATTACTAAAAGAAAACAAGATGAAGAACTAGGGCTTACATGTTTGCACCCTCAGCTCCTCCACAAGCCTAATGAATCCTTATTTGCTTATTTGTATATATGAATTGATATTGGTGAATGCATAATAAAAAATACAAAGGACTTGTGTTTATATAGAGCCTCAGCCGACATAGAAAACCGACTTAAATGCCGACACTACTGAACCCTAACCGCCTCAAACAACGTGCCGGACTTCTGCTGGGCTACAAGCCCACTCGGTCGACCGAATGCATAGGCTCGGTCGACCGAGCCTTATGTGCTTCTGGGCTTTCTTCTTTTTCCGTCTTGGGCTTTCTGAACTTGTCTGCGATCCATTAAAGCTTCTCCGAAGTCCATCCTTGTGCTCCAAAATGAGTTACTACAAATATAGCATGAAATACAGTCTGTAACATCAAATAATATAATAAAACCTCTTAATACATAATAAGAATCGTAACTCTCGGTATATGCAAATTAAGCGTATTACGACTTATTATTACTCTATTATAGCTCATTTAAACTAGAATCGGGGATAATGGTCATAGAATAACGGGCACAAAATGACCGTTATCAAAGATCTAAGCATTAAAGTCAGATGGATCACTTGACCGATCAAAGAACGGCTGAGTAAACCTTACTTAGTCAGATTATTGAAATATGAAGAAAGATACAGAAGTTCAAGCATTAAATGAACAATCAATAAAGGATCAATCAAGGATGGATTTTCTGATAAACGTTTGAAGAAAAATCCGATCACTGAAATCAAGGAGAATATAATTAAGGGGGAATCAAGAATAAAATCAAGGATTATTCCCCACATTAATATAGACAACGGACGGAAATTCAAATAAAGGATAATCAAGGCTATAAATAGAAGGCATTGACAGAAAAACAAAAAAACAAGAAAGAACGAAAAATCTGAGCAAAAACTCTGTCAAAGTGAAAAGCCTTCCATCTGTGCTAAAAATAAATATCTAGTGATCAACTCAAAACTGAGAGCTACAATTCAAACATCAAAGCATTGAGATTGATCAACAAGTTTGTGAATTCAATTCACATCAACTAAGCAACTGAATGAGAGCCATCTCGAGAAGGAGTTGTGTTTGTGAAGAGTAAAATCTCAGTTAATGCTCCAAGTCAGTCAAGAAAATGACAACTGATGAACTCAGTATAAAACTGATCAGTGAACTCAGTTGTATATTTCAGCCATCCTACAAACTGATAGTACAGTCGAACGTTTTAAAGAAAGCAATTCTATTGGATGAAATACTGACACATCAGAACTGTCAGAAAATATAGCCGTTACAAGACAGACGTTGATACAATTCGAATTCAAACAAGATGAACGTTGGACCTCACACTATAAATAGAGGACTTTCCACCAAGGATCATACACAAAGATTAGAACAGAATTATCAAGATCAACAAGCATTTTTGTGCATTAGTCGTTTTATTCGAATTGCTATCATTTCGGCGCTATAACAAGTTCATATCTAGAATTTCTTCAAGTGTTCAAGCTACATAGAATTTATCCAGATTCAGACACTCTGAAGAACCACAAACAAGAATCAATTTATTGATTCTCAGCCCAACTTTGATTCTACATCAAAGGTTTAGACTGTGAAGCAAACCAAGAAGGTTTTGCCAAGGACAGTTGTCACAGCAGTCGGGTAGACTGTGTTTGTGGTGGTAGCTGGTGAAGAGGTATACGTAACCCTTTAAGGACCAGTGTTCAAGCAATTGAAGAGCAGCAATTCTATTGTTTAGGACTTTTTGTAACAGCTCACCTCAAGAAGTTCTAGTGGAATTTTCCTCCTACACCACAGGGGAAGAGAGGACTGACAGGATTACACCACCTGGAACCTCTATAATATTTGCCTTAATTACTTTATGCATTTATTTATTTACTTAGCATTTATATACAGCATTCTGATAATTGATTGTTATACACTCACGACTCAGACCGACATTCATTCATCGATTTAACACACTCGACCTTTTCACATAGAATAACAAGATCAAGAAAAAGGCTAGAACTATATCCACTGCCGGTTAGCTCAGTTTTGCTTAAGTCAGTTTGACTTAAACTCAGCTTACTCAGCTTAACTCCGCACAAGTTTTAACTGAATTATAATTTGTTTTAAATCCAGTTTTTAGGGACAAGTTTATTCACCCCCCCTCTAAACTTGTGTTAGCCTTTCCAAGGGACTAACAATAGGCATAAATCCCAAACCCTAAACGCCAAAGATCTTTGTCGGAATTGTCATAAATACCCCAGATATGAACCCCAGCTCTAGTTGTTATCCACCAGACAAAACTCAACTCCAAACTGACTTTCCTAGAAAACTTACTTGTAATTAGCAAACTCAGATGTAGAACTCAGCAAAACTCAGTTTTCACCAAAACTCAGTTTCCACCAACAACTCAGTTTTCTCAGCTTTTCCCAAAACTCAGTTTCACTTCATAAAACCCAGTTTCAGATTTTAGATTAGTTCCACCAGTTTTAGAAATCAAGTCACAAAACTAACAACTTGTCCTATGTTTGATGATGTTGTTTGAACTGTTTTTGCACATTTAAATCAGTTTGTACAGTCAAGATTTTTATGTATTTTTTTTTAGTATTTTACCTTGTGAAATAGACATGATGTTTATTTTAATCACACATCATTTTTACTCCATTTCATGTAGTATGAGTGTGTAATTTGGACTTGAGGTAGTTTGCCTTGGTTTTCATTGTAAGTGACAAATAAGGAAAGATAGTCGCGTTTTTCAGTATTAATAAGGCTATCCGCACCGTACAGATGAACTAATTATAAAAATTCATGCTCATTGGCTTTCAAAGGTATCGAAGTTCATTATTATGAACCTCTTTTACTTGTCTCTTGTAATAGAGAAACTCATGTGGAATTTAATGTATATGATAGAAGAAGTTAAAAGAATTTCACCTAAAAACAAAGCTGATGGGATAAGATATAAAGGGGTTACTTTATTCCTATCAATTTTTTTGGCATACATGAAAGAAGTTACAATACACATCTTGAATGTTAGGAATCCTTGCTTAATCTTTGTGACTTGCTACAAGTAAATATAGAAGTACAAAACTCCTCTGTTACATTACAATGACTTTTTTTTATATAAGATATTTCCTTAAATATCTGTATGTTTCATCAATATGATATATTTTGTTCAATTCATGTCATAAGATGGGCTTTTGAGTATAATGTTTTGCTTTATTATTTTGTTGAATATGCTTTACTAACAGTGACTACATATCATGAGATCGATATTTTGTGGTTTTGATTCATGTGTTATCCATCTTTCATCAAATGTATTTAATTGGTTGTTGTTGTGCATGGATGTTTTGACATTATTTTAGAACAATTGACCAAGAACTAATGTCTTGAATATTAATGTCGTATTAAGGTTGGTATCACTTCTTTTATTTTTACTTTGCTATGCTTAAATCAAGTTGAGTGCTGATAACCACACTTGTTGCTCTTTAGATAGTTAATATCAGACTCGTCTTTGTGTGCACATCTATGTTATGAAATTGTTTGATATGCCATATCTTCCTTGCTCCAAAGAAATTCTTATAACCGGGTCTCGATTCGGCACATGTATACTTTGTACTTATGAATCATTGTTAGATTGTTAGAATTTTACCTTATATTTCTTTTCATTTCTGTTGTCATGTATATGTATATAGGCTTTTGAAAGGTGTTGAAGCTTTTTGAAGATATATATTTGTAAGGATTGCTACCTATCATATGCTAAGATGATGTAATTTTGCTGGTCAAGTAGCTTTCTATTTAGAAATCAATCATTGAAGGTGGTTGATGTTTTGGTGACCGATATTTATGGGTGTTCGATATTTGTATTTTGGGATGTGAAATTAGAAAATCCTATCATTATGCATCTACATTTAACTAATCTTTTAAAATGACTACCATTCTGTATATTTTGGATGGACTATTGCAAATGGTTATAACATACAACATAGTGATATATTTAATTGTAGTAAGTAATATTTGTCCATATGACTGATTACATGGAAAATAAATAGGTGTATTTATTGAAAACAAGATTTAATGAGAGTGAAATTGTAATATAAAAAAAATTATTTCATTAAAGCAGTTTTTGTGACAGTATACCTGGTCATTAAATCTCTTTTGTTGATAATGGCCATAGCTATTTAGTGAGGAGTTTTCACTTATTAATGACGGTAATATTCATCATTACATGGTAGAAGCTAATATTTAAGTTTACATCTAATGAGAGGTAAATAGAACAATAATGAGAAAATCACTCGTCATTACAAATTTTTTTAATGAGGGTATAATCTTGTCATTGAATCCATGATATCTTTAATGACGAGATTGATTTGCCGTCATTGAAATAGTTTTAACTAGAAGGCTGACAATGAAGGGACATGACGAAAATTTTCCCGTCATTAAAAGCTGTTAATGACGAGAAAATGCCTTTTAATGACCGGAATTCTCCTCATTAAAAACCAATTTTCTAGTAGACGAACCAAGACGGTGTAAAGGCCATGATATTTCTCCATCATCATCTTGACGTGATATTGAACATTTAACGCTGAAAGATCCGTATAAATTGAAATATATGAGTAACACTCATCGGTAATATTGAGCCTTGATGACTGAGTAATTCAGACAAATGTGTTTTGTCATTGAGAAAAATATATATGATCAAATGAAGATGATCAATTCATGAACGAGCATATAGATGGATTTTTATGTCTATCAATTAGTCAAAAGCTCGTAAAAATAACTATGAAATTCACATAAATGTCAGACATGTCAAATATGAAGGAAGAAAAGACATGTCATTTGTGAAAAATAAATGAGGACATGAAGTCCATTGATAAAGTCATGTCCCTGCGTGTGATCAGATATAATAAATTACTGAATATATCATGAGATTTTCATGATCACAATTGAGAATCATTTTCGTCATGAAGATATTCTCCTGAACAGCAATATCAATTAAAGTGATTTATGATATATATGAAATTAATTAGGATTTTGTATAATGAATGAAAAAAATCCACTGGATGTTGGATATGAAAACAAATAATGAGTTATTGTTGACATGACTTAATAGTCCCGACTAATTAATGATGCTATTCCTTGTAGTGAATCTGGCATAATTTTTAATATTCGATTTAGTCGTGGACATGGACATGCTAATACAGTCCTAACAAAATTATTTTATATGATTAAAACATTAATCATGACATGAAACACAGTAAGCTTTTAGAAGATTACGCCACATGTCAGAGTTAGTGGCGATTTCCAGAGATTGTTTATACGATGCATTTAAATTTAAGCATCGTTTATTAATAAATAAATTGTTTCTTGTCTTGATCTTATTTTGATACGGCAAAAGTATTTTGTGATATATAATAGTAGTTATGAAATTTTATTTTATCAATTGTGTATAATTGATATGTGTGGCTAGTTTTC